>JAPKLY010000043.1:185529-205687 GCA_026898435.1 Prunella vulgaris
CCAATTTTCCTCATTCTTGATAGAAATGGTTTCATAGTCCAAAAGAGGAAACATAAGTTCAATAGAAGGTCGATGTGCTAGACAAAGCTTCTTCTTTTGCCTTACAATTATTTGAGTGTCCATCAAATACCCTAAATGAAGGTAAGAAAAATCCTTTCCTTCTTGTCTCGGTTCCCACCCTAAGCATCTTGCCAAATGAGCAATCATCCCACCAAAAGCACAGTCTCCTTTGGAAATGACGTAGGATAGATTTTTGCAAAAATATGCTCCAAAATTAGCTTTCAATCCAGTAAGCATAGAAAAGAGGACATAGAGTTCCTCATGTTGCATCTCCTCCATATCACTTCTTGCAAACACCGTGTTGGTCAAAATCATCTGTGCATATATGAGGATGGGATTACCAATTTGAGTAACCTGTGATTGATAGGCGATGAACTCATTGTCATCATTTTTTGTAAGCGCCATCCAAAATGATTGATCTTGCCCAAACCGTTCTTTTTTATAAAAATGGCTAGGTGAAACATCTTCTTCACAGCCGAACAATCGATTTATCTCTTGAATGGAAAATGTGTGAGCTTTGTTGTCGATATGGAATTGAATCTCTACAGGAATTCCACAATTCTTAGTAATTCGTAATGTGCTCAGAAATTCAATGTTCAGATTCCGGTATGAGTTGTCATGGACATGTAGCAATCCACTCCATCCGATATTTTTGAACAAGTACTCCACATCCTCTCCAAATTTAAGAGGCCCCGTAATCTCCTTAAGGAAATATCTTGAACGAAGGAACTCCATATTAACAAATCTTGCAAACTTGACGTAACAATCTGCATTGATTCCAAATGACATTCCAAACCAAGAGGGTTTGTTACGACAAGTCTTGAAACATTTCTCTTCCAACTCAACAATTCTACCATCCTTCCAACTTGAACTTGCAGCAATACACTTACCACTACGAGACATTGCCTACAAAAGATTTTAAGCATGAGCAAAGGAAGAACAATATAATCCAACCATCAATTTCCCTTTATCAAGTAAAATTAGATTGAACATAAAGAACTTAATTCTTAGAATCAAGGAATTCATGCCTCAAATAGTCATGCAAATGTTAAATGCCAATGAAGCCTCAAGTAAGCAAAATCATAGATGAATCAACATACTCAACTCAACCTAGCAACAATATACTCATACCCATTAACATTTAACACAACATTATCAAGACAACTCAATTTTAGCATGAATTTTCCTAAAATTCGTCACTATGCCTACCCCTATTTTTCAATCTTCAATTAAACTCATAATACTCAAAATTGGCATGCAATTGGGCCCCCAATGGATTACCCATCAATAATGTAGCATAAATGCATCATCAATTTTATAAAAACTCAAGAAAATAAAAAATCCCCAATTCACAAGCCCAGGAACCCTAGAATTTTAAATTCAAAATCATGATAATGCCACCATGGATTTCTTATAAAAGTGCAAGAAATAGGTAGAGTCTCGAGTGAGTAGAACATACCTATAGAAGGATTAATCGAGAGGAAGTGTAGAATTTGAGAAGCAAAATTTCTTCTTTTTTCTTCTCTTTTTATTTTCGTGAGTTTGAGAGGGAAAGAGTGCAAGAATCTTGTATTCAAAGTGTGTGTTTGTGTGTGTAAGAGGGTATAGGAAAAAGTGAAAAGTGAGTGGGCTTACCTTGGAAAGTGTAGTCAAAATAGGGCCCACCATGGTCAAAATCCGCATCCAACATGCATGTTCAGCCTGTCGACCAAGCTGGGCGAAAACTCAGTCGCGCGTCCTCTGTCGCACAAGAGTGGTGGAGTTGTCGACCAAGATGGTCGACACCCTGGTCGACAGTTGGCCCCCGTGTCGAGCAAGGCTTGTAGGTCTGTCGTCCGAGCTGGTCGACACCTCAGGCGACAATTGGCTGTCTTTCCAGAGATCCCAGGCGCGCGAAGGCCATCTTCCGAGGCTTTAGATGCTGTCTACCGAGGCCTTCAACTCCTACTTCGAAAATTTCATTTTTTACCCTTTTTCTTGCATTTTTCCTACACATCATCACTTAATACTCAAAATATCACAAGAATATCCACACTCATGAATCAAATATGGTAGCAAATTGATGAAATTTAACACGAACATACCCCCCAAACTTTTTCGGATTGTAAATCCTAATAAAGTTTGGAAAAGTGGTAAATTACAAATTTGCTAGCACATAAAACCAAATAATCACAACTCTCAACTCAAAAACCAAATATTCATCAAGGTTATCTCAAAGATTCACTTCTCAAACTCTTCCTAAAAATTTAAGCACAAAACCAATCAAGCAATGCTCATCAACAATTGGCCTAAAATACCAAATAACCTCATGCTTCCATTCCATCACAAAAAAATCAATCAAATCAAAACTAAAATTTAAAAGAAATAAAGGATACGGATGAGTTGCCTCCCATCTAGCGCTTGAATTTAACGTCCCCTAGCCGGACGACTCTTAAGCTCAAGTAACATCAATATCGATGAGAGTTGAATGACGTACATCACTCAATTTCCTCTTCCAAAAATAAGCTTTCTTCACCATTTGTTTCACCCCCTTGCCTTCATTTACCTTCTTCCTCTTTTCAAAAGGATCATCACCACTAAGCTCACTCCTGAGATCAATTTTTCTTGACTTATCCTTTTCTTCATTTTCCATATCATCTCGTACAACTTTGTTCATCAACCCTTCAATATTCTTTGGGGAACTCTTGGAATTACCATGGATCGAAAAAGTGGCTTTCTCACCATACATTCCAAGAGTAACCTCTCCTCACTTAATATTAATTAAAGCATCCGATGTAGCAAGAAAAGGTCTCCCAAAAATGATAGGATTCTCCAAATCTCCTTCAATATCTAGCACAACAAAGTCAACGGGATAGACAAACTTACCAACATGAACAACTACATCCTCTATAATTCCCCTTGGTCTCACTTTTGAACCATCGGCCATTTGCAAATTCATTTTTGTTGGCTTTAAGTCATGCAAGCCTAACTCCTTGGCAATAGAAAATGGCATCATGTTAACACTTGCGCCCAAATCACACAAAGCCCTTATTTCCTTGCTTTCCTTAATATGGCAACTCAATGTAAAACTCCCCGGATCTCTAAGCTTTTATGGTAAATGATTTTGCATCAACTCACTACTCTTACGAGTAAGCTTAACCATTTCCGGTTCATTTCTTTTCTTCTTTGCCAAAGCATCTCTCAAGAACCTTGTATAATTTGGCATTTCTTCAATAGCTTCATGAAAAGGCATCTTTGAATAGAACTTTTTGAAAAGTTCAAAGAACTTCTTGAATTGATCATCAAGCTTATTTTTCATTCCTTTTGAAATTTCCACCTTCACCTTCTTTTCCACTTTCCCTTCTTCCACCTTTCTTTCCACACCCCCTATTTTATCTAATCCCTCAAATTTTTCGTTCTTTTCCTTCTCTTTCTTCATCACCATATCTTCTACCCCAAGCCTTTCTCATTACTCCTTACCAATTTCACATCCTCACTACGAAATACTTCTTCCACCATTTCATCATGAAAAACTTTTAAAGGAGAATTCCCTACAACCCCATTTTCAACCTCCACACATGATATCAAATTACAATGCTCACGAGGATTAATCTCGGTTGTAGAAGGGAACTTACCTTTATTCACTTGTGGGCTTAAGGATGAAGCAATTTGCCCCATTTGAAATTCCAAGCTCTTGATTTGATTACCTTGTGAAGCATAAAAATCATCAAACTTCTTGTTCGTTTCACCATTCATCTTTCAAAATTCCACTCTCATATCTTCCATGTTCTTCAAAATCAATGCCAAGGTGTCCTCCACACTCCCCTTACCCTCATTATTAGGCGGCTTTGATCCCGAATCAATGCCTGGTGGGAATTGGATTGCCCCCTTAGGATTGGAGTATGAAAAATTCTCATGCCTTCTATTAGGATTGTAAGGAGGATTTCCTTGATTCGGATATGGACTTTCTTGGTTTCTAAATGGTGGAGCAACATACGACCTTTGATTGTTTTGATAAGAATTATTGAATTGCGGATGACCCATATAGTTTACTTCCTCTTGACTGGAGGTAGGAGGAGGAGGAAGACTCTCGACAACGCTAACTTGCATAGGAGTTGGAGCAAGGTTTTGATGTTGGCCTCCATAGACCAAATTACACACATTAGTCAATCTTTCTTCAAGAAGTGCAACTCGATCACCTGCTTCATTGCTAGACTCTCTTTGGAAAGCATCATTTGTAGCTATGTTCTCAATGATCTCGTTCACTTGACGAACGGTTTTCGTCCAAACTGAGCCTCCGACACAAGAATTCAAGTAATTTTTTTCTTTCATGCAATCCTATGGTGAATGTCAAGAGTATATCGTCATCCCTCAAACCATGTTGAGGACAAGTCAACAAAAAGGTTTGGTACCTCTCCCATGCAATAGATATGGTCTCTCTCGCTTTTTGTCAGAAATTCTTTATCTCTTCCCTCGCCTTAAGCATCTTTGATGATGGATAGAATTTCTTAGGAAATTGGGAACTCAACTCCTCCCAAGTGGTAGCTTTAGGATTCATAGCTCTAATCCATGCTTTAGCTCTCCCCGTCAAAGTGAAATTGAAGAATCGGAGCTTCTTCTCACTATCCGACATTCCTTTGTACTTGATCGTATCACATATCTCCATGAAGTTATTTAGGTGAGCATTTGGGTCTTCTCAATCACTCGATCCTTCAAATGGAGATTCCTTTAACAACTTCAAAAGATTCGTATTAAGCTCAAACTTTTCAACATCAATCGGCGATCTTTCTATTCCATCATATTGCTCATTAACTCTAGGCTCAAAATAGTCTCGCAGCAATGGTTCATGGTTTTGAGGTGGTGGTATTTGAGGTCTTTGGTGTTGAGGTGGTGGTGGGTATGGATAATATGGGTAATTATATGGTGGTGGTGGGTAGTATGGTTGGTTAATTGGGTAATTGGGGTAGTTGGGATATTGTGGTGGATAGTAAGGTTGATTTGGTGATGGATAAGGTGGGTATTAGTGTGGTATAGGTTGTGGTTGAAGTGGAACCTCTCTTTGAGCAAAATTCTCTTCTCCTTGATGTACTTGTCCTCTTAAGGGCTCTTTTTCTCTTATCTCATCTCCAGCTTCGTTCATATTATTCTCCATATTGGTTCGATTCAAACGAGCTTCTCTCCTTCTTCTTCTTAGGCTTCTCTCAAGATCCGATTCAAAAGGTAGAAGATCTCCCCCTTGACTTCTTGTGTGCATACACCTAAAAAGAAACAAGTATCAAAACTTCTCACACCAAAAATAGTAAAGACAAAATTGAAAAAAAGAACAACTATCAAGCAACCAAACAAACAAGCCGTCTCCCCGGCAACGGCGCCAAAAACTTGTTTGGCCAAAAGGTGTCTACATGAAAGTGTACACGATCGTTATTGCAATGGCAAGCTTAACCAAGTTTATTTAATATTGAACCCAAAGGAGACGGGGATTTGTAAGGTAAGACTATTGTTCTTGATTCAAAAATCACAAAGCAAGTAAAGGGGATAAGGTATCTATGGCTACAAGTGCGTCAAACGAGTAAACTACCTATCACCTTGATTCACAAAGTGAGCAAGTTGTGTGAGAAGTGTATTAGTGTACTATCCTATGTTTCATGTGGTGAAGTATCACTTACTCATGCATTGAGGTATTGTACAATCAATAGGTAAGCCACTCTAATATGCAAAGGTCTCCCTAAATGCGCATAAGAGCCTCTAATTGTCTTTACAATTCTCTAAGGTAATTTTCACTATCTTAGGAATTTTAACAAACACTTAGTATGCAATGACCTAATAACAAGAATGTTTTAGGTAAATAGCCCAACTCTCGTATGAGACTAAGTCCTAATGGCCCCTACAATCAATTATGCATATAACCATTCATACAAACCATCAAAATAGAGACTTGATCATACAACATCTCAAGCATTCCTAAGATCAACATAAGCACCACACTAATCCATAGGAATCATACACCAACACACAAAGGAATTAGCTCATGGCTAATTTAATAAGCAATAGAGAAATTGAAGTAACTACATTCATCATTATGCAGGAATTATACAAAGTATTCAAGAATTTACCTATTACAATTGGAATTGAAAAGATACAAGATTACCTCTAGAAGCTAGAAAATGATCCGACAATAGAAATTGAAAACCAATCGGTAGAAATATAGCTTGAGCTATGCTAAGAATGCAGGGGAAAACTGATCGTCGATCCAAATGGTAGATCACAAGTAATCGTCTAAATCGTAAATGGAAATCTAAGAACACCACTTGGAAACTACCTCTAACTTCTCCTAATCTAGTGAGAGAATATGAATCTAAGAAAATGATAAAAGTCCCAAAAAAGTCCTTTAGAAAATCTGAGATGGAAGTATATGTAGTGCCCTTGGATCATTGACTAAGATGCCCTTCATTAAAACGCGTGGAAATACGAAAATAGCCCTGATAATCTGAGAAATTTGCATTGCTATCGCCCAAGAGCTGAGCAACTGTCGACCACTTGGGCGACAGCTTGGTCGACAGAGAGCCCTCTTGTCGTCCAAGCGCTGTGCAACTGTCAACCAAGCTTGGTCGACAGCCAGCTCGACAATTGCGTGTCTTTCCAGGGATGTTGGTTGACAAATGCCTGTCTTCCGAAGAAGGAGTCCGTGTCGCCCGAGGCCTTAGTCTCGGTCGATGCGTGATTTCCTTGTTTTTATCATATCTTGATCTCTAGAACTCCGATTGACTCGATTCTTCTTTCGTTGTGACCCTCTCTTCAAGCTCTTCAACATAGGATAGGAATTTCTCAAATTTGCTCAACTTCAGAATTTGGACTTTTCTCGATCTTGCTCGTTTCTTCCTCATTTTGCTCGTTTTCACCTACAATCACAACTTCCTAGCAAAAAAGGGTTAAATACACAAAGTATCACATAATAGGGTCAAATATGAACATAATATCACCAAAAGAATATAGAAATGAGTGCTAAAACATGCAATTATGACCCTAATTAGCATGCTTAGTGTACTCAGTAGAAACATCAGTTAGTGGAAACTCTGGATTATCTTCGGAATTGATCTTCAGGTCTTCGAACTTCAGCTCTAGTTCATGCAATCTTCAGACTGACTCTGATCTCTTTAGGGTGAGTTGCATATCTGACTTTAGGCAATTGGGTCGACTCCAATATTCTTCAGTCTTCAACACGTTCCCCCTGAACTGAATCCCTAACCTGACTAATCCAGATCTAGACAATCCTGACTACTGTACTTAGGCAAATCATCAGAGGTTTTGGGATCTAATCAAAATACTCAGATTGTCCCAACAATTTTTATGTCAATGAGAATTGTTTAGGAGCTAAGAACGTCTCAAATGGAGTATTAGATGTTGTAGAGAGATCTAAGCACCAAAGGTAACCTGCGGGTCATCCTGAGCTACGTAGTCCAGAAGGAGATCATGAAATCCGGTCATGTGCCTGAAGAGCCTGAATCCAGGTACCAATCCTTTTTCAGATCCTCCTTCTTCTTCTTGTAGCCCGCAGTGACCTGAAAAGAATTAGGCCTCAGGTACCCATCTCGTATTGGGTCCTACAGTGCCAGCCTTACGCTTCGGGATCCAGATTTGTTTAACAACTCTGATGGCATCAGAAGTGTAAACTTGTCTCCCTGAAACATCAACATACATAGTCATCTTCTTCCTAGGTGCCTTGGAAGTTGAGGGTGTATGGGTGTTAGCCTGAGGTTCAGGAGCCCTGGATTTCTTATTGGGGGCTGGCCTCCTGTTCCTCCTTGACTTGGGTGCAGCGGGGTGAGGTGTGTCTTGAGAAGGAGCTGCTCGAGCCTGACCTCTAGGCACACGAGGTCTGGCATGAGCGTTAACGGAGTCAGGTCTCTGTTGCCCTTCAGGGGCCATTTGGTTGGTCCCTCTCCGAGGAGGATTGGGACATCCCTGATGGGCCATGTACCCTGCCTGAGGCTTCTAGACCTCAGTATCCCTTGGCCTTGCCTTAGGTCTTCCTTGGCCTTAATTCCTTCCACCCTGAGTATTCCGAGCCTTAGCCCGAGAAGTACTTGGAGCAGAATTCCTTCCAGCGTGAGGGTTCCTAGGCTGAGCCTTGGGGTTCCCTTGGTTTGTCTTTCTCGGCTCCGGGTGAGGAACCTTGGTCTTTCCCTTTGGTTTTGGCCTGAGTTCCTCAGTCTGTTGCCTGACAGGTTCAGCGGGCATTTTCTTCTTTCCTTTGCCTTTGTCCTGGTGAGCAACACTTGTGCCCTTGTCACCAGTTTGGGGAGGGACAAACACCTTCTTTTGAGAGTTGCTCCCTGGTGCAGCTCACTTTTTCTTGCCCTTAGGGTTCTTAGTTCCAATATAGCCCAACCCTATTTTAGCACCATCGGTATGCTGAGAGATCATTGTTAACTCATCCACCACTTGGGTAGATTTGTATAACTTCTCCAACTTTTCCTCAAGGTGCACATTGTGCCTTTTCAGGGCCTCAATTTCAGTGGTGTACTAAAACACCAGCTTTTGATCAGCAGCCTGTCTTGAGGTTTGTTCAAGGCACCGAGCAGTTTGCTCAGCACTAAATCGTGCTTGCCACTCATCCTCAAACATTCCCCTGAGAGCTATCCGCTCAATCTTTCGTTGTTCCTGAACTAGGAACCGATCAGTATCACGAATCTCAATCAGCGAGCTGATGATAGCATTGAGTCTTTCAACCACCATTGGAGTTTCATCATGCCTATTCTGGGCATGAAACAACTCTTCCTGAAGGTTTACTAACCTCAGTGCCTCTGAGAGACTCAGTGAGACGATCATTCTCACTAGTTAGACTTGCATTCACATTGTTGGGAAATGATTAATAAAATGTTTTGATATAATCCCAAAGACTCCCCTGATAGGGATAAAGAGTTGTAAAGCTTAGAAACATAGCCTAACTGTTAGGAGGCTATATCAAAAAGTTAGAAAAACTATGTTGTAAAAATCAGGCTACCTTAAGATAGAACTAGCCTGATGAAGAGTTAAGAAATACACCCACCTCTGAAGAAAGACACCTCAGGAGACTGAGTATAAGTGACCTGACAAACTCACCTGAAGGACAAGCCTGGTGCATTTAATACACTTCAGTATTAAATTAGAGTAGTTGCAACACTTAAATGAAGTGTTAAATGCAATAAATGGAATGTTCTAAGTCACCTGATGAAAAGACAGAAGACTTCAACGTAACCGTTTGACTGGACCGAAGAAGAATTAAGTCAGACCAATGAGAAGCTGACACCTACGCACAGACCTGACACAAAAGACTGACCTGTCAGTACCAAGTTCAAAAGAAACCAACAACCTAGGATTGCACAGTTTTCAAAGATGGCTGCATTAACTCTAAGCAGGCATTTAATGAGCTTTCAACCATTAATGCTTGAAGTTGACTATCCAAAATCTGAAGAAGATCTTGAAGAACATTGGATTACAACATTTGACATATTTGACCATTCCAAAATCTGAGAAAGATTTTGGATTACCAAAATAGCTTAATTTGAAAACTATCTCTCCAATGGATAGTCTTTCAAATTAAGTCTATAAATACAGCAGTCAAAGAAGAAGCTAAGTACGGGAAACTATTAAGCTCATCAGAAAATCAAAAAGCTCTCCAAAGTTCATCTCCATTCTCGAGCACTCGAAATAACTCTAATTTCCCAAGTGCTTATATTGTTTAGAGCTCAACTCTATAATTTGGCTTACACTGTAATATTCTTAGAAGCCTACTGAGATAACCCAACCTAGATATTGCTCATCATTGTAAAGGGTTATCTCAACCTTAGTTGGAGAACTGAAGCCCTTAAACTGAAATAGGTTCAAGGCTGTGAGTTGGAAGAAAGTAAGTTGAGTAGTGTCTCAGTCTAAAATCTTGAGAGGACTAGGACTCAGTGAAAATCCTAGAGATCAAGTGATGATGTTCTTGATCAGTGCACCTTGGCACTCTAAAATAAGGAATTCCTGAGGTTAAGGAATTCTCCTGTTAAATCAGGAAAAGTGGATGTTGAAGAGTTTAACTCCGAACCACTATAAATCTCCTGTGTCCTTATTGCTTTATTCCTTTGTGTGAGTTGTTAAAACTTTGAAAAACTGTTGAATTAATCCACTGCATAATCTAAACTTTGATCAAACACACAGACCACCTATCAAGGGACCATTCAAGGCCACTGATTTCTTAACAGGTCACCAGTGTTCTTAAGTCTGTTGTAAAAACTATATTTCCAAAAATCTGTACTTACAGGTGTATTCCCCCCATACACCTATTATTGTCTATTTGGGACCAACACACATTCACTATGTGAGTATGAGTCTCATACACCCTTGAAAAATCAACCATCAATTGCTCTAGGGCGAGCTGAAGGTCGAGATCTCTTGCTGAGTCTGATCTAAGCTCAGGTGCGTGATCAGGAGAAGAGGCAGAAGAACATACCTCATCATCTGCCATCAGGCAGAGATCATCATACTCGTCATCGGAGAAGAGTTCGGGGGATCGGCGTCCTGGGCCATCAGAATCTGAGGAATCCTCAGCAATCATAGCTCTCTGATCTGATGCCCTGAGATCTCTCTTGGCTCTTTGATCTTTCCTCTCACGAGCACTGAGCTCAAGGCAGTCATGATGATATTGCCCAGTCTTCTTGCAGTGATAGCACTGATCTACATCACTCACAACAGACTTGTCAGTATAACTCTTACCATCTGAGTCCCTCCTGCTCCCTGATGATCTTTCAGGCTTGGAGCTGGATCTTCTGGGCTCAGCATCATCTCTCCTCCTGGAGCTCTTTTTTTCTCTCCTGCGCTTTGGCTCCTCTCGCTCCCTCCTGGAGTCAGAACCTCTCATCTCTTCCCTCCGAGGGCTCGACCTCCTGGGGCTGGAGTACCTGCGATCCCGAGAGTCAGTATAAAACTTCTTATACCTGCAGAAACGAGAGTTCAGCTTCTTGAATCTCTGGGCCATCAGGCGGTACTCCAAGGCTAGCTCGTCCATGTTCATCTCCTTCAAGGACTTCGAACCAGATCCAGCCTCAGGCTTAGGAGTAGCTTTTAGAGCCACACTCTTTTCCTTCTCAGGCGTCCTCGCCTCAGTCACGTCCTCACTGACTTCACCCTTTGTCTTCCTCTTATCGAGGTCGAATTCCAGAGCCTTTAACTCTGAGAAGAGGTGAGAGTAAGCAACGTTCGTAAGATCCTGACTGTTCTTCAGTAAGATCACTCATGTATCCCATCTTTCAGGGAGATAATTAAGGATTTTAGAGGACACCTCCCTCTTGGGAAACTTCTTCCCAAGGGTTGCCAGGTCATTCATCATCTTAATGAAACGAGCTTTCATTTAGCATCTTGAAAGCCTCGAACATCCTGATAGCAAGATCGCGCTTGTTCTCCTTAATCTTCTCAGAACCCTCACTCATCTCCTTCAAGGCCTCCCAGATCTCCTTGGCTGTCTTTAGGTGCATCAGCCTGACCGAATTCTTGTAAGAACCTGTGCGGAGTATAATGTTCTTAGCAAAATTATCCAGTTCGATTTGCTTAATCTAATAAAATGAAAGCGTGGACCTCTCCACAGGCTCATCTCCTGCAGTAGGAACTGGGACATTTCTAGAAACCGGCCATGTGGTAGCATGTTTCATCATGAACGTGACAGAACCAGTCTCGATCACTTTGTGCATCTGGTCATGAATGGAGTAGAGATGTGCAAGGACCCTAAATTTCCAATAGTCATAGTTATCAACAGAGAACTCAGGAAGATTGCCCTTAAGGCGCTTAGAACCGGATGCCAAGATATGCAAGTTTTCAGAAACAAAGCAGTTCAGTTGACCACCAAAAGTTTCTTCTCAGAAACTGTTGATAGACAAAGTCAGTGGTATTTTGTACCACTGCTCTGATACCACTTGTTGGTCCCGAAAAGAGTAAATTAGTGTATGGGGGAATACACTGATGTCAGATTTTCCAAAATTCCTCAGAAAATACTCTTACACACTCAGTCAGGAAGATCCTGATGTTACTCACTAAGCTGACAGTCCGCAGGGGCAGCAGGGATGAGTCAGTAAGGAGTCAGATAGGTTGAGTACGAGTGGAGTGCGTAGAAGTTCAGTAGAGATAACAAACTTACTGCCTGCTCGGAAGCGAGTCAATTGGACTACTATCTCAGTAAGCTAGAGTATGTGAGGAATGTGAGCCCTTAAGTTCTACTCGTTTTAGTTTCTAAACACATTTTCTCTGACTTGCTTAGTAAAGGGTGGTTAAGGCTGGTGCAAAGTTATAAGAGTCAGGATGATTGATTCAGCCTGAACGTTTCAAAATAATGCATGTATGCTCACTTTTTAATGATGACAATTATGATCCTGGACAAGAATGTAAATCAGGACACGAGCGGGCTTTTTAACATGATTCCACTACCTGATTTAACTTGTGATGTGGGATAAGTGTCTATCCCACTGCTCATAGCTAAAAGAGAAGGGAAGTAGTCTTCAATTCCATGTCCAACTCTGAGTAGAGCCAGAATTGGATCATTAACACGAAAGTCAGGAAAAGTGACTAAGAGCATAGACTTTGTTTAGATAACAATGGTGATAAGTTAAACTCTCATCTCTACGAGAGTTGGAAAAACCAGAAGCCAGAACTGGGAGAGATGTTCCGGTTTCTGTAAATATAAACCTATTCGATGAAACTTGGATAAGAAGTATCCAAATATGAATAATGCTGAAATAAGGATTCCCTTGTTGCAGTGTGCAATGAGCACTACTATGAAAAGGACGAAAAAGGAATCATTCTTGTACCAATGAATGATTATTGGTGACACTTGGCATAAATGGTAACAAACCACAAAATGGTCCCCTCAAGTGGTCCCCTATGACAGTTGGGCCTTGAGGCTGAGAGATTACAATTGTGCCCTCCATAGAAAGAGGAGATATAAAAAACTATTCCAATTAATTATTAAAAGGGCAGATACATTTTTCCATAAGATACTTTCTGCATTATTTACATATCAATGGTGGCTGACTTGGGCGTCGGAGGATCAACATCGGGGTCCCTCCCGGCTTGATTTCTTGCAGATCTCCATCGGAAAGCTTCCGGAGTGGATCGTCGGAGCTGGACAGCTGTGTTAGAGAAGCTCCTATTTTCGTTTCATT
Organism: Prunella vulgaris; assembly: GCA_026898435.1. Lineage (NCBI taxonomy): Eukaryota > Viridiplantae > Streptophyta > Magnoliopsida > Lamiales > Lamiaceae > Prunella > Prunella vulgaris. Next base: position 198,741 of record JAPKLY010000043.1, read on the forward strand.
TGAAGATGGATTATATTTAGCTAAATACAGGTAAAACTTGATCCGTCCTTGTCTGGTAAATATTGTTGATGAATATGACATTTTTGTATTCATCAACTGGCGCCGTCTATGGGAACATTTGAGCTTTGGCGTTAGTGTTCCTTTTAAAATCGTTTTGAATGAAAGAATATGTAGAGTATTGACACCATTGTTTGCTGAAAATGAGGGATTTGATTTTACCCTTCCTGGAATAATTTCTTGATAAGAAATATATGTATGATTTGAGTAGAAAATATGATGTTGAAAGATTTTGAATAAATCTGTGAATGATTTCTGAAATGTTTCTGCTTTATGTACGAAATTTTCTGAACAAAATAGAATGTAGGAAGGTACTCTTTGAACATGAAGGCAGCCTTTTAGAAAGAAAATCTGGATATGGTGTCATGAAAAATAATATCCTATGAATGTTCTTGAAGATGAATATATGCATGTGTGGCTGATAAAAAGATGAACATTGTGGTTTTTAAAGATGAATATGAGATATGATTCTTGGATTGATAAACTGTTATTATCATTGTGATATGATGAAAGAAAATCAAAATGTGATTCTCGAGAAACACTAGCAAATTAATGTATATATTCAATGAAAGTTATTATTTGAAGTTGTGTTTGGAAGAACACCTTATGATAAAGATGATGAACCGATTGTTTTTTATTCATAAAGGGAGAAATGACTGAGCCACTTCCCAAGAATCTGGGATAAGATTTTGACAAAGCTGCCAACACGCCTGTTAGTATGGATACTCCGGCAACGATAGTGTTGGATGAAAGAACACCGGGTATGAACCCAGATCAGAACGATTCCTTCTTAGTTTCGATGACATCGGAACATTTGAAAAGTCTGATACAGTCAGCAGTGAATAACGCCTTGTTGGCCATAACTCCAGAGTTGGAGGCTCCACTAGGGACGCAGATACCCCCGGGGAAGATGCCTCCACTCACCAGAAATGAAAATGCGATGGCTGAAATTCTGGGATCTGGACCTCAGGTCGAACCTGTTGTCAGAACTCAGAGCATGCCAGAGAATAGGGCCTGGAATGTGCTAGGAGAGAATAGGGCCTAGAATGTGCCCGGAGAGAATAGGGCCTGGAATGTGCCCGGAGAAAATTGGGCCTGGAATGTGCCTGGAAAAAATTGGGCCTGGAACGTGCCCAACACATCACCTCTTCCTCTGGGAGACGTCCAAGGGGAAGAAGATGTGAGAACCAGAATTGGCAGAGTAGCTGCCAGCGGATTTACCGCCAGAGATGAGAGAATGTTTACCATAACTGGTACGAGAGGCTCACGATTATTTGAGTATGAAAGTGGGGACTCAGAAGAAGAAGAAGCTGAGTCCATAGCAAAGATTGCTGCGAACAAAGAACTGGCATCTCTGAAAAGAGATATGGAAATGATTAAGAAACATTATGAAAAAACAGAAAAGAAATCCCTTCGCTATGGGGGATATCTATTTTCTGAGGAAATTCTGGCAGATCCATTGCCAGGGAACTTCAAAACTCTAAATTATGAGTATGATGGAACTACTGATCCGCAGGATCATTTGTTGAGTTCTGAAAATGGAGCTTTGCTCCACATATATTTTGATGGGGTAAAGTGTACAGTATTCCTCACTACCCTCACCAAACGCAGAATCGATTCACTACTTTGGGGAACTCAGTAACTTGTTTTTACATCAATTCGCCAGTGCTCGAAAATTGCAAAGACTTCATTGTATTTGTTGTCTTTGAAGCAGAAATCGAATGAAAAATTGAGAGAATATATCACGAGGTTCAATGAGGCAGCACTGGAAGTGCCCTCAGCCTCTGATGAAGTAAAGACGAATGCTCTAGCTCAGGGCCTAAGAGATAGAGACTTTTTTAAGTCTCTGGCTAAGAAACCACCCTTATCATTTGATGAGCTCCAAGAAAGAGCTGATAATTACATAAACCTGGAGGAGGCCGGAGGGGCCAAGAAAGAGGAAAGCCGTGATGAGAAAAGTGGAGGGAAAAAGAAAGAATCAGAAAAGAAGAAATTGACCTCCCTAGAGAAAGGAAAGGGGGGCAGAGAAAAGGTTAAACCTGAGAGATTTGACACTTACACTCCTCTGACACTGCAACTTGCAGAGATGTTGGAAGTAGTGGCTGACCATCCTAGTTTTAAGTTTCCTTTCTCAGCGAAAAGAGGGCCTAAAAACCTCAGATCTGATATCTATTGTAGATTCCATAATGATTATGGACATGATACAAATGAATGCCGGTATTTGAAAGATGTCATTGAGAGATTGATCAGAGAGGGACATCTGGCAGAGTTTGTCAGAAAGGATAGGGAAAGAAATAGCTATCCACATAAGAGAAAGGAAGTCCCAGAAAAGGGAAAAGAGGTGATAGACCAGCAAAGAAAAGATGGACCTGGATACAAAAGAGGATATATCCAAATGATTGTGGGAGGCCCAACGGATGGTGATTCCAATCGGGCAAGGAAAGCTTCTGCGAGATCTGCTCAACTCTGGGCAAACAGAGTTGGATATGAGGTGGGAGAAATGAGTAACCTCCTATGTATCCAATTCGGACCTGAAGATGAAATTCCAGTTCAAAGACCACACAACGATGCGTTAGTGGTGACAATGGAAATTGGAGGATATGATGTTGCTAGGGTCTTTGTGGATATTGGCAGTTCAGCAGACATCATTTTTTATGATTGTCTAGCAAAAATGAACTTGAATGTGGAACTTGAAACAGTTGACACAACACTTTTTGGATTCACGGGAGGAGCAATCAAACCCAAAGGGCAAATTTCCCTTCAAATCAGAATGGGAAGCCCACCAGTATACAATGTAAAGATGGTAAGTTTTTTGGTGGTAGATGCTCCTTCATCATATAATGTGATTTTGGGGAGACCATCTCTGAATCTTTTCCGAGCAGTTGTCTCCATGTATCATATGAAATTGAAGCTTCCAGTGGGGGAAGAAGTGGCAGAATTGGTGGGAGACCAATGCTGCTCTAGAAAGTGCTATGTTGAGACAGTGAGAAAAGCCACACAATATGTGAAAACAGATGAAACCAGAGGGGATGACCCCATTGGTAAGAGGATGAAGAGAATAGAGCAGATGGAGGAAGAGCCAGAGATGAAAATTCAGGCAGAAGAGGAGCTTATGCCAATGCAGTTGTTCCCGGGCAGAGCTGGATTTACTACCAGAATTGGTACACGGATGACTGGCGATGTAGCAGAAGTGGTCATCGAATGCTTGAGAAGAAATGCAGATTTGTTTGCATTTCAACCAGAGGATTTGGTCGGAATTGATCCAGAAGTAGCTCTGCATAGCTTGAATGTGGATCCCAATTGCAGATCTGTGAAGCAAAAGTTGAGACAATTTGGGTATGAGAAAGACCAAATCATAAGAAAAGAAGTAGAGAAGCTCTTGAGAGCAAAACACATAAAGGAAGTACAATTTCCAGAATGGCTGTCCAATGCTGTTATGGTAGCGAAGGGAGCCGGAGCATGGAGATTGTGCATAGATTTTTGAGATCTAAATAGAGCATGCCCAAAAGATCATTATCCTTTGCCTAAGATTTATCAGCTTGTGGACTAAACGTCCGGATGTGAATTATTGTCAATGATGGATGCCTATCAAGATTACCATCAGATCAGGATGAAAAGAGAAGATGTGACTAGAGCTTGCTTTGTGATGTCTTGTGGCACTTATGGATATGTGAAAATGCCTTTCGGATTAAAGAACGCTGGTGCCACCTATCAGAGAATGGTAGATCTGGTATTCAAGAAGCAAATTGGTCGTAACATGGAAGTATAAGTAGATGATATGCTGGTAAAAAGTTTCCAAGCAAAAGATCATGCTTCAGATCTGGAGGAAATATTTGGAGTAATCAGAACTTATCAGATCCGATTAAACCCCACGAAGTGTGCATTCGGGGTAAGATCTGGAAAATTTCTGGGGTACATGGTAACTCCCAGAGGTATTAAGGTGAGTCAAGCAAAGGTGAAGGCAATTCTTGATATGCAATCACCAAGAAATTTGAAAGAAGCACATAAGCTAAATGGGCGTATTGCAGCCCTTAGTAGTTTCATCTCTCATGCAGCAGAGAAGAGTTTGCCTTTCTTCAAGATATTGAGGAAAGGCACAAAATTTGAATGGAATGAAGAATGTCAAAAAGCCTTCGAAGATTTGAAAGATCATTTGAAAAGGTTGCCCTTACTCACCAAACCGGTTCCAAAGGAAACCTTGTATTTATACTTCTCCGTGGGAGAATATGCACTGAGTTCAGTTCTGATAAGAGAGGAAGAAGGAAGGCAATTGCCCATATACTATGTTAGCAAGATAATGCAAGGACCAGAAGTGAGATATTCTGAAATTGTGAAGTCTGCTCTGGCTGTGATGGTGACAGTCAGAAGGCATAGGCCATACTTTTTATCGCACAAGGTAGTTGTGAGAACAAATCTACCCATGAGATCTATAATGGGTAGACCAGATCTGTCTGGCAGAATGGTCAAATGGGCAGTAGAGCTGGGAGAGTATGATCTCGAGTTTGAGCCCAGAACTGCTATTAAGGCGCAGGCCTTAGCGGATTTTATCCAAGAGACAACGAACAAAGATAAGCCTGAGATTTGGAAGGCGTTTGTAGATGGATCTTCATCGACAGTCGGGTGTGGGGTAGGAATCTTGATAATTCCTCACACCGGTGAAGAATTGCAATTTGCAATCAAATTGAAGTTCAGAGCTTCTAACAATGAGACTGAATATGAGGCATTCTTGAGAGGAATACAGATGATGTGGGAGATGGGTGCGCAGAGAGCTATCATCTACTCAGATTCACAGTTGGTTATCCAACAGCTCTTGGGGGCATACGAAAGAAAGAATGCCAAAATGATAGAATATGCAGAATTGGCTGAAAAGTCAAGAAGAAGTTTGAAGTACTTAAGATTGAGTAAATTCCGAGAGAGTAAAATGGCACAGCTGATTATTTGGCTAAGCTGGCCAGCTATGCAGAAGAGGGAATGCCGGGAAAGATCACTTTGTTCACAGCGGAAGATAAAATTCATCCCCCAGAAGTGAATTCCATCTCTGATGGAAATGATTAGAGGATCCCAATCATCCAGCTTTTCAGAACTGTAGAGGGGACAGAAGCAGTAAAGAAGAGAGCTTGTATAAGATATTGTATGATCGGAGATGATCTATACAGAAGAACGTTTTCCCAACCTCATTCGAGGTGTCTTTCAGAGAAAGAAGGAAACTATATATTGAGAGAAATTCATTAAGGATGCTGTGGCAGTCATGCTGGATATAGAGAGTTGGCAAGGAAGGTCTTGAGAGCCGGATATTATTGGCCAACTCTAGCAAGAGATGCTCGAGAATTGGTCAAGAGATGTGATAAATGCCAGAAGCATGGATCTATAATACACACACCAGCTGAGGAAATGGGATTGATGTTCTCTCCATGCCCATTCGATAAATGGGGCATTGATATTGTGGGATTCCTACAGCCACAGGAGGAAAGGCTTTTATGATCATAGCCGTTGATTACTTCACAAAATGGGTAGAAGCGGAAGCAGTAAGAAAAATTGATGAGACAACCATCATAAAGTTCTTACGGAAGAATATATGTTGCAGATATGGGATACCACGAATCCTGATATCGGATAAGTTTGTAGGAACTCGAGTTCAGAATTGGTGTTCGGAGATGAATATTCAGCAGAGATTTGCAGCAGTGACTCATCCTCAAGCAAATAGGTAAGTAGAAGTCACTAATCGCACTATAGTGAATGGAATCAAAACTCGTCTCTGCAGAGCTGGAGGAGACTAGGTGGAAGAGATAGAGCCAGTGTTATGGGCATACAAAACCAGTACCAGAACTGCCACTAGAGAATCACCTTTCAATTTGGTGTATGGAGCTTCAGCTGTGATTCCGGCCGAAGTAGGAATCAAAACACATCGCGTATTCATGTATGACAAAGAGCGGAATGCGAAGTTGATGAGAGAAAACCTGAATTTGCTAGAGGAAGAGCGAGAGATGGCAAATCTAAGAATGGAAAAGTACAAAAGCAAGGTGAAGGCTGCACATGATAAGAAAGTAAGAATGAGGAAATTGGAAAAAGGATATTTGGTTCTACGCAGAGCTAATTCTCTAAAACCAACTGGAAAACTGGAGCCTAATTGGGAAGGCCCCTATGTGGTGACAAAGGTCTTGAGAGGAGGAGCATATGAATTGAAAGATGAGAATGGCTATCAGTTGCCGCGACCATGGAACATTTCGAATCTGAAGAAGTACTAAGCTTAGATGAGCATGATCTCAGAGATTCTAGGCAAGCTTTTTTATTGTTTCTGAATCAAAGATGTAAGCAAGAGATGCTATGATTTTATGAATTCAATGAAACCCTACCAGAGCTGAGGCATTTCAGTTCTGATAGATGATTATGCAATATCAAATATTGAGAAAACTCTTGAATCTCTAGTTCTTAAACAAACTTCCAGAGAAGTTCAATTAAAAACTGAAGGGAGTAGAATTGAAGAAATTTTTTGACGAATTTGAACTTTAAGTTCTTAACAAACTTCCAGAGAAGTTCAATTAAGAACTGAAGGGAGTAGAATTGAAGAAATTTTTTGACGAATTTGAAGTTTAAGTTCTTAAATAAACTTCCAGAGAAGTTCAATTAAGAACTGGAGCGAGTAGAATTAAAGAATTTTTTTGACGAATTTGAACTTTAATTTCTTAAACAAACTTCCCGAGAAGTTCAATTAAGAACTGGAGGGAGTAGAATTGAAGAAATTTTTTGACAAATTTGAACTTTAAGTTCTTAAACAAACTTCCAGAGAAGTTCAATTAAGAACTGGAGGGAGTAGAATTGATGAAATTTTTTGACGAATTTGACCTTTAAGTTCTTAAACAAACTTCCAGAGAAGTTCAATTAAGAACTGG
>JAPKLY010000043.1:214291-240487 GCA_026898435.1 Prunella vulgaris
GGAAAGAATTAACATAATTAATGGTTCAAGGCTAAGTAGTTCGCCCAGACCTCGCCCTAGCTCACATGAAGCTCGCCCAGGTGGCTAAGATCATGACATCATCCTTTGACCAGTCAGGGCAATGGTGGGAGAGATATAGCTCGCTAGGAAGCTCGCAGCTAGCTCACCCAGCAGCTCACTACAGTTAGAGGCAACGGACAAGTCCTGCTACCAATGTCACATCCTGGAATGACCCAAGGCTAAGGAGCTCGCCATGTCCAGAGTGGAGCCCGTACCTAAATAGATAGCTAATAGTGACGTAGTATGTAAAAATCAATGTAATTAGGACATAGTAGTGGGCATGATGACAAGTGTAAGGGACATTCGTCAGCATATTAAGCTAAATAGGCTTATTAAGTATCACCTCACTACATGCATACCTATAAATATGTCTCTTGTAACCATTTTCTCTCTCTATGCAACATAATACAAAACAATACTTCTCTCTACTTTCTCTCTCTACAAAAACACTCCTAAATTTATCTTATAATTATTGTTTGGAAGGATTCAGAAGTAATTCAGCCACATAATTATTACAATTAAGAAATTCTTCCAACACTTGTATTTTGATAGAGATTCTATGGTTTAATTGTGAGGAATTAGAAATCCATTTTATTTAGGGTTCTTGAGCAAATTTTGGGATTTTTGATTCTATGCTTATGATTGTGCAATTGATGATGTATTTAGGCCTTATAGTTGATGGGTAATCCTTTGGAAACCCAATTGCATGCTAACTTTGTGATTTTGATGATGAATTGAAGGTTGAAATTTTGGATTTTTGCATGGTGACGAATTTTAGAGGATTTTATGATAAATTGCTAATTGTTTCATGTATTCATGATTAGTGTTGATTGATATGTCTTAGGAATGTAATGGGTAGGGTGAATTTCATTAGTTAACCTCTTGATTTTTTTAATTGAGGTTTAATTGCAATTCAACATGAACATGAATAGTGAACATGAATAACAAAATCCTTGATCTTTGAATGCCACTTGTTTCAACCTTAGCTTGCTTATTTCATTAAAATAATTGTGATATTCGAGTTGATAATTGCTTCCTGTAATACCTTTAATAATTGATAGTAGGAAATATCAAGAAAGGGTAAGGGCAAAGCTTCAAGCTCTCATCAAAGCAAGGGATGGAATGATCCGACCCTTGAGGAGGAATGTTTAGAGAATAGTGGATACAAACCTTCGAGTTTAGGGATCTATTTTAAGGATAATGTTGGGTACTTCAAGGCTTTTGAAAAGGTGGTCAAGCTAGATTTTCACTCATCAAGGTATTTCCATAAAGATACAGTGAATTTTTTCTATTTTGAAGACGGTGTGGAGGAATTGTACTCGAATTGTGAAATTAAAATGAGCCGACTTGTGCTTATGGTGGGATGAAATCAAAATGAGCTGACTTTGGAGCCTACCTACGTTAGAATCTATCCAACCAACCTTTTAGGATGAATTGTGCTTATGGTGGGATGACATCTCACATTGCTCAAAGTGTTGGGTGGGAACCCAATGAAGAAGGAGAAACTTTTGGGGATATTGACTTGCCCTACTTGATGAAGTCGAGATTGATGACAAGAAGGAAGAAGACACCTTGCTTCGTGGGTAAGACTACAAAATACCCTCCTTTCCCTTTAGTCGTCTATGAGTTACTTACTTGGAAAAAAAAGGAGAATTGGAAGCTTAACTCCCCCAAACATTTGGATATCCAAATATCATTCCATCGGTCACCTGCGAGGAAACTACCAAACAACAGGGCTAGGGGAGAATCTAGCACCCATGTGCAAGAGAAAGAACAATTAGAGGAAGAGGCGAGTATGAAGAAGGAGGAACGCAAGAGCAAGGAGGAATGAGCATGGATGCTTGGGGTCAAGAGATGAGGTCTCTTAGGACCGATATCACATCTCTAAGGACCGACTTCACCTCTCTACATGCAGATGTGAACGTTATGAGAGATGATCATCATGTTATCCGCACTGATGTCACCTTTATCCGTATGAACATTATGGAGTTGCTCGAGGCGCAAAGGGCTATGATGAAGTGGCACATCAGAGAGAATCACTTCACATACCCAAACTACCCTCCACCGTGAAGTGAACACTTCGGTACTAACTTCATGTGGATGGGTAACACTCTCCATCTTTCTGATGTGGGATAAGTGTCTATCCCACTGTTCATAGCCAAAAAATAAGGGAAGTAGTCTTCAAATTCCATGTCCAACTCTGAGCAGAGCCAAAATTGGATCATTAACACGAAAGTCAGGAAAAGTGACTAAGAGCATAGACTTTGTTTAGATAACAACGGTGATAAGTTAAACTCTCATCTCTATGAGAGTTGGAAAAACCAGAAGCCAGAACTGGGAGAGATGTTCCGGTTCATGTAAATATAAACCTATTCGATGAAACTTGGATAAGAAGTATCCAAATATCAATAATGCTGAAATAAGGATTCTCTTGTTGCAGTGTCCAATGAGCACTACCATGAAAATGATGAAAAAGGAATCATTCTTGTACCAATGAATGATTATTGGTGACACTTGGCATAAATGGTAACAAACCACAAAATGGTCCCCTCAAGTGGTCCCCCCTATGACAGTTGGGCCTTGAGGCTGAGAGATTACAATGGTGCCCTCCATAGAAAGAGGAGATATAAAAACTATTCCAATTCATTATTGAAGGATATACACACATTTTTCCACCATATACTTTATCTGCAATATTTACATATCAATGGTGGCTGACTTGGGAGTCGGAGGATCAATGCCGAGGTCCCTCCCGGCTTGATTTCTTGTTGATCCTCATCGGAGAACTTCCAGAGTGGATCGCCGAAACTGGACAGCTGTCCCAGAGAAGCTCCTATCATTATTTCATTCGAAGACGGATTATATTTAGCTAAATCCAGGTAAAACTTGATCCGTCCTTGTTTGATAAATTCTTGTTGACGAATATGACATTTTTGTATTCATCAACTGGCGCCGTCTGTTGGAACATTTGAGCTTTGGCGTGAGTGTTCCTTGTGAAATTGTTTTGAATGAAAGAATATGTAGAGTATTGACACCATTGTTTGATGAAAATGAAGAATATGAATTTACCCTTCCAGGAATAACTTCATAATAAGAGATATATGTATGATGTGAGTAGGAAATATGATGATGAAAGATTTTGAATAAATCTGTGAATGATTTCTGAAATGTTTCTACTTTATGTATGAAATTTTCTGGAGAAAATAGAATATGGGAAGGTACTCTTTGAATATGAATGCAGCCTTTTAGAAAGGAAACCTGGATATGGTGTCATGAAAGATAATATCCTATAAATGATCTTGAAGATGAATATATGCATGTGTAGCTGATAAGAAGACGAACACTGTGATTTTTAGAGATGAATATGGAATATTATTCAGGGATTGATAAATTGTTGTTGTCATTGTGATATGATTTAAGAAAATTGGAATATGTTTCTTGAGAAACAATAGCAAATTGATGTATTTGTTCAATGAAAGTTATAATTTGAAGTTGTGTTTGGAAGAACACCATATGATAAGGATGATGAACCGATTGTTTTTTACTCGTAAAGGTAGAAATGACTGAGCCACTTCCCAAGAATCTGGGAAAAGATTTTGACAAAGCTGCCAACACGCCGGTTAGTATGGATACTCCGGTAGCGATAGTGTTGGATGAAAGAACTCTGGGTATGAACCCAGATCAGAATGATTCCTCCTTAGTTTCGATGACATTGGAACATTTGAAAAGTCCAATACAGTCAGCAGTGAATAACGCCTTGTTGGCCAGAACTCCAGAGTTGGAGGCTTCACTGGGGACGCAGATACCCCCGGCGGAGATACCTCCACTCACCAGAAATGAAAATACGACGGCTGAAATGTTGGGATCTAGACCTCAGGTCGAACCTGTTGCCAGAACTCAGAGCATGCCAGAAAATAGGGCCTGGAATGTGCCCGGAGAGAATAGGGCGTGGAATGTGCCCGGAGAAAATAGGGCCTGGAATATGCCCAGAAAAAATCAGGCCTGGAACGTGCCCAACAAATCACCTCTTTCTTTGGGAGACGTCCCAGGGGAAGAAGATGTGAGAACCAGAATTGGCAGAGCAGCTGCCGGCGGATCTGCCACTAGAGATGAGAGAATGTTTACCAGAACTGGTACAAGAGGCTCACGATTAGTTGAGTATGAAAGTGGGGACTCAGAAGAAGAAGCTGAGTCCACAGCAAAGATTGCTGCGAACAAAGAACTAGCATCTCTGAAAAGAGATATGGAAACGATTAAGAAACATTATGAAAAAATAGAAAAGAAAACCCTCTGTTCTGGGGGATCTCCATTTTCTGAGAAAATTCTGGCAGATCCATTGCCAGGGAACTTCAAAACTCTGAGTTATGAGTATGATGGAACTACTGATCCGCAGGATCATTTGTTGATATTTGAAAATGGAGCTTTGCTCCATAGATATTCTGAAGCGGTAAAGTGTAGAGTATTCCTCACTACCCTCACTAAATCAGCTCAGAAATGGTTCAGTCAGTTGCCCGCAGAATCGATTCACTCCTTTGGGGAACTCAGTAACTTGTTTTTGCATCAATTCGCCAGTGCTCAAAAAATTGTAAAGACTTCATTGTATTTGTTGTCTTTCAAACAGAAATTGAATGAAAAATTGAGAGAATATATCACAAGGTTCAATGAGGCAGCACTGGAAGTGCCCTCAGTCTCTGATGAAGTAAAGACGAATGCTCTAGCTCAGGGCCTAAGAGATGGAGACTTTTTTAAGTCTCTGGCTACGAAGCCACCCTTATCATTTGATGAGCACCAGGAAAGAGCCGATAAGTACATAAACCTGGAGGAGGCCAGAGGGGCCAAGAAAGAGGAAAGCTGTGATGAGAAAAGTGAAGAGAAAAAGAAAGAATCAGAAAAGAAGAAATTGACCTCTCCAGGGAAAGGAAAGGGGGGCAGAGAAAAGGTTAAACCTGAGAGATTTGACACATACACTCCTCTGACACTGCAACCTGCAAATATGTTGGAAGTAGTAGCTGATCATCCTGGTTTTAAGTTTCCTTTCTCAGCGAAAAGTGGGCCTAAAAACCCAGATCTGAATTCTATTGTAGATTCCATAATGATTATGGACACGATACAAATGAATGCCGGCTTTTGAAAGATGCCATTGAGAGATTGATCAGAGAAGGACAACTGGTAGAGTTTGTCAGAAAGGATAGAGAAAGAAATAGCTATCCACATAAGAGAAATGAAGTCCCAGAAAAGGGAAAAGAAGTGATAGACCAGCAAAGAAAGATGGACCTGGATACAAAAGGGGATATATCCAAATTATTGTGGGAGGTCCAACGGATGGTGATTCCAATCGGGCAAGGAAAGCTTCTATGAGATCTGCTCAACTCTGGGTCAACAGAGTTGGATATGAGGTGGGAGAAATGAGTAATCTCGCATGTATCCAATTTGGACCGGAAGATGAAATTCCAGTTCAGAAACCACACAACGATGCGTTAGTGGTGACAATGGAAATCAGAGGATATGATGTTGCTAGGGTCTTTGAGGACACTGGCAGTTCAACAGACATCATTTTTTATAATTGTCTAGCAAAGATGAACTTGAATGTGGAACTTGAAACAGTTGACACAACACTTTTTGGATTCTCGGGAGGAGCAATCCATCCCAAAGGGCAAATTTACCTTCAAGTCAGAATGGGAAACCCGCCAGTATGCAATGCGAAGATGGTAAGTTTTTTGGTGGTAGATGCCCCTTCATCATATAATGTGATTCTGGGGAGACCATCTCTGAATCTTTTCCGAGCAGTTCTCTCCACGTATCATATGAAATTAAAGTTCCCAGTGGGGGAAGAAGTGGCAGAATTGGTGGGAGATCAATACTGCTCTAGAAAGTGCTATATTGAGAAAATGAGAAAAGCTACACAGTATGTGAAAATAGATGAAACCAGAGGGGATGATCCCATTGGTAAGAGGATGAAGAGAATAGAGCAAATGGAAGAAGAGTCAGAGATGAAAATCCAGGTAGAAGAAGAGCTTATGCCAGTGGAGTTGTTCCCGGGCAGAACTGGATTCACTACCAGAATTGGTACACAGATGATGAGCAATGTAGCGGAAGCAGTCATCGAATGCTGGAGAAGAAATGCAGATTTGTTTGCATTCCAACCGGAGGATTTGGTTGGAATTGATTCAGAAGTGGCTCTGCATAGCTTAAATGTAGATCCCAATTGCAGACCTGTGAAGCAAAAGTTGAGACAATTTGGATATGAGAAAATCAAATCATAAGAAAAGAAGTAGAGAAGCTCTTGAGAGCAAAACACATATAGGAAGTACAATTACCAGAATGGCTGTCCAATGCTGTTATGGTAGCAAAGGGAGCCGGAGCATGGAGAATGTGCATATATTTTCGAGATCTGAATAGAGCACGCCCAAAAGATCATTATCCTTTTCCAAGGATTGATCAACTTGTGGACTCAACGTCCGGATGTGAATTATTTTCAATGATGGATGCCTATCAAGGTTACCATCAGATCTAGATGGAAAGAGAAGATGTGCCTAGAGTATACTTTGTGGTGTCATGTGGCACCTATGGATATGTGAAAATACCTTTTGGATTAAAGAATGCTGGTGCCACCTATCAGAGAATGGTAGATCTGGTATTCAAGAAGTAAATTGGTCGCAACATGGAAGTATACGTAGACTATATGCTGGTAAAAAGTTTCCAAGCAAAAGATCTGGAGGAAATACTTGGAGTAATCAGAGCTTATCAGATTCGATTGAACCCCACGAAGTGTGCATTCGGGGTAAGATCTGGAAAATTTCTGGGGTATATGGTAACTCCCAGAGGCATTGAGGTGAACCAGGCAAAGGTGAAGGCAATTCTTGATATGCAAAGAAGCACATAAGCTAAATGGGTGTATTGCAGCCCTTAGTCGTTTCATTTCTCGTGCAGCAGAGAAGTGTTTGCCTTTCTTTAAGATTTTGAGGAAAAGCTCAAAGTTTGAATGGAATGAAGAATGTCAAAGAGCTTTTAAAGATCTGAAAGATCATTTGAAAAGGTTGCCCTTACTCACCAAACCGGTGGCAAAGGAAACCTTGTATTTATACTTCTCCGTGGGAAAATATGCACTGAGTTCAGTTCTGATAAGATAGGAAGAAGGAAAAAAATTGCCCATATACTATGTTAGCAAGATAATGCAGGGACCAGAAGTGAGATATTCTGAAATTGAGAAGTCTGCTCTGGCTATGATGGTGACAGTCAGAAGGCTCAGGCCATACTTTTTATCGCACAAGGTAGTTATGAGAACCAATCTACCCATGAGATCTATAATGGGTAGACCAGATCTGTCTGGCAGAATGGTCAAATGGGCAGTAAAGCTTGGAGAGTATGATCTCGAGTTTGAGCCCAGAACTGCTATTAAGGCGCAAGACTTAGCGAATTTTATCCAAGAGACAACGAACAAAGATAAGCCTGAGATTTGGAAGGCGTTTGTAGATAGATCTTCATTGACAGCTGGATGTGGGGTAGGAATTGTGATAATTCCTCCCACCGGGGAGGAATTGCAGTTTGCAATCAAGTTGAAGTTCAGAGCTTCTAACAATGAGACTGAATATGAGGCATTCTTGAGAGAAATGCAGATGATGTGGGAGATGAGTGAGCAGAGAGCCATCATCTACTCAGATTCACAGTTGGTTATCTAACAGCTCTTGGGGGCATACGAAAGAAAGAAAGCCAAAATGATAGAATATGCAGAATTGGCTGAAAAAATCAAGAAGAAGTTTGAAGAACTTAAGATTGAGCAAATTCCCAAAGAGGAAAATGGCACAGCTGATTATTTGGCTAAGCTGGCCAGCTCTGCCGAAGAAGGAATGCCAGGAAAGATCACCTTGTACACAGCGGAAGAGAAACTTCATCTCCTAGAAGTGAATTCCATCTCTGATGGAAATGATTGGAGGATCCTAATCATCCAGTTTTTCAGAACTGGAGAGGGAACATAAGCAGTAAAAAAGAGAGCTTGTATAAGATATTGTATGATCGGAGATGATCTATACAGAAGAACATTTTCCCAACCTCATTCCAGGTGTCTTTCAGAGAAAGAAGGGAACTATGTATTAAGAGAAATTCATGAAGGATGTTGTGGAACTCATGCTGGATATAGAGAGTTGGCAAGGAAGGTCTTGAAAGCCGGATATTATTGGACAACTCTAGCAAGAGATGCTCAAGAATTGGTTAAGAGATGTGATAAATGCCAAAAGCATGGACCTATAATACACACACCAGCTGAAGAAATGGGATTGATGTTCTCTTCATGCCCATTCGATAAATGGGGCATTGATATTGTGGGAAAGTTTCCTACAGCCTCTAGAGGAAAGACTTTTATGATCGTAGCTGTTGATTACTTCACAAAATGGGTAGAAGCGAAAGCAGTAAGAAAAATTGATGAGACAACCATCATTAAATTCTTATGGAAGAATATATGTTGCAGATATGGGATACCACGAATCCTGATATCAGTTAATGGAACCCAGTTTGCAGGAGCTTGAGTTCAGAGCTGGTGTTCGGAGATGAATATTCAGCAGAGATTTGCAGCACTAGCTCATCCTCAAGCAAATGGGCAAGTAGAACTCACTAATCGCACTATAGTGAATGGAATCAAAACTCGTCTCTCCAGAGCTGGAGGAGACTGGGTGGAAGATATAGAGCCAGTGTTATGGGCATACAGAACCAGTACCAGAACTGTCACTGGAGAATCACCTTTCAATTTGGTGTATGGAGCTCCAGCTGTGATTCCAGCCGAAGTAGGAATAAAAACATATTGCATATTGATGTATGACGAAGAGCAGAATGCGAAGTTGATGAAAGAAAACCTGGATTTCCTAGAGGAATTGCAAAAGATGGCAAATCTAAGAATGGAAAAGTACAAAAGCAAGGTGAAGGCTGCACATGATAAGAAAGTAAGAATGTGGAAATTGGAAAAAAGGGATTTGGTTCTAAGCAAAGCTGATGATCTCAAACCAATTGGAAAACTGGACCCTAATTGGGAAGGCCCCTATGTGGTGACAAAGGTCTTGGGAGGAGGAACATATGAATGGAAAGATGAGAATGGCTATCAGTTGCCGCGACCATGGAACATTTTGAATTTGAAGAAGTACTACGCTTAGATGAACATGAGCTTAGAGATTCTAGGCAAGGTTTTTTATCGTTTCTGAATCAAATATGTAAGCAAGAGATGCTATGATTTTATGAATTTAATGAAACCCTGCCAGACCTGAGGCATTTCAGTTCTGATAGATGATTATGCAATATCGAATATTGAGAAAACTCTTGAATCTCCAGTTCTTAAACAAACATAAAGAGAAGTTCAATTAAGAACTGGAGGGAGTAGAATTGAAGAAATTTTTTGACGAATTTGAACTTTAAGTTCTTGAATAAACTTCCAGAGAAGTTCAATTAAGAACTGGAGGAAGTAGAATTGAAGAAATTTTTTGACGAATTTGAACTTTAAGTTCTTGAATAAACTTCCAGAGAAGTTCAATTAAGAACTGGAGGAAGTAGAGTTGAAGAATTTTTTTGATGAATTTGAACTTTAAGTTCTTGAATAAACTTCCAGAGAAGTTCAATTAAGAACTGGAGGGAGTAGAATTGAAGAAATTTTTTGACGAATTTGAACTTTAAGTTCTTGAATAAACTTCCAGAGAAGTTCAATTAAGAACTGAAGGAAGTAGAATTGAAGAAATTTTTTGACGAATTTGAACTTTAAGTTCTTAAACAAACTTCCTGAGAAGTTCAATTAAGAACTGGAGGGAGTGGGGTTTTGGGTAAACCAATATCCTAGATATCTTTTTTCTGAAGTAAAAGAAACAAAACAATTCGCAAGCAAGAAAATGAAATATTGCATAAGTAACAGCAAAGATAAAGATGATTCAAAGATACAGCAAGAAAGTCCCAATAGGACATTGTTCAAAAGACATAAATAAGAAGGCCGTAGCCATAAAAATCATCTACATAAAACAATGAATGAAACATTTCATTCATTCAAATCGGTAACCAAGCCAACAGTGGTAACCAAGTCAGTAGAAGCTTGAGCAGCAGCAGTAGAAGGAGACATCCCAGGATCAGAACCATCAGATGAAGACAGGTCATAGAGTAGAGAATCGGCAGAAGGCAAATCTGGGGAAGATAATACTTCTCCTGAAAGTTGAAGAGCAGCCTTCCTCATGGCAAGAAGGAACCATGGGGCATCAAGAGGGGCAGAAGCATCCCCTTAGAAATGAGGAGAAGGGATGATATTATCCTTAACCATGGAAATATCGAGCTTTTCCAGAAAACCTTTCTCTTGAGCCTATTTCGCAGTGCACTTGAAACCATGTTTAATGAAATGACTCACGTGAGGAGTCATATCTCTCAGATATAGTGAACTGGATCGATAAGCTTGAAGAATCCCTTCAAGCAATTCCTTGAGAAAAGCCTGCCCAGAAGAAGTATGGAGAAATTTTAAATGGTAGAGATTGATGCCATCCAAGATACCTTGGGCATGACCCTAAGAGTAGCTTTCCTCCAATAGCTTTTTCTCTGACCTCAGTTGGAGAGAAAGAAGTTTCTCATGGAAACCTGCTGTTGAAAAGATGAGTTCTCTGAAACGAGGACACCAACACGAGCTTTTAAATCTTTGTTCCCTTGAGAAAGTTGAGATATTTCCTATTCCTTAGAGACCAAACTAGAGGCAGAAGGAGCGCCACTTTCCAAACCTTCACTCTTCAGTAACTCAGTGTGCAAATCCAAGAACTAGAAAAGACATGAAAAATGAAACAATGTAAGTGGCAAGAAAGAAAAATGCCAAAAGAGAGAGTGATGGTATGAATACCTCACAAAGACGTTCATACATAATGTTCTTCAATGCAGGAACAGGGAGCTTAGAATTTGAGGATTCCATTTTGGGACTTTTAAGAGTCTCCATGAATTGAGTGTTCTCTATCAAGGGAACCGTAGTGATATGATCAGGGTTCTCCACAGACATGGCGGAATTGGAACTAGTACGCTTTGAGAAACGAGTCCTCTTCAAGATAGGCCTAGGCTGTGACTTGGAAGTAGCAGCCCTCTTACCCTTCCCCTTGGAAGGATCATCAGTTGCGACCTTAACATCAGTAGAAGCTGGAATAGGATTACCTTGAGGACATGCGGAAGAAGCCTCGTGAGTCTTGGAAGGGGAAACGGGAACATCTATGCTAGGGGGTTTACCCACGAAGTAAGCAAGACACTGAGTTCGAGAACTGAAATAGTAAAATTCATCAAGCCTCTTCAGGTCGTGACCGAAGTAAAAACTTTTCGGTGTTGGATCACCCCCCATTTGCTTTGAGAATAAAGAAGTAAGCAAGCATGAGCCTAATTGATGAAGGATTAACTTGGTTCACTGGGATACTGATAAGATTACAACCGGACACAAAGAAAGGTGTGATTGGAAAACGAAGCCCAGCAGTTATTTGGGCTGCCCAGAAAGCCAAAGAGGGAAACCCCAAGTGGTTAGGGTGTTCATCAGGACCAGGTAGGTCTATTAGAAAGTCAGAACAAGGCGCAAACAAGCCCCTAAGACTAGAAAGATCATCTTTATTCAAATTAGTTTCTTTTGAAATGAGATTCCAGTTGTCCCTCTTCTTCACAGGAACAATGTGAACGGGGCGACTCGAAAGCAACACAGTAGAGTTAGGATTTGAAAGTTTAGATTCAGAGGGTAGTTTCGAGACTACTTGATTAATGGCAGAACCCGATGACTTATATTTACGAGGCATCCTATCAAAATGCTTGAAGAAAAACGAAAAGGATTGATGAAAATTTTCAAGAAAATGACGAGAAATACCTCGAAAATAAAAAGGAAGATAACTTGATTACGAACACTGGAGCTCCTTCCAGAAGAGCTTAACCCTAGGTAATAGTCTCCAGAAAATATTGGAGACGGAGCGCTTGAGAAATGCAAGTGAAATGGAACTGAAATGAAGTGGAGAAGATGAAAGGAGCAAACCTCGTCCGAAAATTGAAAATGGACGAACAAGTGGACGGTCCGGGCATAATAAGATTGCCACGTGGACGGAGGCGATGAAAGTACTTGAAGGGTCGCTTGTGAGTACACGTACCCTTTGATATTAAAATAATTTTTAAATTTATTCAAAAAAGAGTAAATAAGAAAAAGAGAGGGAAAAGAAGAAGAAAGTCTTTCCGAAAAATAGAAATAGGGATCAGAGTTGAGCTCTTAATCTTGGAACCAAGAAAAGAAATTATTATTCCATTTAAAATCTTAGAAATTTTTATTTGGAATAGGAGGGAGTAGTTGATGTGGGATAAGTGTCTATCCCACTGTTCATAGCCAAAAGAGATGGGAAGTAGTCTTCAAATTCCATGTCCAACTCTGAGCAGAGCTAGAATTGGATCATTAACACGAAAGTCAGGAAAAGTGACTAAGAGCATAGACTTTGTTTAGATAACAATGGTGATAAGTTAAACTTTCATCTCTATGAGAGTTAGAAAAACCAGAAGCCAAAACTGGGAGAGATGTTCCGGTTCATGTAAATATAAACCTATTCGATGAAACTTGGATAAGAAGTATCCAAATATCAATAATGCTGAAATAAGGATTCTCTTGTTGCAGTGTGCAATGAGCACTACCATGAAAAGGATGAAAAAGGAATCATTCTTGTACCAATGAATGATTATTGGTGACACTTGGCATAAATGGTAACAAACCACAAAATGGTCCCCTCAAGTGGTCCCCTATGACAGTTGGGCCTTGAGGCTGAGAGATTACAATGGTGCCCTCCACAGAAAGAGAAGATATAAAAACTATTCCAATTCATTATTGAAGGATATACATATATTTTTCCACTATATACTTTTTCTGCAATATTTACATATCAATGGTGGTTGACTTGGGCATCGGAGGATCAACGCCGGGGTCCCTCCCTGCTTGATTTCTTGCAGATCCTCATTGGAGAACTTCTAGAGTAGATCACCGGAGCTGGACAGTTGTCCCAGAGAAGCTCCTATCATCATTTCATTCGAAGACGGATTATATTTAGCTAAATCCAGGTAAAACTTGATCCGTCCTTGTTTACGAATATGATATTTTTGTATTCATCACTTTCCTTGCTTCCTTTCCTTATTTTAGTTTGTTATATTGGAGATTGATATTCAGATTGTTGATTTGTTTTGGGATTTGTGATTTTAAACTTGTTTGAGATGCTTATGGTATGGCTTCTTTTAACATTGCAAATCATATTTTCATCACTTTTGCCAAACTTTTAGGATTCATGATCCAAAAATGTTTTGGGGGGGGTGTGTGTGATCATTTTTAAATCTTATTTGGAATGTATGACAAGTTAGATTCTTGAGGTTTATGCTATGGTTATGATGATTTGTAGACTTGTTGCTTTGATTGATGATTCAGTTTATGCCTTGATGTTGATTGCCATTGTTGCTAGCTTAGGGAAATGGATGCATGAGATAGGTTTATGGTTGTGTGGATGAGGTAGTAGATGTATAATTAGGTGTAGTGTATATATCACTTGATTCATGTTGTGTTTATAGGGTAGTTGAATCTTTAATGCTTGATATATGAATGATATGGACATGTTTTAGATGATTTGAGTCATGATCAACTTAATCTGTGAGGTTTGAGCCTTATATGCCCGTTTTCACTTTAAACTGATGATGTTTCATTGTTGAGAGATCCACATTGTACATTTTCACTCTAGAACTTGGCTTGAGTCTTGTTTGAGACTACACAAGATGATGAGTTTGCAAAGAATGATATGAGGCCATCTTTGTTATTAATTGAGTCACTTGGCCTAAACTCCCTACCATTGATATTATATCCATTGCTTGACATTTTGTACCTATAGACCTTTCCTTTGGATAACCATACTTGAAGCCATACTTTCTTCCTTTTTGGAACTCTCTTGTCCCTATGATTAGTAGAGTGAAAAGAAGGAAGGAATGTGGTGAGATGATGAAGAATTGGTTGCTAATGTGGAAAGATATTCAAGTAGCATGGAATTGAAAGTGAAAGTGCAAGGCAAATCATGAAAAGATTGACCTTTGTGTTGTGAGTATGATCATAATTTGAGAAAAAGGGAAGTAAATGTTTTAGAAAAATGATGATTAGAAAAGTGCATGAAGAAGCAAGTGCTATTAGCATGAAGATTTTGAATGACCTCATATATTCTTTCTATACTTTACTAATCATATTTAGTAACTTTGATCCAAATTTCTCTTCCCTACCAAAGAGCCAACACTATAACCTTTTGAAAGTTCTCATTGATGTGTGAAAAAATTGTCAATTAATTGGTGGAAAACTTGAGACTCTTGCCAAGCTTATAGTAGTGGATGTATTTTGAGTGATTATTGAGTACACCTCATACACTTGAGAGTTGAGCTATACACTTCCTAGTGAGGATCTTGACTTGTTGATTTGATCATGTGTTCATTGATTTTGTGTAGATGGTTGATTAGATGATATTGCATTTATAGAATTACATGATATTAGGTGATGTGTACATGGCACTTGATTGTGTAACTAGTGCTCATTGATACAATTATTCCCCTATCTTATCACTTCGTTGCCCGTGATCGTGCAACAATCTAGTTTGGGGGTGTGATTATGGTAATAATTGCATTATATTTGGTATATTTTAGCATTATATTAATTTATTTGTGTGCATTATTAACCCTAATATGTTATATATTTTGTTATTCACCCTTTTGGTAAGAAAGTTGTGTTTATAGGTTAAATCGGCCAAAACTGAGGAAATAACGATTAGGAAGACGAGATGATGTGATCCAAGCACTTGGGGAAGCTTAAATGATCAAAATAAAGACCCTAGAAAGCTTGGACGAGCCATAGGATCAAAACTAAAAAAGTCGAAAATGGACGTCACAAGACCTACTCTGATCGAGCATCTCCAGTACACTGGTCGAGCGGATTAATGCTGTTAGCACACAATTGTGTTGCTCGATCAAATCTGATCCGCTCGACCAGGTTGATCGAGCGCGGCTATAAGGCTGGTCGAGTGTGGCTTCGGTTCTTGGCTAATTTGAGGGGCAAAGTCGTCTTTTCGCGCATTTAATGAAGGGCAAATGAGTCTTAGCATGGAGAGCACTATATATACTTCAAGGATCAGATTTTCAAAGATCTTTTTCAATATTCATTAGACTTTTGTTCATTAGATAGTTAGAGAGAGATTAGGGAAGATACTAATTGGGTTGGGAGTTAATTTTCAATCTTCTTTCTTCAATTACTTTTCATCTAGCCATTAGATCGTTAATCCATTTTTGTATTAGATTCCCCATTGAATTCTCTACATTTGTACGGTATCTAGCATTTGGAGTTCCGGATCAATAGTTAGCCATAGGAGGTATTTTGGTGTTCTTTCAATTCCTACACAATTGGTCAGAATTCTTGTAATTTCTTTCATATTAGTGTTAATCATGTATGATCTTAGCTTAATTGTTGTTTTGATTTGCCAATTGGCCATTGGCTAATTCTCTTGTTGCGTTGGTGTATGAATACTATGGTATAGTTTAGTAGCTTGTTAATCCTATACATGAATGAGTGATCTTGATGGATTAATTGAACTCTGCTGTAATCACTTGGATGTTTTGAGCCTATGTGAGTTAGCGACACATGAGAATTGAGTTAATTCATTGAAGTTCTTAATTGAGAGTTGTGCACACCAAGTGTTTGTATTAATGCTTTTATGTCAACGAGAATTGCTTAGGAGCTAAGAACCTCTCAAATGGAGTATTAGGTGTTGTAGAGAGATCTAAGCACTTGATAGAGTCTCTAGACTTGATTAAGACATTAAGTGATCTTATGCATGCTAGGATTGATAAGTTGCTAGATGAACCATAGTTGAAGTACTCCAATGCACACAACCCGAACACTTGCTCACTTTGCAAAAGGTGATAGTTACCATTTACTTTTCTTTATCAAAAGTAGATTGAATCCAAGACATTTTCTTATTTTCATTAACTATTACCTTAGTAAACAGTCAATACTAGCTTGATATCACATCGTTTCCCTGTGTTCGATATTTTAACTTGGTTAACTTGCCATAGCAACAATGTCCACGTACCACTGCTTTAGTTTGTTCGGTGGATTTAAGACCCATTACTTCTAACAGTTTAAACATTTGATCTCGATTTATACTCTTTGTTAGAGGATCCGCTAGATTATCCTTATACCTGATATAGTCTATGGATATTACACCATTCAAGATCAATTATCTAACAGTGTTATGTCATCAATGGATGTGTCTAGCCTTTCCGTTATACATATCTCTTTGAGCCTTACCAATAGCGGCTTGACAGTCACAATGTACCGTTATAGTGGGTACTCGTTTATTCCAACTTGAAATATCTTCAAGGCTGTTTCGAAGCCACTCTGCTTCTTCACCACCTTTATCTAAAGTTATGAACTCAGATTCCATGGTGGATCTGGCTATACACATATGTTTTGTAGATCTCCATGACACATTAGCTCCTCCTATGGTGAAGAACTAGTTGAGAACAACTCTTTACTGTCTGAAATCCAGTTGGAATCACTATACCCTTTGAGTACAACTGGATACCTGGTGTACTGTAGTCCAAATTTAGAGTGTACTTTAAGTACTGTAGTGCTCTTCTCAGAGCTATCCAATGCTCGTGACTTGGGTTGCTCGTGAATCTACTAAGTTTATTCACGGCACATGCTATATCAGGACGTGTATAATTTGAAATGTACATAATGCTCCCAATGACTCTAGCATATTCTTGTTGAGCTACAACTACACCATTGTTTTTCTTCAAGTGAACATTCACTTCGAAAGGTGTTTTGGCTGGTGGATCATCAAAGGCGTTGAATTTCTTTAACATTTTCTCCACATAATGAGATTGTGTTAAAGATATTCCATTTGATGTCCTACTGATCTTGATTCCTAAAATCAGATCAGCTACATCCATGTCTTTCATGTCAAAGTTTCGTTCTAACATGTTCTTTGTTTTGCAAAGAAGATCATGACCATTGCTCATGATTAGCATGTCACCAATATAAAGACACAATATGAAAAAGTTTTTTTGTGTATTCTTCACATATACACAATTGTCACACTCATTTATACAAATGCCATTTGACAACATTGTATTATCTAATTTCAAATGCCACTATTTCGGAGCTTGTTTAAGTCCATACAATGACTTCACAAGTTTGCACAGCTTTTTCTCATTTCCAGGTGCTACAAAACCTTCGTGTTGATCCTTGTAAATTTCTGCAACCATCTCACCATTGAAAAATGCATTTTTAACATCCATTTGGTGAATCTCGAGATTGTACAAGGAACCAATCGCGATTAACACCCGAATAGATGTAATTCTAGTTACAAGTGAATAGGTATCAAAGAAATCATACCCTTCAATTTGTTTGAACCCTTTTAAGACTAAAGGAGCTTTGTATTTATCAATCGACCAATATGCTTTATACTTCCTTTTAAGTATCCATTTGCATCATAAGGTCTTACAACGTAGTGGGAGATCAACCAATTCCCACGTATGATTTTGCAGAATGAAGTCGATTTTACTATTTATTGCCTCTTGCTAGAGTGGAGCGTCTGGTCTTGAAAGAGCATCTTTTAAATTCTTTGGTTCATCCTCCAACATAAATGTAATGAAGTCAGGACCAAAAGTTTTAGCTATCTTTGCTCTTTTCTACATCTCAACTTCTCATTTTCTTGAGTAGATGGACCAGCTTTATCATCAATCTCCTCTTGACGAGGTCTTTTAGTTGGGATCTTATCTTCCTTAGTTTTACGAGCAAAGATGTTCTTGAAAAACACTGTGTTTTTCGATTCCACAAATGTTCCTGTTGGTAGAATTTGTTAATGGATAATTAATGGTTGTTTATATGCTTAAATCTACAAAACAATAACAAAGATTTAATAATCTTGTTCTTGAGGATTGAATGTGGAGCGAGAAAGTGGAGAGCTTTAGTGAGAGTAAGTATGTGTGTATTATGAAACTTAGAGAGAGAAAGACACAAAGGAGACATATTTATAGGTTTGCATGTGTGAGGTGGCACCTTGTGAGCCTACTTGGCTTTAGGTGCTGACAAGTGTCCTTGACACTTGTCCTTTACTCACTACTCATGCTACCTTTATCAAGCCTCAATCTACTACACTTTTATTTGCTATTTATATGATTGACATCTATGTCCTAGATCTAGGCGAGCTTCAGGGCGAGCTCCATTGCCTTGCGTTGCTTTGGAGTAATGTGGAGTTGAACTCTTGCTTGGTCTCTCTGGAAATGGGCGAGCTACCTTTACAATGGGTAAGCTCGCCTGCGAGCTTCTCTTTCTTGGGCTTGCTTGGTCATCTGACCTGGGCCCTTGGAAGTCTAGGCGAGCTTCTATCTTGCTTTGCCGAGCTTCCCCATGTTGACTCCAGTCAAAGATGGTGACATAGCTTCTACGCAGGTTGGCGACCTTCTTGGACTTGGTTAATTTATCTCGCAATTAGTCTTGGGTAGTTCGCCTATCAACATTTGCCCCCCAGCTCGCTCACATCATGTTATTTTTAATGTGTGGGCGAGCTGATTTATCTCTATGGACGAGGGTTCGAGTGTTAGCGAACTACTTCTTGGTAAGGTGTCGAGCTTGTAGGCGAGCTTCAGTGTGGCGGTGTGAGTGCTGATGCGGAGCGAGAATCAAGGCATCGTCCACACCTTTTTAGGTCTCATTTCCCATGCCCATCATGCCACTACTTTCAAATCTTTGCATATAGGTCCTCGAACTCTTTGGATATTGAAGCTCGCCCTCTCATCTATAAATAGGAGAGAACAAATTCAATTTTCACTTTTCACACTTCTGATTTTCTGAGCTTTTTCCGGCGATTGTCTCCCCTTGCGTCCTTGTGTATTACGAAGCTTCGAACAGTTGACATTTTCTGAAAATTTCTAACTTCATATAGTAACGTAATTTTACATAGGTTGCCATCAACACTTCTGATGCGAACCTTTAACTAATCTATTATAAGTAGTGGTTCACCTTCCTCTACAGCTAACAGCTGGGTATACTCTGTTTTCTATGAACTCACTGAACCAGTGTGGGCACACGTTTGTACAATGAATCTATCATCTTGGTTTCAGAAGTCTAATTTGGTGGCACACACATGATCTTGGACAGACTCCTCAAGGAAATGTAGCAGTTTCTTCCCTAAGGGGCATATAAGCTTTCTTCAGAGCATTCACGATGCGACGGGCTTCTTTTCATACTACAACCCTTCAGTTGCAACTGATAGAATTTCTTAAGTTATACTGCACTCCATGTATATGACGAGGCATTTCTTTCTGCGTCTTCGAGGTCGTACGTCCCATTTTCCCAAGCTGCGGTGACTCGGAACGGTCCTTCCCAATTTGGTCCGAAAATACCCGGTGGATTTGCTAGCTTCTTCTTTAGCACCAAATCCCCTACTTTGAACTTTCGATCCCGAACTTAGGAATTGTAGTACTTTTCTGCTCTTCGTTTGTTGGTGGTATTCTTCATCTCTGACAAAGTCCTAATTTCTTCGAGCAAGTCTTTCTCTACTGCCATAGCTTTGTCGTTCTCCTTTTCATCATATCCTACCATCTTCCAAGTCTTGTTCTGGACTTGCACCGGTACTACTGCTTTCGTTCCGAAAGCTAAGGCAAACGGTGTTTCCCCGGTACTTACTTGGTACGAAGTTCTGTACGACCATAGAACCTTTGGAAGTTCGTCTGCCCAGCTTCCTTTCTTTTCTTCGAGGAGGATCTTCAGCACATGCTTCAAAATCTTATTAACTGCTTCAACCTGGCCGTTCGACTGTGGATGGTACGGAGTTAAGTAGTGCTTCTTAGTGTTCCATGAACAGCAGAATTCCCTCAACTTCTGACCGTCGGACTGTCTGCAGTTGTCGGTTACAATTGACTGCGGAAGTCCGAATCGGCACACTAGATTCTTCCATATAAAACCGATCATCCTCTCTTGTGTTACTGTCGTAAGTGCTTCGGTCTCAACCCATTTAGTGTAATAATCCACTACTACTACAATGAACTTTACGCCGCCCCTGCCAGGTGGGAATGGGCCGATCAAGTCGATACCCCATTTTGCAAAAGGCCATAGGCTGAAGACCGATTAAAGTTGAGTAGCTGGGGAGTGGATATTATGTGCGAACAGCTGACACTTTTGGCACATTCGAGTGAACCTAATGGCATCTTTTCGCAGAGTGGGCCAGTAGTACCCTTGTCTAATTGTCTTGTATGCCAAAGCTTGCCCCCCAGCGTGACTTCTGCAAATCCCCTGGTAGATTTCTTCTAACACCTCGAACCCTTGCTTTTTAGACAAGCATCTGAGTAGGGATAAAGAGAATCCACGTTTGTAGAGTTGGTCGTCTACCAACGTATATCTAGCTGCCTGCTTTACTAGCCGACTAGCTTCCCACGCATCTTCTGGGACTGTCCCGTCCTTCAAATATTTTTGGATCGGAGTGCGCCAATCTTTGCCATCTTCCTACCCCCCACTCGAGGTCTGATTTACTTTGTAATCAGACATCAAGGGGTTCTTCAGCTTGGTGACGATGACCTCCATCACGTCTGCTTCGCCATTGCTGGTAGCTAGTCGGGCTAGTGCATTAGCTTGCGTGTTTTCTAATCTTAGAATCTGGTTGATGTAGACTTGCTTGAACATCGAGATCAGATGTGCTACTATCTTCTGATATGTCATCATCTGTTGGTCTTTTGTCTCATATTCTCCCCGGACTTGGGATATTATTAGCTGGGAATCTCCGAAAATTTGTAGATTGTTTGCCCCCACAGCTAATGATAACCTAAGTCTGTCTATCAATGCTTCGTACTCCGCCTCGTTGTTGGTTGCTCTGAAGTCGAACCGGATTGCGAAGGTTAAGACTTGTCTGTGTGGGCTTATCAGCACTACACCGACTCCTGCTGCTGTGCTAGTTGATGATCCATCGACGTAGAGGTGCCACGGAGCTATATGCCCCCTTCGTCGGATCTTGTGGGAAAGTTAGCTAGACGATAAAATCAGCGAGCGCTTGTCCCTTGATCGTTGTTCGGGGTGCGTAGGTTATACCGTATTGGCTAACTTCTAGTGACCATTTCAACAAGCGTCCTACAGTGTCCGGTCGGTGCAGTATTTGTCGTAGTGGGAATGTTGTCAACACCTCTGCTGGATGGTCGAAGAAGTAGGGTCACAATTTTCTAACACTCATAACCAGTGCATAGCCTAGCTTCTCCGTTGGGGTGTACCGCAACTCAGCTTCATGTAAGATTTGGCTTACGTAATATACTGGTAGGTGTGTTTTGCCCTCTTCTCAAACCAGGACGGAGCTAATGGCCACCTTCGATTCAGCTAAGTACAGATACAGCTTCTCACCAGGTACTGGCATTGATAGTATTTGAGTATTCACCAGGTATGTTTTGATGTCTTCAAAGGCCCTCTGGTATTCACTCGTCCACCAGAAATCATCCTTGTTCCTCAGTCTGTTAGCCTTTATTATTTCGAAGAAGGGACGACTTCGGTCTCCGGATCTGGAGAAGAACCGGTTCAAAACTGCCAAACATCCGGTCAGCCTTTGAACCTTCTGTACTAAATCTTGCGCGCTCATTTCAATGATGCATTTGACCTGCGTCGGACTGACTTCTATTCCTCGTTGGCTCACCAAATGCCCCAAGAACTTCCCTGAATGTACGCCAAAGCTGCTCTTCTTTGGGTTCAACTTCATATTTTAGTGGCGTAGTATGTCGAAGGTTTGCTTTAGGTGGTTGAGGTGATCCTCCTTTATCAAACTCTTGACAACTATGTCATCCACGTACACCTCCATGGTATGGCCGATGTGTTGATCGAACATCTTATTCACCAACCTTTGGTAGGTAGTTCCGGTATTGATAAGTCCGAACGGCATCCTCTTCCAGCAATACATGTTCTTGTTGGTGTAGAACGCCGTATGTTCCTGGTCATTTGGGTGCGTCGTTATCTGGTGATAGCATGCAAAGGCATCCATAAATGTCATCATCTCGTGGCCTACGGTGCTATCTACTAGTTGATCGATGTGGGGCAGTGGGAAGTTATCTTTCAGGCATGCCTTGTTTAGGTCCGTGAAGCCTATGCACAACCTCCACGTTCTGTTGGGCTTTTTCAGCAGGACAGGTTTTGCCACCCACTGCGGACACAACGCTTCCTTGATCAACTTGTTGTCCAACAATTTCTTGACCTCTGTGGTTAAAGCTTCATACTTGTCTGGTCCATACTTCCTTCTTTTTGGCGGACTGGCCTCCTCGTCGAATCTATATTGAGTTGGTGACACACGTGCTTCAATGGGATTCCCGTCATATCCTCATTGGACAAGGCAAATACATCTAAGTTGGACATGAGGAACAACTCCATTTTCAACCGGTATGGTTCTGGTAACTCGGAACCTATAAAAAGTTCCAAGTCCCTTTCTGGGTCCACCAGGATCGCCGTCAATTCCTCCATGGGAGTGGCCTTCCTCTTCTGGTTTTTCCACCTTGGATCCTTCAGGAATTCCTCCAGGTTCTCCTTCATCACTGGTTCGTGGCCAATTTGCCGTTCCAGGTCTTCACCACCTTCTCGAACTTTTGCAGGTTCATCAATTTTTCCTGCTTCCTGTGGAGCTGGATTGGATGGTCCTTCAACCTGGGATGGTTCTGCAACTTGTGGAATTTGATCAACCTCCATGGGCACTAGTTCTTGATCTCCCGCTGGTGCTTCGCCTTGAGCATCATTGACCACTTCCATGGGCGCAGGTTGTAAATCTTTCGTAGGTTCCTGCACTTGGTCAGTTTGGGTTTCCTCCACTCCTTCCATGGGTGCCGGTTGTGTATCTTGCGCAGGTTCTAGTACTGGGTCAATTTCAACCATCGATTCCGGCAGGTCACCTACCTCCATCAACTCGTTTTCTGTTGAGATGATGTTTAGGATATTTGGCTCGTCTACCGGAATCTGTACGTCTTCTTCAAAGATGTGAACCTGCGTTACAAATTTCTTTATTTGGCCATCTTTGATTTGGAGCAAGCATTCACGAGCCTTTTTCTGGTCACCTTTAATGGTTCCGGCACCCTTTGAAGTTGGGAATTTAAGACAATAATAGTAGGTCGAACACGCCACTTTGAATTCATTGATAAAGGGGCGGCCAAGGAACCCGTTGTAGGTAGTCTATTGGTCAACAATAAGAAAATCTACTAACCTAGTCAGTCTCCTCTCAGGGTCCTCGGCCGATACAAGTTGGACGCTCAACCTAATCTGGCCTACGGGGACGGTTAAAACTTCTCCGAACCCCACTATCCTAGCATTACTAGGTTCAATATACAACTCAAAATCACCTAAGGCATCTAAGGTGGATTTGAAGAGTATGTTGGTGAATGCGCCGGTGTCCACAAGTAGCCTATGAACTCGGACGTTCATAATGTTGGCGCTGATCACCAACGAGTCATTGTGGGGAGTCAGAATCCCTTTCAAGTCCACCAAAGAGAATGTCAGCTCGGCTGTGGGTTGAGTGGCGGGCTTGGAACTGGAGCTGCCTTCTTTAACCTGGTTTATGGCCTGGACTTCGGCCTTCCTTTGTCTTTTGGAGATGGAGGATCTCCCATCCTGGAGACCTCCGGTAACTCCGATCACTTCTTCGAGTACCAGGAGTTCTCGGGTTGGTTCTTGGTCTTGTCGAGGTTGGGGGGTGCCCTACGTTTGTGTTGAGGACCACGTCGGTCCTCGTCCTCTTCTTCATCATCTGACACCTCCCTTCTCTCAATCTGTTAGTGAGATATCAAATATTTTATTAAAAGTACTCAACTTATTGTGAATTCATACTATACCACACATCCTAACAGCATGCAACACAATGACACCAAAGTTTCAGCATCTACTCTTTGTTCTCAAGTATTCTCAAGCCTATCACTTGACTGTATAAGTAAGTTCATCTACTTACAGTAGAAATTCTGAACAAGATTTAAGTGCAATAAAATCTCCCATGTGTTAAAAAAACAGAACAAATGGGCAATAAATTTGCTGTCTTAAAATGACAAATACTTCAAGTCTAGTTACTGACCCAAAGCAAAGAAAATGCATAACTCCCAGTAACTTAGAATTCACTATTCAAAGCTCAAAGCATTAGCATAAAAGACCATGTACAAAATAAAAACTGCCACAAAATGAAAAACTACATGGATGGCCTAAACAGTTGCAAAAGGTGAGAGAGTAATAAATAAAGGATACACGACCTAAAAGCCCAAATGTTGGTAGACTTCACCAAATCTTATTTTGAATTTCCCCAAGAATCATTGTACAACTGTATTTTTAATGTACCACACACAGAAAATTAAAAAAATAAAATTGCACTTTATCGAGCAACAACGTTGAGAGATAGATTTGAAAAGTGAAACCTGCTAGTATTATGAATAGAGTGCATACCTGCTAGTATTACAAAAGGAAACAGGTCCATCAGATCTTGTCCCTGGCAATGTCCATTTCCCAGATCTTCTACAATAGCTTTTCGCCGCTCGGAAGGAACTGCTACTCCGATTAGCGGTGGAGATACCGCCGGAATATGCCGTCGTCTCTGGGATCATGGGATTATTCGGCATCGAGCGGGGACTCAAGGCGGCGGATCTGACCGCCATACGCATAAAGAAGTGCGTTAAGGTATAATTTTCCTGAATGCCATTGATGAGAACGAGACTTTCGATGAGAGAGGGAGAGGAGAAGAGAAAGAAAGGAACAATAATATGAAAAAGAATAAGCTTCGATTAGGCTTTAATTGTTGGCGTTTGAATCGCTTGAACAATGAAGCTGGTCTTACGTGATACCTCCATTCATAAATTAGGGCTAGGTTTTAGATGTAAATAAATTAGGGCTTACCTGACGATTTCAGGCAGCTTATAGCGGTGGACGACAACTGAAAAACTAGATTGTGGGTGATGTGTGACGACCGCTGGTGGTTATGAGCGAGAAAAATGGTGGCGATTTCTGGTTATTAGCTTCGACTGGAAGGCTGCGAGTCGGAGGAGGAAGTCTACGCTTTGTCTTTCGGCGAAGATGAATAAAAAATTTCAAGGTATATGGAGGGGACGTCTACGCGAAGAAGGGGGAACAAAAATTTCCAAGGGTTCCTTTTATACCCCTATTTTTTCACAAATAAAATAAAATAAAAAACTTATGACAATGGGAAAAGACAACGGGGGATAAAACCCGTTGTCTTTTGGCGCCTATCTTTAATTTATATCAACGGGGATACTTAAGACAATGGGTTTTATACATAAGACAACGGTCTATGTTCAAACCCGTTGTCTTTCCCTCGTTGTTGAAAGCAGATTTTGGCATAGTGACACCTATTTATAGGTGAACCTCCACTCATAAAGTGGGAAAACGTGTCAAAATAATTGCGCACGGACAGAATTGAGGAATATCAACTGTTGGGACAATCTTGGTATTTTGATTAGATCCCAAAACCCCTGATGAATTTGCCTAAGTATAGTGTTCAGGATAAAATAGTTCAGGATAGTTAGGTCAGAGATTCAGTACAGAAGGACCATACTGAAGACTGAAGAATATTGGAGTCGACCCAATTTACTGAAGTCTGAAGTGTAAACCATTCTGAAGAAGTCAGTCAGTCTAGCTGAAGATTGTCTGTTCTGAAACTGAAGATCGAAGCCTGCTGATTCTTCCTGAAGTCAATCCTGAAGTACCATTGTCTGATGTTTCTACTGAATACACTAAGCATGTTCAGGACAGAACTCAGTCAGTGAAGAGTAAGTACTACCTATCAGGCTGTGCTGAATGCACATAGGACCTGACTTAGGCCTTGGTTCAGTTTACCTGAATCCTGTAAGTCCGAAGCAAAAAGGTAACACATACTGAGCTGAATAACCTATCAGGCTGTGCTGAATGCACATAGGACCTGACTTAGGCTGTGGTTCAGAATACCTGAATCTTGTCAGCCCAAAGAAGAAAGGTTATTTACGCTATGGGACAAGAGACAAAAAGAATGTCAGTAAGACTCCATTAAGGCACACGTTCAGACTGAGTTATTACAAGAGACTCAGAGCATTGAATGTACGAGGAAGGATAAATGTCTGAAGGTCAACTAGCCGTTA
>JAPKLY010000043.1:240497-260988 GCA_026898435.1 Prunella vulgaris
AGTTGGAAACCAGAATACCAAACCTCTCAAAGTGTGAGATAGGTTGGTTAGAAGGACTGGGACTTGTAAAACGCCCAGGGGTCAGTTCCTAAGAAAGGAAGTTGGCTATTCGTGTCCCTTGGCACGTAAAACCCAAGTACCTATCCTCAGGGTTTTGAGGATAGCTTCCTGTTAAATCAGGTCGTGGACGTAGGAGTTGGTTATCTCCGAACCACGTTAAAAAGTCCCCTGTGTGCTGATTTACTGTTTTGTTCAGGATCATAATTGTCATCATATTAAACTGAACATACTGCATTGTTTTTAACTTCAGGACTAAATCAATCATCCTGAATCTGAATACTGTGCACTCAGCCTTAACCACCTATTTACTAAGCAACTCAGAGAAAACGTTTTCAGAAACTAAAACGAGTAGAATCTAAGGGCTCACTTTCCGCACGTACTCTGACTCACTGAGATAGTAGTCCAACTGACTCGCTTCTCAGCAGTCAGTAGGTTTGTTATCTCTACTGAGCCTCCGAGCACTTTACTCACACTCAGCTTATTTGACTCATTACTGAACCGTCCCTGCTGCCCCTGCGGACATTCAGCATACTGAGTACTTCAGGGAATCCTGACTGAGTGCGTTAGAGCATTTTTCTGAGTCTTTCAGAAAAATCTGACATCAGTGTATTCTCCCCCCATACACTGATTTAACTCGTTTCGGGACCAACATCAACAATTACGAGACGAGTGTGTTCTACTCTCGAAGTAGAAGAAATTAATGTATTAATACTCACAAAACCAATTAATGATGAGTGAGAAATTGAGTCAACAAATCAAAGATTAAAAACCTTGAATTAGGGAGAGAATTAATTATGTAATTAATTCGAATCCCACATTAGAAAATGAGAAGACTAATATACACAATATTAGTAAGAAGTCAATAAAGCTAATCAAATTATAGTTGATTGATTGACCATCAAAATGGCCACACACACGCGCGCTGAGCCCGAGGCCGTGGCCTTGAGCTTGGACTTGGATCTTTGTAATTGGACTTTGTGTGTACTTGGTGTGGTGTCCATCTGATTTTTTAGAACACAAAAGTGTTGTGGGTCAAGCTCAATTAATTTGGTAATGGGTCAAGCCCATACCAAAAGTTGACTTCATTGTACAGAATCGATGAATCTGAAGCTGACGTTAAGATGACTCAACATTTGCCAAGTTCAATGAACCTAAAGCTGACTCATGCTGACTCAGCTCTAACCATCTCGCATCAGCACAAAAAACATACGAATTTCATTTATGACAGCTCAACACTGATTGATTGCAATCAATACAGAAAAAAAATATACTTTTGTGCAGGAAAAAATTACACTTCTGTGCCGATATTCTTGAAAATATTATTTAGTGCTCTTTTAATCCATTTATTGCAACTTTTACCTGTGTTCAGTGTTCTTTTATGTTCGGTTTGCGATCCCTGAGGATTGACAGTGATCCATTTTATTTATCTATGTTGAGTAATTAAAAGACTTTGGTTCTCTTTCCTCATGAATTAAGAATATTCATTTTCTTTCATTTATTAAGCTGGATATTTACATTAAAGGATAGAATTATATATTCTCTAAACATACACATTTAAAAGAGAGATACAATTTTATTCTTTAAAGCATGTTTTATATTATTACTTTTTTATTTGTATTATGAAATCAATATGTACATCAGTTAGTGATAGTATGTAGTTTAAGAAGTGAGGGAGTTCATTGGCAAGTTTTCATCAATTACACACACAAAAAAATTAAATGCAATATTGATTTTAAAAAAAATCTAAAAATTCTCGGGTCAATATAATAACATTCCCGGTCAAGATCTAAGACAATTTTCAAATTTCAGGATTTTCACCCCCAATTTATGTTACTATATGAGAAAATACATGTTATTATAAGGTCAAATGTGTATAACTATATAATATATATAAGACTAAATTTTTTTTATATATATTTATTTGTTTTTTTAGAAAGAGCAGAATGTGTGTTGCTATAAGAAAAAATATTAGTTTTTCAAAAATATCTACTTACTTTCCAAAAATACTCACTTTATTTATAAACGGACCTCACAATACCCCAAAATATCATCCGACATATTACATTAAACCATGTGCAAAGAAATGTGCATATATTTGGAGGACAAAGGTAGTATTTATTTTTATTGAAATAATTATTTTTCATATAATAAGTAATAACAAATATAAAATAGTAAAAAATGTGTTACTGCATGGAACAATATACCTAGTTTTAAAGATATGATGAATAAATTAAGAAATAATTAATTATTCTTATAAAAAAATATGTTTTGTCCTTGCAGTAACGGACATTTGCCCATAGAGTAACACAACCCACGAGCAAAATGTATATTACTGTTAGAGCAAATTTGTGTTACTATAAGAGCAAATGTGTTAAAAATATGTATTAAATTTTGTGTCAGGTATTAAAATATGTATTATTACATTAACAACATAAATCAAAGTAGGATCGGTAGCGCTGAGTAGAACTGATGTACTATCCTCGCAAACCAACACGTGTCTTTTCTAGCGTGCTTATGTCCTCACTCGCACACACCCTGCGAACTTCCCAGGGGGTCAACCATCATTAAATTGCTCCAAGCCAAGCACGCTTAACTTTAGAGTTCTTTCACAATGGGCACCAGAAAAGAAGATGCACCTTGTTGGTATGAGTAGTACAATCAATTCCTTTAAACCCAATATGTAGCTTCAGCGCCACGGGCGGCACGCAACTATGCCTTTAATCGAGCGAACGAGTGGACTTGAGCGCAGCTCGCCTCCAAGGCAGGGACTGCTAGGATTTCTCCCAACAATCGCCCCCCCCAGCAGTAGCCTGACTTGAATCCAAACATACCACTATTTGCGCCATGGGGGACTCGAACCCGTGACCTGTGCTCTGATACCACTTGTTGGTCCCGAAACGAGTACAATCAGTGTATGGGGGGAATACACTGATGTCAGATTTATCTGAAAGACTCAGAAAAATGCTCTTACACTCTCAGTCAGGATTTCCTGAATTACTCAGTATGCTGAAGGTCCACAGGGACAGCAGGGACAATTCAGTAACGAGTCAGATAAACTGAGTGTGAGTAAAGTGCCTGGAAGCTCAGTAGAGATAACAAACCTACTGACTGCTAGGAAGTGGATCAGTTGGACTACTATCTCAGTGAGTTAGAGTACGTGCGGAAAGTGAGCCCTTAGGTTCTACTCGTTTTAGTTTCTGAAAACATTTTCTCTGAACTTGCTTGGTAGACTGGTGGTTAAGGCTGAGTGCACAATATTAAGATTCAGGATGATTGATTCAGTCCTGAAGATAAAAACAATGCAGAATGTTCAGTTTATTATAATGACAGTTATGATCCAGAACAGAATAGTAAATCAGCACACAGGGGACTTTTTAACGTGGTTCAGAGATAAACAACTCCTACGTCCACGACCTGATTTAACAGGAAGCTATCCTCAAAACCCTGAGGATAGGTACTTGGTTTTTACGTGCCAAGGGACACGAATAGCCAACTTCCTCTCTTAGGAACTGACCCCTGGGAGTTTTACAAGTCCCAGTCCTTCTAACCAACCAATCTCACACCCTGAGTGGTTTGGTATTCTGGTTTCCAACTGAGATAGCTCTAGCAATACAAAACAATGCTAAATATTAGAGCTATCGATCTAAGCAAATACAGAGTGAATCCTACTACAACACTAGGGAAATTTAATTGCAGAGTGTTGTTTATAGTATGCCTTGAGAGCTTGGATTCTTGAGAATTTTCTCATGGAAATTTCCCGTTACCCTTGAATGGGTGCAAGGCTCTCCATATTTATAGGCAAGATTCAAAATAGATCCGTTGGAGGAGATCAAATCAAATCTTTCCTATTTTGGGGTGGTTGCAGGCTAGAAATACTGTTTGACCTAACCGCCATGCTTATTCTGGCAAGTTTGTCCCATCGCCTGCAACTCTGAGACGCATTAAATGCCGCATTAAATGTTGCGCAGACTCCGTACATACGTGTCGAAAGATCACTGGCTCTCCGTTCTAACGGCTAGTTTACTTTCAGACATTTGTCCTTCCTCGTACATTCAATACTCTGTGTCTCCTGTTAATAACTCAGTCTGAATGTTTGTCTTCATTGGAGTCTTACTGACATTCTCTTTGTCTCTTGTCCCATAGCATAAATAACCTTTTTGCCTTGGACTTACATGGTTCAGGTGATCTGAACTACTGCCCGAGTCAGGTCTTATGTGTCTTCAGCACAGCCTGATAGATTATTCAGCCTAGTATGTGTAACCTTTTTGCTTTGGACTTACATGGTTCAGATAAACGGAACCAAGGCCTAAGTCAGGTCTTAAGTGCATTCAGCACAGCCAGATAGATTACACTTACTCTTCACTGACTAAGTTCTGTCCTGAGTATACTTAGTGTACTCAGTAGAAACATCAGCCAATGGTACTTCAGGATTGACTTCAGGACGGATTAACAGGCTTTGATCTTCAGCTTCAGACCAGGCAATCTTCAGCAAGACTGACTGACTCCTTCAGGATGGATTATACTTCAGACTTCAGTAAATTGGGTCGACTCCAATATTCTTCAGTCTTCAGCAAGTTCCTCCTGTACTGAATTCCTAACCTAACTATCCTGAACTATTTGATCCTGAACAACTATACTTAGGCAGATTCATCAGGGGTTTTGGGATCTAATCAAAATACTCTGATTGTCCCAACAATTTCCCCCTTTTTGATGATGCCAAAACCCTTAAGCAAATTCCAATTCATCTATACAATCAACTGACTTAGTCAGTGAGAACAACTCAGTACCACCTGACAAACTAGGTACTTAGTATATAAGATGAAAACAAGGAATGGGTTAGTA
The DNA here is from genome assembly GCA_026898435.1 of Prunella vulgaris. Classification (NCBI taxonomy): domain Eukaryota; kingdom Viridiplantae; phylum Streptophyta; class Magnoliopsida; order Lamiales; family Lamiaceae; genus Prunella; species Prunella vulgaris. The sequence continues at coordinate 245,400 of JAPKLY010000043.1, forward strand.
CGGTTCTTGATAAGGATTCAGAAAAGTAAATTCAGGAGTCAACAAGAAGTTGTACTCAGGAAAAATAAATAACTTCATTGATTGATATAAGAGTTACAATTATCCTGAAGCTATTACAATTCCTGAACAACTATTTCCTGATCTATTCTTCATCCTTATTCCAAGCAGCTAGAGGAATTTCATACATCTCCAAGACTCGGTTCAGGACCTGCTTCATCCTGTTCCGATCACCAATGGCCCCGGCAGTGCGTCCTACTCTGACGACTTCTTCTGATATTGCTTTCTGGTCCAGTTGCTTGGAGTTCCTGAAGAGTGGAGGAGGATACTTAATGAATTCCGGAGGAGCAATCTCTACACCTTCTGTGTCAGCATGTCTGATTATTTCAGCCCATAGATCCGGATGCTCCTGTGCCATCCAGTGATGGAGTATGACGTCTTTTTCTTCAGATTGATCGTCCCATAACCCCACCACATAGAATAGGTAAGCCCACTATTCCGAATCGGAATCCATACCTCCAACAACTCTATCGGAATGAAATCCTCTACGAACTGGAGAGGAGGGGGACCTTGATCTGGACTGACCACTAACTTCCTCAGAGTCTTTGATCGAGATCCAGAAGGCACAATTTTCTTCTTCTGAACCTGCGAAGTCAGGTACTCATTGGACTCTTTTAGCCGTTGGATCTGACTGAGCAGCGAAATCTCCTTCATCTTCGCTATCTTCTCCGCTTCAGTCATCACCATCTTTTCCTGAGTGGTCAACCCCGGATTCATCTGTTCCTCCATCTCCTTATACAAAGGTTCCAGAGCGAGATCCTCAGAGGGCCTCAACCTCTTCGGCTCTGAACCTTCAGCGGCTTCGATGGCAGCGAAGGACCTTGTCCTTTTTCTATCCGCCGCTTTCAGTTCAGGGGGGAAGTTCTTCTTCTTGGCTTTACCAGTAGTAGCAGTTTGCTTCTTCCCCCTTTTTGGCATCATCGTCATTAATTCGCTTGACAACTTCATTTACTGACTCCGCCAACAACGTGAACTGACTGTCCATCTCTGTCTGCTTGCCCTGCAGTTGCCCAATCTGCCCTGCCATCCCTCTTAGGCCGACACTGAGCTTATCAATGGATGAATTGTGTGTAGTCTTCAGTCGACCTTCGAAGTTCTCCATTCTGTTGTCTAGGGCAGAGGCAATTTCAGCCTTCTCCTGTGCAGACATCTCACTCAGCAGCTCATCCTTCAGTTCAGCCTTCAGCTTGGCCAACTTTTCATCAACCAGTTGATCAATTCTTTCAGGCAGTTGTTGATCAAGAAAAGTGGCAAGCTTGTTCTCCTGCTGAGTTTGCGCATCAGAGACCATTTGATTGCAGCTTTGAATAGCCCCTTTTGCTTGCTCAGAGATAACAGTGAGATCTACTGAGTGTTGAGTTCTAACTTCTCCAAGAAGATCAATGGCAGCATTCATGTCAGATCCCATATCATTCAGGTCAAGATCCAGTGTATTCATCTTCTTGTTCAGCACTTCAGAATTTGAACCAACCCTACTAGTTTTTCTCTCGACGAGGATTACCCTTCTGTGATGATTGGCAAGAGCTCGTGAGGAGTTCTGAACATATAGTGCCTCGAGGGTGATCCATTTTCCTCTGACTCGGACCAGACCTGGTGGACCCTCTCCTGAAGCCTCCGCAATTCCGGGTCCCAGAATTGCTTCATCTGCCGGTGCACTGACCCCTTCAGTGCCACCTTGCTGAGCATCATCAGCAATCTCAATCATCTCCTTCTCAGCTTCCTTCTCCACATCCTTCTCCACTTCAACTCTCTGAGGCTCGGGCTCAGGATAAATGCGACGGACAGTTCTGATAAAGTCTGCCATCTTGATCAGGTGATGTAGAGAATTAACGTCAAAATGATCAAAGAGGGCAGCTTCTGATTCAGCAATATTGTCCCATCCTCTCAACTCTCCGAGCTGACTGAGTTCAGGCCAGGTGGTGTTCCGGATCATAGCAAAGGTGCAAAGCTGCACAACTGCTTCCTTCTGAGCATCTGAGAGGTCAGGAAACCTCCTCTCCACCATTTCAGCAGCCGCTCCCCTTGCCACTATCTCAAAGTCTGTCAATGTGTTCTCGTCAGGCGCAGGGAATGGCCATGGAGCTTCACCCTGAACTCCTTCAGAAACCTCCTTCTGAACTGGTTCCCCCTGATCCTCACCCGAGGGGGCCTCCATACCCTGATAAGTTGAAGCAATGTCAAGAATCAGTGGGTTAGGATTAGTGGATGCAACATCAAGGATGGCAGAGATAGGGGCGATTTCAAGTGCAGCCTGAGCTGATTCCCTCTCCGGATGCGCGTGCTGAATAACTTCTTCAGCAGCCTTCTCTTCCATAAGCTTCTTCTCTCGCTCTCCTGACCCTGGATATAAGAATTTCTGTTTCTGTTGCTTAGGTCCTGAGCGCTTGGGCTTTTCCTCCGATGGCTTTGCAATATCGGACTCTGAAGATATGCCCGCCTGAGCCTTGACTCTCCCAGTCGTGCTCGCCTGATCCTTCTTCTTCTGAGTTTGTGGTCTTTTTTTGGTGCCAGCATCACCGGAATAGGCTCTGAATAGATCGATCTTCACTGGAATCTCGAGTGATTGGGCCTGATCCACACACCGAGATCCAGGGTCTCCAAGATCAGAGAAATCTTGGTGTCAAAGTGCATTTTGGCCTCAAATGTCGCCTGACCCTCCGGTGAGTATTTGATCTTATTGGTCTCAGGTACCAGCAATTGGAGGAAGTAATCCTCCCAGTTAAAGTTATGCACTGAGGCGTCAGAGATTGCCATCATTGTAATCAGTTTTGGCCGTGAGATCTGCTCCAGGCCTCCTGCAATCCCCATCACGCCCTGACTTGTCAGATTAAAGAAGTGTCGATTCTCTGTTCTCAGCACGAATTTGTTCAGACCTGATCTCAGAGTCACATCTCCATCACAGAGGGACTGGAGATAATCTTTCTCAGTCCCAAAACCATAATCCACAGGGCTTCGACCCGTATGAGGAAGATTCAGAACCTCTCTAATCTTCTGCCTGAGGTTGAGAGTGACCCACCTCCTGGTCATCTCTTCCTCACCATCTTTCCCCTTCACACAAGAAGTTAGGGGAATACACGTCTCCCACTCCTTTGGCTCCTTGTTCTGTGCCATTTTAAGATAGAATGCAGCAACAAGTCTGGGGTGCAGTCTCTGGGGTCTGGCAGTGATGAAACGAAGGAGACCTGCATTATTGAAAAGCTCCTTTACAGGGAGTATTTCAGAATGATTGGAGGTAAAGTCTCCATATGGTTCCCAGTGAATTTCATTTCTTAGATGAAAAAGATTTCCAAAGAATGAATCTACGGAAAAAGAAGCCATGGAAATAATATGATGAATGAAGAAGGTCGATTCACAGAGAGAAATATATCAAGAAAAGATTTAGGTGCATAAAAGTTGCAATAGCACAAACTTCCCTTATTTATACTAAAATTCAGTTTTAATCGGATGGCTCAGAAAATAGTGACTTATGAGATTCAACGATTAAGATTAAAGTGCAAGATGCATGGAGACTCTTCGGATTTTCAAAAGTAATGGGTCAAAACTTTATTGAAAACTGTTCCCGCCCACTGTGCATTAAATGCGCGTCAGAGCATGTCCGTATTTATTCAAATAAATTGTATTAAATAATAACCTAATATTAAATGAATGACTGGGATTAAATGACAAATTAAATTGATTTGACAACACAGCAAACAGTATCAAGGATATTGCACGCAAGATCTGATGACTGAAAGAAAATCAGGAAACATACCAGTCAGTCAGATTTGTATTCTGACTGATACCACAAGTGACCTATCAGGATGATAAGCCCAGTATTCAGTGTCCTAAATCTTAGTCAGTCTATACTGATCGTCCTTTTCATACTGAATGTTCCCCCTACAACCATTCACAATCTCTCTGAGATTCCTTCATCTTGAGTCCATATTAGTTATTCCTCCTGACCTTGTGTAATCTGATCAGAGATTCAGATTGAATCTCCTAAGCCTCGGTCAAGAAGTCCTAACTCTACTGATTACTCAACAAACCTGGTTTCAGGCAAAGCTTTAGTTAGGATGTCAGCTCTCTGCTTATCAGTAGGGACTCTCTCCATCCTGATGTCCTTGTTCTCAACATGATCTTTGATAAAGTGATGCCTGATGTCTACATGCTTACACCTTGTGTGTAAGACTGGGTTTTGGGATATGGCAATGGCACTATTATTGTCACAATAAATTGGGACTTCAGTGGCCTCAACTTGGTAGTCTCTCAGTTGCTGTTTCAGCCAAAGGATCTGAGAACAACAACTGCCTGCCGCCATATATTCAGCCTCAGTAGTAGACGTTGCAACACTGGTTTGCTTCTTAGAAAACCAAGAGATCAGCTTACTCCCTAGAAACTGACATGTGCCTGTAGTTGATTTCCTATCAAGCCTACAGCCTCCATAATCTGCATCTGAATAGCCAGTCAGTTCTAGGTTGTCATCAGAGGGATACCAAAGTCCTAGATTTACTGTACCTCTCAGGTATTTCAGTATCTTTTTGGCACTCTCTAGATTACTCTTCTTTGGATCAGACTGATACCTTGCACAAACTCCAACTGCATAAGTGATGTCAGGACGACTAGCAGTCAGATACAATAAGGATCCTATCAGTGCCCTATATTCAGTCTGATTTACTGAGACTCCTTCTTTGTCAGGGTCCAGCTTCTCATTTGTGTTCATGGGAATACGTGAGACTTTGCTGGTCTGAACTCCGAATTTCTGAATCAAATCCCTCGCATATTTGGACTGATTTATGAAGATTCCGGAGTCAGTTTGCCTGACTTGGAGACCCAGTAAGAAATTCATTTCTCCCATCATTGACATCTCAAATTTCCCAGTCATCAGCTTGGAGAATTTCTCACAAAGCTTCAGATTAGGAGATCCAAAAATTATGTCATCCACATAAATCTGAACCAAGAGAATGTCCTCCCCTTCGGATATCCGGAAGAGGGTCCTGTCCACTGTTCCTTTCACGAACCCGTGGTCTATCAGGAATTGGGATAATGTATCATACCAAGCTCTCGGAGCTTGCTTCAAGCCATAAAGAGCTTTCTTCAGGTGATATACCTTATTTCCAACTTTGAAACCTGGAGGTTGTTCCACATAGACCTCCTCGTTTAGTACACCATTCAAAAAAGTACTCTTTACATCCATCTGATACACTTTGAATTTCTTGAATGTTGCATATGCCAGAAACAACCTGATTGCTTCCAACCTTGCGACCGGAGCAAAGGTCTCATCATAGTCGATTCCTTCGGCCTGAGAGTAACCCTTTGCCACTAGTCTGACCTTATTCCTGATTACAACATTCTTGTCATCCCTCTTGTTCTTAAAGACCCATTTGGTGCCAATGACATGTTGATGCCTAGGTCTCTCAACTAACTCCCAAACCTGATTCCGCTCAAACTGATTGAGCTCATCCTGCATGGCTAGGATCCAGTTGGGATCAGCAAGTGCTTCTTCTATGCTCTTAGGTTCCTGATCACTCAGGAAACAACAAAACATAGCGCTCTCACCAAAGGACAACCTAGTCCTGACCCCCTCATTGATATCACCAATGATATCAGCCAATGAGTGATCATCTAGCCACTGCCTCCTGCTGACGGGAGCACAGGGAGCTGCTGACGTTCCCTCGCCTGATCCTGAAACGTTAGTCTTGACAATAATAGGCAAAGAACAGGAACGAGCAAGAACAGGGGATACTGAGTCATTTCCTGAGGGTTGGCCAATATCAGGGACATTGTTTCCCCCTACAGTGTTGGACTCAGTAACTGTCTCAGGTGCAGAAGCATCATCACCGACAGTACGTACCTCAGGTTGAGTCTGTCCCTCCGTCTGAGACTCAAAATCTTCCGAGGCTGGGGCTTGCTGAGGGTTGACCTGAGGTCCATCCTGATCTTCATCATCATAATCCCATCCTTTGGGAGCACAGACAAGCTTGATCTTGAATTTAGGATTTTGCAGACTCAGTCTTGTTATTCTCTTGGTAACCCCCTCAGTGTCAGAACTCGGAACCTGTTTCCTATGCACTGATGCAGTCTCATCAAACACAACATGAGGTGTTTCCTCCACACAAAGGGTCCGACAGTTATACACCCTAAAGGCTTTACTGACTGAGGAGTATCCTCAGAAAACTCCCTCATCAGATTTGCTATTAAAGACTTTCAGCTGGTCTTTCCCATTGTTCAGGATGAAACACTTACACCAAAAAATATGGAAATAAGAGATGCGAGGCTTTCTCTTGTTCCAAGTTTCATAAGGTGTCTGAGCATGTTGTTTGTTCAGCATAGATCGGTTCTGAGTGTAGCAAGCAGTGTTGATTGCTTCAGCCCAGTACTTCTTGGGCAATCCTGACTCAGCCAACATGGTCCTGGCAGCTTCCATCAGGGTCTGATTTCTTCTTTCAGCTACCCCATTCTGCTGAGGGGTCCTGGCTGCAAAAGTCTCATGAGCTATACCATGGTTAGTACAAAAGTCAGTTATAATAGAGTTTATAAAATCAGTTCCTCGATCTGATCGGATCCTGACTATGCTCTGACCCTGTTCAGTACTCAATTGCTTGAGTAACTCTGGAAGCTTGACCAGGGTCTCCTTTTTGTTCAGCAAGAAAATAACCCATGTGTACCTGGAATAATCATCAACAACAACAAGGGTATATTTCCTAACATTTATGCTGATAGGAGTAACAGGACCAAAGAGATCCATGTACAGAAGCTGAAGCACTCTATCAGTTGAGAAGGCTTCTTTCTCTTTGAATGATGCTTTGGTTGGCTTGCCTTCCTGACATGCTCCGCACACGTGGTCTTTGCTAAAAACTTCATTGGGTAGACCATCTACAAGAGAAAGTCTAGAAATTTTGTTAATAATCTTGAAGTTTAAGTGACTCAGGCGTTTATGCCAAAGCCAACTGAGCTCAGAGGAGCTCTTAGCGACCAAACATGTTTCAGGAGAGCTGCTCTTGAAGTCAGCAAAATATACATTACCCCTCCTGACACCTGTAATCAGAACCTGTAGTGTAGATTTGTCCTTCACAAGACACATGTTAGATGTAAATTCTACACTATATCCTCAGTCACAAAACTGACTGACCGAGAGTAAGTTATGTCTCAGTCCCTCAACATATGATACATTCAGTACACGGACAGAGCCAATAACAAGGGTTCCGAATCCTCTGGTGAAACCCTTAGAGTTATCACCAAAGGTTACCTGCTGGCCTTCCTGAGCTACATAATCCTAAAGGAGATCACGAAATCCGGTTATGTGCCTGGAACATCCTGAGTCCAAGTACCAGTCCTTCATCAGATCCTCCTTCCTCTTCTTGTAGCCCGCAGCGACCTGAAAAGAATCAGGCCTCAGGTACCCATCTCGTATTGGGTCCTACTGAGTCAGCCATACCCTTCGGGATCCAGATTTGTTTAACAATTTTGATAGCATCAGAAGTGTAAACCTATCTCCCTGAAACATCAACATACACAGTTCTCTTCTTCCTTTGTGCCTGGGAAGTTGAGGGTGTATGGGTGTCAGCCTGAGGTTCAGGAGCCCTATATTGATTCCTGGGGGTGGGCCTCCTGTTCCTCCTTGGCCTGGGTGCATTGGGCAGAGTTTGATCCCGAGAAGGAGCAGCTCGGGCCTAACCTCTTGGCACTTAAGGTCTGGCCTGAGTGTTACCGGAGTCAGGTCTCTGTTGCCTTTCAGAGACCATCTGGTTTGTCCTTCTCCTTTGATGATTGGGAAGCTCCTGATGGGCTCTGTGCCCTGTCTGAGGAGTCAGGACCTCAGTAGTCCTTGGCTGTGCCTGAGGCCTCCTCTGTCCTGAGTTCCTTCCGCTCTGAGCATTTCTAGGTTGGGCCTGAGAAGTGCTAGGAGCAGAGTTCTTCCCAGATTGAGGATTCCTAAGCTGAGCCTTGGAGTTCCCTTGATCTGTCTTCCTTGACTCAAGATGAGGAGCTTTGGCCTTTCCCTTAGGTTTTGGCCTTGGTTCCTCAGTCCTTTGCCTGACAGGTTCAGCAGGCATTTTCTCCTTCCCTTTGCCCTTGTCCTGACGAGCAACACTTGAGCTCTTGTCATCAGTTAGGGCAGGGACAAACTTCTTCTGAGAGTTGCTCCCTGAAGCACCTCTCCTTTTCTTGCCCTTTGGGTCTTTTGAGGCATCATAGCCCAACCCAGCTTTAGCACCATCAGTCAGTTGAGAGAAACTGGTTAACTCATCGACCACTTGGGTAGATGTGTATAACTTCTTCAGCTTAACCTCAAGATGCTCATTTGTTTCTTTCAGGGCCTCAATTTCAGTGGTGTACTGAAGCACCAACTCTTCATGAGCTTTCTCTTTTGAGATCAGCTCAAGATCCCAAGTAGTTTGCTCAGCACAAAGGCGAGCTTGCCACTCAGTTTCGAACATCACTCTAAGAGCAATTCGCTCAATCATCAGTTGTTCCTGAGCAAGGAACAGATCAGTATCACGAGTCTCAATCAGCGAGCTGATTACACCCTTCAGTCTTTCTACCTCCAGTGGAGCTTCATCATGCTTGTTCCGAGCATGAAGCAGTTCTTCCTGAAGATGTACTAATCTGAGGGCTTCCTCAGTATGTCTTACTCTGAGAGACTCAGTTAGCCGATCATTCTCTCCACTCAGTTGCGTATTCACGTCCACTGTGTGAGTATGAGTCTCCTGCAGCCTTGAGAAGTCAACCATCAATTGCTCTAGGGCGAGCTGAAGGTCGAGTTCTCCTGCTGAATCTGAGCTAAGCTTAGGTGCGTGATCAGGAGAAGAGGCAGAAGAACATACCTCATCATCTGCCATCAGGCAGAGGTCATGATACTCCTCATCGGAGAAGAGTTCAGGGGACCGGCGTCCTGGGCCATCTGAATCTGAGGAATCCTCAGCAAGCAATGCTCTCTGGTCTGATGCCCTGAGCTCTCTCTTGGCTCTCCAATCCTTTTGCTCACGAGCACTGAGCTCCGGACAATCATACTGATAATGTCCTGTTTTCTTGCAGTGGTAGCACTGATCTACATCAGAAGCAAACTTTTTGTCAGTGCACCTTTTATCTGATGACTTCCTCCTGCTCCCTGATGATCGTTCAGGTTTGGAGCTGGATCTTCTGGGCTCATCATATCTCCTCTACTCATCTCTTCGTCGCTCAGGCTCATTGCGATCCCTCCTGGAATCTGAACCCCTCCTTTCTTCTCTTCGGGGACTCGATCTCCTGGGGCTGGAGTACCTGCGATCACGGCTGTCAGTATAAAATTTCTTATACCTTCCGAATCGAGAGTTCAGTTTCTAGAAATGCCACGCCATCAGGCTGTACTCCAAGGCTAGCTCATTCTTGTTCATGTCCTTCAGAGACTTAGAGCCAGATCCAGCCTCAGGCTCAGGAGTAGCTTTAAGAGCCATGCTCTTTTCCTTTTCAGGAGTCTTCTCCTCACTAACTTCCTCACTGACAGCACCCTTCTTCTTCCTCTTATCGAGGTCGAATTCCAGAGCCTTTAACTCTGAGAATAGGTGAGAGTGAGTAATGTTGGTAAGATCCTGAGTGTTCTTCAGTAAGATCACTCCTGTGTCCCATCTTTCAGGGAGACAGTTCAGGATTTTAGAAGATACCTCCCTCTTGGGAAACTCCTTCCCAAGGGTTGCTAGCTCGTTCATCATCTTAATGAACCAAGCTTCCATCTGATTGATGAATTCTCCTTCTAACATCCGGAAGGCCTCAAACTTCCTGATAGCAAGATCTCTCTTGTTCTCCTTGATCTTTTCTGATCCCTCACTCATCTCCCTCAGAGCATCCCAAATCTCCTTTGAGGTTCTCAGATGCATGAGCCTGACCGAATTCTCGTAAGAAACGGTGTGGAGTATAATGTTCTTGGCAACATTATCCAGTCCAATTTCCTTAATCTGATCAGAGATAAGCACGGACCTCTCCACTTCTTCATCTCCGGCAGCTGGAACAGGAACATTGCCAGCAACAGGCCAGGTCGTCTGAAGATTCCTCATGAATTTGATTGGACCCTGCTCAATCACCAGAGGCATCTGATCATGGATGGAATAGAGATGTGCGAGTACCCTGAATTTCCAATAGTCATAATTGTCAATAGAGAATTCAGGAAGATTGCCCTCGAGAGGTTTAGAACCGGATGCCATGATATGCAGTTTTCAGAAACGAGATCTATTCAGTAGACCACCAAAAGTTTCTCCTCAGAAACTGTTGGTAAACAAAGTCAGTGGTCTTTTGAACCACTGCTCTGATACCACTTGTAGGATCGGTAGCGCTGAGTAGAACTGATGTACTATCCTCGCAAACCAACACGGGTCTTTTCTAGCGTGCTTATGTCCTCACTCGCACACACCCTGCGAACTTCCCAGGGGGTCACCCATCATTAAATTGCTCCAAGTCAAGCACGCTTAACTTTATAGTTCTTTCACAATGGGCACCAGAAAAGAAGATTCACCTTGTTGGTATGAGTAGTACAATCAATTCCTTTAAACCCAATATCTAGCTTCAGCGCCACGGGCGGCACGCAACTATGCCTTTAATGGAGCGAACGAGTGGACTTGAGCGCAGCTCGCCTCCAAGGCAGGGACTGCTAGGATTTCTCCCAACAATCAATAAAAAAAAAATGAAAAGTAAATTAAGAAACACATATTTGTTATTGTAAATATGCATATTATCCTTATAGTTACTTTAAAGTACAAAAAATTGTTTTTTAAGAAGTAGTAACACACATTTTATCTTACAGCAACACACATATGTTAATATAGTAACACATTCTAGGACTGCCAGTAACACATATTTGTTCATATAGTAACACATTTTGGAACTGACGGTATGACCCTCTTAAAATCAGTGAATTTATATTTAGACCCACGAATACATGTATATATTTTAAATCAGTATTGCGCGCATGTGCAATATTACATACAAGATTTATATATATATATATATGACAAACATTTATATACAAATTTCTACGGATCTAAGATCTGTAAAAATATCCATTTTTTTAAATTTGGGGTCTAAACCGGGTCGGGTCGAATTTGAGTATTTTTTTTCCAGGTATGTTACAATTGTGATTTTCGCTCCCAGGTATGTTACAATTGGGGCAAATGCATATTACTTTAAGGCAAAATGTGTGTTACAACCAGATTAAATGTTGTTTTCTACACATATTCATTTATATTTGTTGGACTAAATATTTTTCATGCAATATAAAAAATACATTTTATTCTATAGTAACACTTATATGCTCATATAATAACACAAATAGAGGAACAAATATGTATTACAAAAAGAGTAAATATGTATTATTGCAAATTTATGTTACAATTGGAGTAAATTTGTGTTACTCCAAATGTGTGTTACATCTAGAGTAAATGAGTTTTACAATTAGAGTAAATGTGTATTACTGCAAATGTATGTTACAATTAGAGTAAATGTGTGTTACAATTAGAGTAAATGTGTGTTACTGCAAGATCAAATGTGTGTTATTGTATGTATAAACATTTATTTATCCTTATAAAAATATATATTATATTTTATATAACGTATATAAGGTATTAAATGATGTATTAAGTACATGAATAACATATTATTAACATAAATCAACAAAGAGAATAAAAAATAAATTAAGTAACACATATTTATACTTGCAGAAATACATATTTTCTTTATAGTTACTTGTAAAGTACAAAAAATTAAATTTTTAAGAACTAGTAACATAGATTTTGCCTAATTGTAACACGCCTTTGCCCAAATTGTAACATACCTGCGAACGAAAAAATATATTATTAACATAAATCGACAAAGAGAATAAAAAATAAATTAAGTAACACATATTTATACTTGTAGAAATACATATTTTTTTTATAGTTACTTGAAAAGTACAAAAAATTAATTTTTTTAGAATTAGTAACACAAATTTTGCCTAATATTAACACGCCTTTGCCCAAATTGTAACATACCTTGGAGCGAAAAAAACATATATGTTGCTAGGCGAACCCAATCCAAAAGGTAAACACAGGGAAGCTCGGCGAGGTAGGTAAGAACCTCGCCCAAGCTCCCGATAAGCCGAGACCTACAACAAATTGCACGAGGAGAGGGAAGGTCATTGGCGAGCTTCCCCACTAGGAAGGAAAATCGCCCCTACTCACAGAGGCCAAGCTGAAGTCCACCACTACATCGTCCCCGAAATAAGCACAAGGCACTGAAGCTCACCCGGAAGCCCACCGAGGTTAGAGGCGATAGGCAACGTGTGTATAGAGGGCAAACAGATATGTAGTAGGAAAAAGCTTTGTAAAGGTAGCATGGTGAGGGTCCAAGACGAGGGTCAAGAACCCTCGTCAACACCAAAAAGCCCAATAGGCTCATAAGGTGCCACCTCACACTTGCACACCTATAAATAGATGTCTCTATTATTATCCTCTCTCCAACTTAATCATAATATACATTTACTTTCTCTCTCTAAGCTCTCTTCTTTCTCTCTCTACATTATCTATCCAAGAACATAAATTCTTGGGGATTATTGTTTGATAGGATTAATATGTTATAATAGCTACATAAAAACATCATTAGAAAATTCTATCAACAATTTGGTGCTAGAAGAAGGGTCCCCAAAAAATTTGAGAGCAAATAGTGAGGGTTTGTTTGAAGATTTGAAGATTTGAAGGTGTTCTTGACCGAAGCTCAAGAACACTTGAAGATACACACATATTTCACTCTTTGAACAAAAACCCAGATTTTTGGGTCTATAAGTTATGTGGAAAGGCTTTCAAATGCACGCGTGTACACAGATAAACCAGATCCTGGATAATTCATCACAAGCGAGGCTAGACAAAAGTCCAGACAAAATCATCCTAGCGGGAAGTCAGCAACCTCGGCGACCTTCCCCCTACGAAACCCCAGAATGCCCAAGGAACAAACCTCGGTGACTACCCAAAAGTGGAAGGGAACCACCAACCAGGACCAGGCTGATGGGGAAACCTCGGGCCGGGCTCCCCAGAAGAGCAATACCCCGCGAGCTCCCCAGCGTGTTTCAGTAACTCAGGAGGAGCTGAACCCCGCCCTGAGGGACCTCGCCAACAACCCCGACGAGCTCCAACGCACAATTGCAACCCTACAGAGGTTGCAGCAAAGGCAGCTCGAGGAGCTTGCCCTAGTACCTCGGCGAGCTCCAGCCAATGAGGTCAGGGAGCAAATGAGGCCGACCCAGGGCACCCAGACCCGGGGTCAATATAGTAAACTTCCCACGAAGCAAGAGGCGAGCTCCGCTCAAGCCCGCCAGCAGAGGGAGCGCGCCGGGAAGCCCAAAATGGCAGAGGGACCAAGCCCGCATGATCGGCAAGCTTCAGCTTACACCGAAGCCTCTGCCACCCATCAATCACAAAGGAGGGAGGTCCTCCAAGGCAGGTTAGGGCCGAGGTGCGGAGGAAACGAGCAAACGGTGGCCCCAGTTACGTCTCAGAGGGGAGAGTCGGACCTACAACCCCGTAGGTCTGCCCACGATCGATTGAGGAGGCCCACAGCTGATAGGTTGGGCCCCAACGGTGGGCACCAATTCCGGCCCATTACAGAAGGGTCACCCCAAAGTGAGGCACCTCGAGGGCGTGCTTCCACAAGACGCACGACCTTCGAGCAACCTCCGCTGGAGGTGGCCCACAACGATGAGATGGCCACACTAAAGAAGGTCGTCGAGTTGCTGCAGGCACAAGTAGCAGCCAAATCTAGTAGACCTGACGCCACCACTCTCCCTGCATCTCCAGTGGCACCGGCCATCCTCAGAGCACCGGTTCAAAAGAAAGTCAAATTCCTGGTAATATCCGCATATGAAGGCGAGTCTGACCCGAAGGTCCACCTGGCCAAATATGCAGACTTTATGATCTCGGTGGGTGCCACCGACGCCACCCAATGCCAGAACTTCCCGCTGACCCTCAGGGATCGAGCTCACCGCTGGTTCTCCTCATTAGCCCCGGGGTCAATCCATTCATTTGGCCAACTCACACGGGAGTTCTTGGCCCACTTTTTCCGGGTTTGGATCCTACCTTACCTAGAAGCACTAACTTGCCAACATCCACCAAGGTGAGAACGAGACCGACCAGCAGTATCTGGAGAGGTTCAATAAGATACTGCTGGAAGGGGAACCGGTGAATGAGGACACCAAGATCGTCATGGTGATGGCAGGACTGAAGAAGGGCACCGAACTCTGGATGGAAATGCACCTAGCATGCCTGAACACCTTCACCGAATTTCGGCACAAAGCCGGGGTGTTCGTTGCCATGCAGGAGGCCCTCCTAAAAGAGGTCGGTGCCTCAGATGAGAAGAAGCCCTATGGGAAGAAGTCCGGGGGCACATACAAAGCCCCCCGGAACTTGAAAGCTTTCGGCGATGGGGACGAGTTCAAAGAGAAGCTCAACCAGGTGCTCACTGTCTCCGTCGACCATGTCTTCACTGCGGTCAAAGGCAAAGCCATGCTGATTAGGGTCTTAATTGCATGTTTTTGCATCCATTTCTCTATGGTTTTGATGTACTTATGTTCATATTTGACCCTAAAATGCTATACTTTGTGTATTTAACCCTTTTTGGCTAGAAATTTGTGTTTTATAGTGAAAATGAGCAAAAATCGGTAAGAGACGAGCAAGTTCGTAAAAGTCCAGAAATTTTGAGTTGATCCAATGGAGGCAAATGATATACCATGTCAAAGAGTTCAAAGAGAGGGTCACAACGGAAAAAGAATCGAGTCAATCGGAGCTCTAGAACTCAAGATATGAAGAAAACGAGGAAGTCGAGGATCGATCGGACAAGTCGAGGCCGAGCTCGAGCGCAGCCAGGCCAGACTCGTGTGACCATGAGCCTGCACTCGTGCGACACACCTCTGGTTTGGGCGAGATCAAGCTACATGAGTGCTCACACGAGCCAGACTCGTATGGTCATAGGCACGGACTCGTGCGACGGTTCGGAAAGACACAATTTTGGGGGCGGTTTCTTCTTTTCACGCGTTTAATGAAGGGCATTTTGGACCAAGCATTGTGGGCACTATAAATACTCCAAGGATCAGATTCTCAAATAATCCAAGTCACATTAGTTCATAATCATAGTTAAATTCTTAGATTAGAGAGAGGGAGGTAGTTACTTGTGGGTTTCTTAAGATTTCTTCTCACAAATTCTTAGATAACTTTTGATCTACCGCTTTGATCGTTGATCCGTTAATTCTTGAATTCTCGTCTGGTCTAAGGCTACATTCTCACCTATTGAATTTCAATTTCCATTGTCGGATTGCTAGTTAGCATTTTAGAGGTAAATTGTATCTTTCCAATTTTCATTGTAATAGGTAAATCTCCTTACATTGCTTGCTTAATGATGATTGTTCCTAGCTTAATTGTTCTAATGTTTACTCAATTAGCCATGTGCTAATTCCTTTATGTGTTAGTGTATGATTCCTACGGAGTAGTGTAGTGATATGTTGATCTTTTGAATGTTTTGAGTTGTTGTATGATCAATTCTCTACATTGATGGATTGTATGAA
>JAPKLY010000043.1:275988-374914 GCA_026898435.1 Prunella vulgaris
GTGGCATATTGGTGAAGGGCATTTCACTTACCCACCGATGGACCCCCTTTCGTGAAGTGACGATTTATATCTAACTTCATAAGGATGGGTAACTCATTTTCTTCTCCTTATCATGACTTCTATCCCGTATTTTTAGGATTTGAATTTTGGGTTGTAATGGTATTACTTGATGATGGTGGTACATCTTCATAGGTAGCTTAGTTCTCTTGGTATTTGTTCTTGTGATGGATTATTGATGAATTTGATCTTAGGATTTATGATGCTTTTATTGATTGTGCTTAATTCTTGTGCATTGCTTGATATTGTCTCCACTTCTTGGCCAAACTTTTTAGACCTATGGTCCAAAAAAGTTTGGGGGGTGTGATCGTTTTGCCATTCTCTTCGCAATGCTATTATCATGATGATTTTTAGTGCTTCTATGATGTTTTGGACCTTATGCTAATCATGTGCCTTGTTTTGCTTGTTATTTTTGGCCATATTGTTGTTTGCTTTGAGTAGTGAATGCATGAGATATGTTTATTGTTGTGTGGATGAGTTGAAAGTCTTGATTAGTGTAGTGGATTTATTGCTTGATTCTTGTTCTATCTTAGATACTTTTGATTTCATGATTCTTGAGATTTCATTGATATGAGCATTTTTTATATGATATGAGTCTTGATCAACCATTACCCGTGAGATTTGAGCCAAATTTTGCCCTTTTCAATCTTGAACGGATGATATTTTTCTTGATGTGAGTTCCACACATGTGCATTATACTTTAGAACTTGGCTTTAGTCTTATTTGAGGGTACATTAGATAATGATTTCACATGAGATGATATGAGGTATTTTCTTTGATCTATATTGCCCCACTTAGCCCTATGACCCTATCATTGATATTGATATCCTTTTCTACCCATCTTGTGCTTATAATCCTTTCATTTGGCTAACCACACTTTAAGCCATTTTCTTTCCTTTTTGGAACTCTCTTGTCCTTATGATTAGTAGAGTGAAAAGAAGGAAGGAAGATTGGTGATATGATGAAAAAAATGGCGGCCAACGTGGAAAGAAATCCTATGCATGGATTGATTTGAAAAGAAGGTTCAAAAGGCAAGTGCTAGCAAGAAATTGAAAAAAGGTTGACTTTTCATGAAAATTTGGTCAAGTTTGACTCAAGTGTTGTGAGTATGTTCACAACTTTGCAAAAAAGGGAAGAATTATCTTTGAAAATGTGATTTTGAAAGAGCATGAAGATGAGATTGCTATTTGTATGAAGACATGATTTACATGATGATTCCTTCTATGCTTTACTAATCATACTTAGTCACTTTTATCCATATTTTCCTTCCCTACCAAAGAGGCCAACACTATAACCTTTAAAAGTCCTCATTGATGTGTGATTGAATTGTCTTTCCAAGTGGTGGAGAATGTAGACTTGAGCCAAGCCTATGGTAGTATTTGTATCATTGTGTGATGAATGAGAGGGAATAAACACTTAAGTGTTGAGTGAAACACCTATCTTGAGAGGATCATGACTCATTGACTTGATTTTGTACTCATTGATGTGATTTTGATAGTTGATTGGATGATATTGTATCTTAGATTTGCTAGATATTGAGTGATGATTCTATGGCATTGATCTTGTGCTTGATGCTTCATACATACAATTATTCCCCTATCTTATCTCTTCGTTGCTCGAGACCGAGTAACAATCTAGTTTGGGGGTGTGATTAGGGTCTTAATTGCATGTTTTTGCATCCATTTCTCTATGGTTTTGATGTTCTTATGTTCATATTTGACCCTAAAATGCTATACTTTGTGTATTTAACCCTTTTTGGCTAGAAAGTTGTGTTTTGTAGTGAAAACGAGCAAAAATTGGCAAGAGACGAGCAAGTTCGTAAAAGTCCAGAAATTGTGAGTTGATCTAATGGAGGCAAATGATATACCATATCAAAGAGTTCAACGACAGGGTTGCAACGGAAAAAGAATCGAGTCAATCGGAGCTCTAGAACTCAAGATATGAAGAAAACGAGGAAGTCGAGGATCGATCGGACAAGTCGAGGCTGAGCTCGAGCGCAGCCAGGCCAGACTCGTGTGACCATGAGCCTGCACTCGTGCAACACACCTCTGGATTGGGTGAGATTAAGCCACACGAGTGCTCACACGAGCCAGACTCGTGTGGTCATAGGCACGGACTCGTGCGACGGTTCGGAAAGACACAATTTCGGGGGTGGTTTTATCTTTTCATGCGTTTAATGAAGGGCATTTTGGACCAAGCATTGTGGGCACTATAAATACTCCAAGGATCAGATTCTCAAATAATCCAAGTAACATTAGTTCATAATCATAGTTAAATTCTTAGATCAGAGAGAGAGAGGTAGTTACTTGTGGGTTTCTTAAAATTTCTTCTCACAAATTCTTAGATAACTTTTGATCTACCGCTTTGATCGTTGATCCGTTAATTCCTGCATTCTCGTCTGGTCTAAGGCTACATTCTCACCGATTGAATTTCAATTTCCATTGTCGGATTGCTAGTTAGCATTTTAGAGGTGAATTGTATCTTTCCAATTTTCATTGTAATAGGTAAATCTCTTTACATTGCTTGCTTAATGATGATTGTTCCTAGCTTAATTGTTCTAATGTTTACTCAATTAGCCATGAGCTAATTCCTTTATGTGTTAGTGTATGATTCCTATGGAGTAGTGTAGTGATATGTTTATCTTTTGAATGCTTTGAGTTGTTGTATGATCAATTCTCTACATTGATGGATTGTATGAATGCTTGCATGTGTAGATGATAATTAGGGCCATTAGGGAGTTAGTCTCTTGCGAAAGTGGAGTTATTTTCCTAAACTTTCTTGTATTAAGGTCAATGCATATCAAGTGTTTGATTAAATTCCTAAGATAGTGAGAATTATCTATAGTGAATTAGATGAACAATTAGAGGCTTTGATATGTTATTAGGGAAACCTTTTGCATGTTGGAGTGGCTTGCCATTGATTATACACAATCTCATTGCATGATAAAGTGATACTTCACTCCATGAAACATAGGATAGTACACTAGCACATATCCCTCACAATTGCTCACTTTGCAACCCAAGGTGATAGGTAGGTTACTTCTTTGACGCATTAGTAGACGATAGATACCTTTCCCCTTTATTGCTTTGTTAGCTAGCCAATTGAAACAACGAATTTTCTTTACAAGTCCCTGTCTCCTTTGGGTTCGATATATATTAAAACTTGGTCAAGCTTACCACACTAATAGCGAACACGCACACTTGCGTGAGGACTCATTTACACCGAACACATGCTGGACGAACCATGGAGAATCCGCCAGGACCGCGCAAAGCTCAACCCCAACAAGTATTGTGCCTACCACCAATCGATCAGCCACTTCACCAGCGAATGCCGAGACCTCCTCAAACAACAGTGGAAATTTTAGGAGGATGGGAAGCTGGCCGAGTTCGTGAAAAAGGCACGGGCAAAGAGGACCAAGGTCGAGAGGAGGGAGGTCTACGATGACGAAGGAGAGGACGAGGACCCACGTGGCCCTCATCATAGGCGAAGGGCGCCTCCCCAACCTCAACAAAACCTGGAGCCCACTTGAGAACTCCTAGTTCTCGAGGAAGTGATTGGAGCTGCCAGAGGTCTCCAAGGTGGAAGAACCTCCGTTTCCAAAATATAGAGGAAGGCCAAGGTCCGGGCCGTAAATCAAGTTCAGGAAGGCAGCTCCAGTTCCAAGCCCGCCGCACAGCCCACGGAGACACTGACGTTCTCCTCGGTGGACTTGGAAGGGGTTCTGACGCCCCATAACGACTCGTTGGTGATAAACGCCAACATAATGAACGTTCGAGTTCACAGACTGCTTGTGGACACCGGCGCCTTTACCAACATCCTCTTCAAATCCACCTTAGATGCCTTAGGTGATTTTGAGTCATACATAGAACCTAGCAATGCTAGGATAGTGAGGTTCGGAGAAGCTGTAACCGTCCCCCTAGGTAGTATTAGGTTGAGCGTCCAACATGTATCGGCCGAGGACCCAGAGCGAAGACTGACTAGGTTAATAAATTTCCTTGTTGTCGACCAGCAGTCCTCCTACAACGGGTTCCTTGGCCGCCCCTTTTTCAATGAATTCAAAGCGGCGTGTTCAACCTACTACTATTGTATCAAGTTCCCAACTCCTAAAGGTGTCGGAACCATAAAAGGTGACCAGAAAAAGGCTTGTGAATGTTTGCTCCAGATCAAAGATGGCCAGGTTAAAAAATCCGTTACGCAGGTTCAAATCCTCGAGGAAGAGGTACAGATCCCGGTGGACGAGCCAAACATCCTGGACATCATCTCAACAGAAACTGAGTTGATGGAGGTAGGCGACCTGCCAGAAATTGACCAAGTCCCAGAACTTGCGCATGACACACAACCGGCACCAATGGAGGGAGTGGAAGAGACTCAAAATAACCAAGTGCCAGAACCGGTGCAAGATCAGCAACATGCACCCATGGAAGTGGTTGATGAGGTCCTAGATGGAGAACCTGCGGGAGGTCAAGAACCAGTGCCAATGGATGTTGATCCAACTCCCCAGGTCACAGAGCCGCCCCAAGTGGGTGAACCACCAGAAGTGGCGAAAGTTGATGAACTTGTCCAAGTTGACAGCGAAGGCGATGACCTCGAACCACGTATAGGTCACGAACCTATGCAGATGTCACAAGACGAATGGGATGAGTTCATCAATGATCCAAGGTGGAAAAGCCAAAAGAGGAAGGCCGCTCCCATGGAGGAATTGACAGAACTCCCGGTGGACCAGGAAAGGGACTTGGAACTTTTCATAGGTTCCGAGTTGCCAGAACCGTACCGGTTGAGGATGGATCTGTTCCTGATGTCCAACTTGGACGTGTTTGCCTGGTCCTACGAAGACATGACGGGAATCCTGTTGGAACATGCATGTCACTGACTCAACATATATCCGACGAGGAGACCCGTCCGCCAAAAACGAAGGAAGTATGGACCAGACAAGTACGCGGCCCTGACCACCGAAGTTGGGAAGCTGTTGGACAACAAGCTGATCAAGGAAGCCTTATGTCCGCAATGGGTCGCAAACCCCTTCTTGGTAAAGAAGCACAACGGAACGTAGAGGCTATGCATCGACTTCACGGACCTAAACAAGGCGTGCCCGAAGGACTACTTCCCACTACCCCACATTGATCAGCTTGTAGATAGCACCGCAGGCCATTAGATGATGACATTCATGGATGCTTTCGCGGGCTATCACCAGATAGCATTGCACCCAGATGACCAGGAGCATACGCCCTTCTACACCAACAAAAATATGTATTGCTGGGAAAGGATGCCGTTCGGACTTATCAATGCCAGAGCAACCTACCAAAGGTTGGTGAATAAAATGTTCGATCAACACATCGGTGAATCTATGGAGGTGTACGTGGATGACATAGTTGTCAAGAGTTTGAGAAAGGAGGATCACCTTGACCACCTAAAATAAACCTTCGACATACTACGCCACTACAACATGGAGCTGAACCCCAAGAAGACCAGCTTCGGCTTACATTCAGGAAAGTTCCTGGGGCATCTGGTGAGCCAACGAGGGATAGAAGTCAACCCGATGCAGGTCCAATGCATAATCGAGATGGGCACGCCCCACTCCATCCAGAAAATCCAAAGGTTAACCTGATGTATGGCTGCCCTGAACAGGTTCATCTCCAGGTCTAGTGATCGGAACCGTCCATTCTTCAAGGTGATCAAGGCAAACACGCGAAGGTACAAGGAAGCAGCTAAGGCCAACAAGCTACACCTTGAGAACCACTTCGTGTGGACAAGTGAACGCCAACGAGCCTTTGAAGACATCAAAGCATACTTGGCAAATACACAAGTCCTGTCAAAGCCAATACCAGGTGAAAAACTGTACCTATACCTCGCTGCGTCGGAGGTTGCAATTAGCTCCGTCCTGGTTTGAGAAGAGGCGAAAACACACCTACCAGTGTACTATGTAAGCCAAGTCTTACACGAAGCTGAGTTGCGGTACACCCCAACAGAAAAGCTAGCCTATGCACTGGTGATAAGTGTTAGGAAATTGAGGCCTTACTTCTTTGACCATCAGGTGGAGGTGTTGACAATATTCCCACTACGCCAGATACTATAGCGGCCGGACACCGCAGGACGCTTGTTGAATTGGTCACTAGAAGTTAGCCAATACGGTATAACCTACGCACCCCGAACAGCGATCAAGGGACAAGCGTTCGCCGACTTTATCATCGAGCTAACTTTCCCACAAGATCCGATGAGGGGGCGTATAGCTGCGTGGTACCTCTACGTCGATGGATCAACTAGCACAGCGGCAGGAGTGGGTGTCGTCCTGATCTGTCCAGACAGACAGGTCTTCACCTCCGCAATCCGTTTCAACTTTCGAGCAAC
This sequence comes from Prunella vulgaris, assembly GCA_026898435.1. NCBI lineage: Eukaryota > Viridiplantae > Streptophyta > Magnoliopsida > Lamiales > Lamiaceae > Prunella > Prunella vulgaris. Next base: position 282,391 of record JAPKLY010000043.1, read on the forward strand.
CAACAACGAGGCGCAGTACGAAGCTTTGATAGCCGGACTTAGGTTATCATTAGCTGTGGGGGCAACCAATCTTCAAGTTTTCGGAGATTCCCAGCTAATAATATCCCAAGTTCGGGGGGAGTACGAGGCAAAAGATCAACAGATGGTGACCTACCAGAAGATAGCGGCACATCTGATCTCGATGTTTATGCAAGTTTACATCAATTAGATACAGCGGCTGGAGATGCCCTAGCCCGACTAGCCATCAGTAACGGCGAAGCTGAGGTCACGGAGGTTATAGTCACCAAACTAAAGAACCCCTCGACGTCCGATTATAAAATAAATCAGACCTCGAGTAGGGGGCAGGAAGGCGATAAGATAATGATGAAGATTGGTGCACTCCGATCCAAAAATACATAAAGGACGGAACAACCTCCGAGGATACATGGGAAGTTAGTCGACTAGTGAAACAAGCAGTGTTTGCCAAAATCGTGTATGATTTCCACGCAAGTGTACGTGGTCATTGTTGTCGCGGCAAGTTAACCAAGTTAAATATCGAACACAGGGAAACAATGCGATATCAAGGATTCTATCTACTATGGCAAAGCAAAGTAAATCCTAACTATCACCTCAAAGAAGTGAGCAAGTAATCCTACTATGGTTCCTCTAGAATCCTATCCATTCTAGCATGCAAAAGATCTCTTGGTGTCTTAGTCAAGCCAACTAGTGTCTAGATCTCTCTACAACTTCCAATACTCCAATTAAGAGGTCTAGGCTAATATGCAATTCTCATTGGTCATACAAGCAATATATCAAACACTTGGCATGCATAAAGTTCTTATAGCTCAATTCTCATTTCATTGCTAAAACATATAAGCCATACAATCCAATTTAACATCCCAAGCATTCATACAAGTCATTAATAAGAGAACTAATCCAACAAGATCATTAATTCATGCATAGGATTAACAAGAGACTAAATTCACCATAGTATTCATACAACCATGCAACAAGGATATCAGTCCATGGCTAATTGGGAATGAAAATCAACAATGAACAATGTAAACATCATGAATATTAACTAATACAAGAGAATTAAAGGAAATCTTACCATAAGTGGATGAATTGAAATACAAGCTACAAACCTCCAATTTGCTAAGTCTTGATCCAAAGCTCAAAATACAAAATTGAACCGCAGGAATAAAGCTCTAATCACTACGAGTATGTAGGAATACACCGATCTAAAATCCGACGAACGGATCAAAAGTTATGGAAGAAAGAAGATTGAATCTAACTAAGAACCCACTAAGTAACTACCTAATTCTCTCTCTAAACTAATCTAAGAACTTGGAATATTGATGATCTAATCCCTTGGAAATATGTTCCTTGAGGTATTTACAGTTCCCAAAATGCTTGGTCCAAAATGCCCTTCATTAAACGCACGAAAAGACGAAACAGCCCTTCGAAAATGTGAAGTCCGGGGCATCACACGAACCAAAGCCTCCTCGCACGAGTGTGAGCTTGTGGTCGCACGAGTCTGGGCTTGTGGTCGCTCGAGCCAGGCTTGGTCGATCCTCGACTTCTTGTTTTCTTCATATCTTGAGTTCTAGAGCTCTGATTGACTCGATTCTTCTTGCGTTGCGACCCTCTCTTCGAACTCTTCAACATGGTATATCATTTTCCTCCATTGGATCAACTCACATTTTCTGAACTTTTACGAACTTGCTCATCTTTTGCCAGTTTTTGCTCGTTTTCACTACAAAACACATTTTCTTGCCACAAAATGGTTAATAGCACAATTTATACCATATTAGGGTCAAATATGAATATAAGAACATCAAAAACATAGAGAAATGGATGCAAAAAGATGCAATTATGACCCTAATCAAGCAGCCAGATATACGTTGGTGGATGGCCAACTCTATAAACGTGGATTCTCTCTACCGCTACTCAAATTCTTGTCCAAGAAACAGGGGTTCGAGGTGTTAGAAGAAATCCACGAGGGGATTTGCGGAAGTCACGCTGGGGGGCAAGCTTTGGCATACAAGACAATCAGACAAGGGTACTACTAGCCCACTCTTCGCAAAGATGCCATAAGCTTCGCACGGAAGTGCCGAAAGTGTCAACTCTTCGCACCTAATATCCATTCCCCAGCTACTCAACTGAAGTCGGTTTTCGGCCCGTGGCCTTTCACAAAATGGGGTATCGACTTGATTGGCCCATTTCCACCTGGCAGAGGCGGTGTGAAGTTTGTTGTTGTAGCAGTAGACTATTACACAAAATGGGCTGAAGCCGAGGTACTCACAACGATAACGTAAGAAAAGATGATCGGTTTTATATGGAAGAACCTGATCTGCTGATTCTGACTTCTGTAATCAATCATCATGGACAACGGAAGGTAGTTTGACGGCCAGAAGTTGAGAGATTTTTGTAGTTCGTGGAACATCAAGAAGCACTACTCAACTCCATATCATCCGCAGTCAAACGGCCAGGTTGAGGCGGTTAACAAAATTCTAAAGCACATATTGAAGATCCGCCTCAAAGACAGGAAAGGAGGCTGGGCAGATGAACTTCCGGAGGTTCTGTGGTCTTACAGAACATCATACCGAGCTAGCATCGGAGAAACACCGTTTGTGTTAGCCTTCGGAACTGAAGCAGTAGTACCGGTGGAAGTCCAGAATAAGACTTGGAAGGTGATAGGATTTGACGAAAAAAAGAATGACGAAGCCTTGGCAGTCGAAAAAAACCTAATTGAAGAGACCAGAGCTTCGTCGGAAATGAAAAATGCCACCTACAAGCGTAGAGTGGAAAAGTACTACAATTCCCAAGTCCGAGATCGAAAGTTCAAAGTTGGGGATCTAGTACTAAAAAAGAAACTGATGGCCCCACCGGGTGTATTTGGATCAAATTGGGAAGGACCATTCCGGGTTACCGCTGCCTGGGCAAACGATACATATGACCTCGAAGACGAAGAAGGGAACACCTCGTCATACACCTGGAGTGCGGCACATTTAAAGAAGTTTTATCAATAGATCGAAATTTTGTAATAGACTAGCCGAAGGTTCGTATCAGAAATGTTGATGACAACCGGTGTAAATTACGTTGCTATATGAAGTTAGAAGTTTTTCTTGAAAAAATATCCAACTGCTCGAAGGTTCACAAAATATTCAACCTTTCGAAGGTTCTCGAAATATCCAACCATTCGTAGGTTCGCGAAATGTCCAACTGTTTGAAGTTTCGTAATGCGCAAGGGCCAAGGTCCCAAACATTATAATCTAAAGACTCAAAGGCAAAGGCCAAAGTGCCCCGGGTCAGCGAAGGTATCCTTCTTAAAGGATCACTAAACGCCTACTGCCATAAGTTATAAAAATTCACAAAAATGACGGTTAAAATGTCTGGGGCAAGGTTCATGAAACCCAATCGCCCAAAGTGAATTAAACGAAGTACAACTCGCCACCCCAAGTGGTTTAAGACGAGCAATTCGCGGCCCTAAGTGGTGCAAGACAAAGAATACGTACTAATCAAATGAAGATATGATTTGTAGTCCTAAGTGACGTAAAACGAACGATTCGCTTCTCGAAAGTAGAATAAGACGAACAGTTAAGTACCAACAATATAAAACGAGCCAATTAAAATTATAACGTAAGCGTAAAAATGTGAATAAGGACAAGGTTGGGTCAAAAGGTTGAATTTCATTCAAAAAAGAATACTTGGGAAACTTTCAAGCCAAAAAAGATGCCTGGAAATTCCCAAGTATCTGAAGTAGTGCTAGCCACAAAGGTCGGCTAGCTGACCATCTTTGAACTACAAAAATAAGCTCCTTCTGGGCGAGCTATACAAAGCCCGGCGAGCTTCGTCTACTTAAAATAAAAAGTAAAGAAAAAAGTTAAGTCTCCGGAGCTGCGGGGACTTGGGGAGCTGGAGTAGTGGTGACGTCGGTGTGAACCTCAGAACTGGCGACCTCTGGAGCAACCTCGCCAATGGCAGCTTGGCGATCTTGTGGTGAATGTTCGGGCAACGTAGTGATGTTACCCGTAAGCCCGCTGGTGTCGAACCCAGTGGTGTCAAGCATCGCATCACCACAAGCCTCCTGAAGCTGCTCGATGGTGAGGGGAGTTTGCCCCTCCTCGTTTGCGACCTCCTCTCCAATGACGTTCAGTTCCGGCACGGGATAGTGTTGATGATTTTGAAGCGTGCCGGAACGAAGTCAAGAGGGATCCTGAGTTCTGGGAGGTCGCTTATGTCCAACTTGATCTCGTCAGGAAAAGGAGCTTTTAGCACTCCTCGTCGGCACTCTTTGTCAGACCGCGCTGTAGCTCCAGCTCCCTTTTGATCACCGCATGCTCGCCGACCTCCTTGGCGAGCTTCTCGGAAAACCCTTCCTCCTTCGCCTTTATTTGGGCGTCTACATTTCTCTGAATGAAGGTGAGCTTGCATTGAAGTTCGCCGAGGTTCTCAAGAGCACTGTGCTCAGATGCCAACGCTGCCGCGGTTTTCTCCTCCTCGAGCTCCACAGCCTTCTTCAGCTTATCAGCTTTCTCCGCCAGCTTAAGATAAGCCACATTCTTCTCTTGGCGGACTGCCTCCAACTAGGTCGCCTGATCGATAACCCTCTGATTGGCGAGCAGAAGCCCGCTCGCATGATACATCGAGAGTTGGGCATTCTCGATCAGGTTTTGTCCCTCTAAAGTCGCCAGTTGGGGGTTCGACCAATATCTTGGTACCTCGCTCACAGTGTTCCGAGTGAGGCCCGGAGGAAGATTGCGCATGGAGGTGAGAGAGCGAGATCGCTCATAGGAGTGGAAAGCTTCGTGCCTGTTGGGGTGGGCAATGGACGCGTATCTGCGAGGTTAAAACACTTAGTCAATAAACCAGTAAACGGAAGCTACACCCAAGGAAAAAACAAGAGAACCTTGCGAGCTACTTACTGCACTCTTTCAGGGTCCCAGCCCAGGAGTGTATCGTCAGTCAACTGAACCCCGAAGGGTGACTGGGAGGTTGGTGACCTTGATGTGGGGGCAGGTGCCATAGACTGAGCGGAGCCGCCTGGTCCCGATCTTGCTGAAGCTCGCCCAGCCGGGTCGGATTCTTCATCTTGCAAGCTGAACTTGGTCCTCTTGCGGTGTTGGGGATCCTCATCGCCCACTCTGGTCCCGTCCCCCTTTTGGAGACCCCTCTTTGAGAACCCCGCTCTAGGGTGGAAGAACCTCGCCTGCCACCTCTGTTGGTTCGGGCGACCTGCGCGGCCTTAGCGGGTGCGGGGGCTTTGGATGGGGCTTTAGTCGGCCCCTTCTAGGCCCCAGATCCCCCAACCTCGCCCTTCTTCGAGGCGAGCTCGGCCTTTTTGCTCGCCTCTAGGGCGAGAGTCGAAGGCAGAGATAATCGATTAGGGCGAGGTGGACCCATAGCGTTTCGGTGGGCTAGTGTATGGTAAGCTTCGGGGACTTCAACCGTCGGAAATACAACCTAATCAACACCTACAAAATATTGAAGGGAGGTGGTTAGCAACTCGGCGAGCTTCCCACCTGATTGGCGAGCTTCAATGAGTTAGGCGAGCTCCAATAAGTTACGAACCTGGAAACTCGGGACCCTGAATCGTGAGATGATGCGGCAAGGTGTGGAGCCCGGCTAGTCGGAGATAATGATATTGGCATAAATGAGCAACGTCCCTGTCTTCCTTACTCCGCAAATAGCAAACGGCCTACACCAAGTCAAACTCAGTGGTCACCTCAGGTTTGCCCTGACTAGACGTGTGATGCTTCAGGCCTGCAGAAAATAGGGAAAATTAGATTAGTAAATCTAATCCGACCCACTCACACCGAGAAGGGCGACCTACTGCTAGCATCTCCATATTCCTCAGGAGAAAAGATCTGTCCCCCCTCGTCCAGAGTAGTTGGTTGAAGCTCGCCAATCGCCACTCATGAAGACGAATTGCTCCTTTCAGTCACAAATTTTGTTCGGGAGGATCCCCAAAAACTTCTCCCCCGGGTGAGCTTTGAGGTAGAATACCCCTTTCCATCTTTCACTTGCCGGGTAACGGTGAATAGCTCATTAAGCTCGGCTGTGGTTAGGCGGTTTTCATACCCCTCCAGCCCAAAGACTGCCAACGCCGCCAACAAGCTGCTCCAGACGTTTGGGGTAAGCTGCGTGATGGTGAGGTTATTGTCAAGCAGGAACTGGCCGATGATCGGGTGTAGGGGTAAAGTGAGCCCGGCTTCGAGGGTATGAAGATTGATGGCCGTCAACCCGGCTGGGGGTGCATCAGCTCGCTTTTTCTTCTGAGGTGCATACAAAAAGATATCAAGCGGGATCCGATATTTTTTACCGAACTGGGAAAGCTGATACTCAGTGATGACGCTCTAAACGTCGCTTGTTTTGTAATCTGATTTGTTCGCCGCATCCCAAAAAGTTCGCCCGGGAAGAGGAAAACTCACCACGTGCTGGGCGACGTACTCCTCCCAGTCAAATGGATGAATGACGTCGGCGGGGACCTGGTGTTCAATCAGTTGAGGCTCTGGAAAATCAATGGAGCGGAGCCACTCCATTGTTACTTCTTCAAGGTCGCCTCGTTGTTCACCCACTTCGGCGACCTCTTCATCGGCCTCGGTGACCTCCTCAATGGCCTCGGCGACCTCCTCATCCTCGGCTAGGGCCTCGTTGGAGGCTAACTCGAAACCCCGCCAGAGCTCGCGAAGATAAGACTCTTCACTCTGGCCAGAGTTGGTAGCCTTTTCCCCTGAGTCAGGTCGGACCTCGCCAAGAAGCTCGCCGGAGTCCGGGCGAGCTACTGAGACCGTCTCAGATCTCGGGTCAGTCATTATCGGAGTGACAAGGGGAATCGATTCGTTGCCAGTCATCGGTTGTTTCCCCAGATTACGGTTCGAAAGGGTTCTACTTGAAGATTCGGCCGACATGGTTAAGGCGAGATTTAAAATGTGTCCGAAGCTTGGTGAGATTCCAACCGCCGGAGTTAGGGTGTGTAAATGCTCGGGGAATCTGAAAAGTTACCGGAAACGTCTAAAATTCTCGTATACCCGAAGAAATTGGAAAAGGGACATAAGAAATCTGTAAGGGAAAGGAGAAAAGAAAGAAGAAATCAGATTCTACCTTGAGGAGCCTTTGAAAGTCCGTCAGATGCAAGAAAAAAATGATCGCCGGAAATGCTCGAGAGAATTGGGAATGCAAAAGTGGGAAATGAATTCGATTTCCCCTATTTATAGACGTCGGGTCGAGCTGCGATTTCCGGAAAGCTCATGGACCTACGTGCAAAAATTTGAAAGTTTTGTCATGATGAGGCACGGGAACTGAGGCCCAAAAAGGCGTGCACGACGCCTTGATCCTTGCTCCGCGTCAGCACTCGAACCGCCACGACGAAGCTCGCTCGAAAGCTCGGCACCTCGCCCACGGATAGTTCGCCAACACTCGAACCTTCGTCCACAGACAAATCAGCTCACCCACACATTAGAAATATCATGATGTGAGCGAGCTGGGGGGCAAATGTTGATAGGCGAACCCAATCCAAAAGGTAAACACAGGGAAGCTCGGCGAGGTAGGTAAGAACCTCACCCAAGCTCCCGATAAGCAGAGACCAACAACTAATTGCACTAGGAGAGGGAAGGTCATTGGCGAGCTTCCCCACTAGGAAGGAAGCTCGCCCCTACTCACAGAGGTCAAGCTGAAGTCCACCACTACATCGTCCCCGAAATAAGCACAAGGCACTGAAGCTCGCCCGGAAGCCCGCCGAGGTTAGAGGTGATAGGCAACGTGTGTATAGAGGGCAAACATATATGTAGTAGGAAAAAGCTTTGTAAAGGTAGCATGGTGAGGGACCAAGACGAGGGTCAATACCCTCGTCAACACCAAAAAGCCCAATAGGCTCATAAGGTGCCACCTCACACTGCACACCTATAAATAGATGTCTCTTGTATTATCCTCTCTCCAACTTAATCATAATATACATTTACTTTCTCTCTCTATGCTCTCTTCTTTTTCTCTCTACATTATCTATCCAAGAACATAAATTCTTGGATTATTGTTTTATAGGATTAATATGTTATAATAGCCACATAAGAACATCATTAGTAAATTCTATCAACAATATTATTAACATAAATCAACAAAGAGAATAAAAAATAAATTAAGTAACACATATTTATACTTGCAGAAATACATATTTTCTTTATAGTTACTTGAAAAATATAAAAAATTAATTTTTTAAGAATTAGTAACACAAATTTTGCCTAATTGTAACACGCATTTGCCCAAATTGTAACATACTTGGGAGCGAAAAAACCTGGAACTACAAGTTGCGCGAATTTTGGAAAAAATGTCCAAATCTGAGCCGACCCGGTTTAGATCCGCGAATTTTTCAAAATGGATATTTCTACGGTAGAAATTTGTACACAAGTGTTGCTCTATATATATATATATATATATATATATATTTATATATATATATAATATACGTTAAATTAATTTATAAATTGAGCTCATCCAAATAAAATTATGATAGCTAATTGGTCTCTCTCCTACTTATTCAAATTGAGATTGGCGCTGAATGTTGTGTCTTGTCTCATTCTAATTTTTTTCTTTTTCAAAATATTATATATTTCATTCGTTCCAAATATGTTTTCACCTTAACAAAGGCATAGTTTTAAAAAAAAAAAAATTATATATAAAATTAAATTATTAAAATAATAAAATTAATTGGATTGAATGTAAAAATAATAACATTTTATGTAAATATGTGAATATTGCGAGGACAAAGTTTAATAAGTAATTCTATTTATAGGGTGTGAAAATAATTGTAGAATAAATACAAAAAAAATTGTGTAAATAATTATAGAACGATAGGAGTAATTCTTTCTATTTAAAATATATTCGTTTTAGATCAATATACACATATTAAAAAATATTCAAAATTTTATTATGTTCTTGATAAATGTGTCTTTTTTATTATAATAACAGATTTATCTAAATATATAATAACTTAAGGTCAACTTTAGAAAAAAATAATTTATATTAAAAAAATGTAACTTAATTTAATTTGCAAATTAAAAGAATAATCAAAACGTCACATATAATGAATTTCTTATATGAGAAATTTTCTTTTAGTTCTTTTAGTTGTGGAATTTCATATACCAAGACATTATTCATCAATAAGGAGCAATTTCTTTAGCTGTGGAATTTTTTATAAATATCCCACCACATTATTCAAGGTTATAATTTTTAAAAAATTATTTTAACTGTCACGCCCCATTTCTTTAAAAGTACAATTTTATATGAAATTAATTAAAGACCCTTAATTTATGGTGTGAATTAATTTATTTAAATTACTAGGGATTCAGAATGACAAGTACTATTTGTGGAATAAATAATAAAATAAATATAAAGGCACTTTTTTTGAATTTCTTCACGTAAATAATTATTAACATTAAAGAGAAATAATTGCTGTAAGATAAACCCAAACATAATCAAAATAATATATAATCACATGAATAGCATACGTGTTTACTAAAGGGTAAATATAATAATACTTTATAAAAGAAAAGATTGTGCTTGAAAACAAAAACGCCTGTTACATAAAATTTAATGGAGTGTAAGACGTTCGCCCATTTTCACCTCTCCCAGTTGCAGTCCTCATACTTGCTCACCTGATAAAAATATTTAGAAGGGTTGGGTATGCTAAACACACCAAGTGGAAAGATTAGTTATTCTCAATTAAGTAATAACTAGACATACATGGGCATCAAATGAAACATGGAAGCTGATATTCATAAATTTTATCGTCACATAGACATTGCTCGTCACTGTTGATGCGCGAGCAGCCTAGGTACTAAAGGCGAAGAACTCATACAGATTAAAGGTGATTAAGAGCTTCAACCAAGTGATTTGAGAAAGATGCAAAAGGGCGAGCAGCCCATATAAATATAACCTAAGAGGCGAGCAGCCCATATGAAATAGGTTAGGTGGCGAGCAACCCATTAAGTTGGTTGCTCGCCACTAACGAGCTGTTCGCTCCCAAGAGCAAACATAACAAGCTGGTCGCCACCTTGCATATTACAAGAGAAAACATTACTTAATCTAAATTTTGAGCACTTTGCAATGTAATTTTCATGTTTATCTTACAAGGAGACATGTCCTCACTGTATTAAGTGTTACATTTCATTTACCACCTTCTACTTATGTATTTGCCTACAAATATACCCCAAATTCATTAACAAAAAGGGAAGTGTTGGTCCCGAAACGAGTAAAATCAGTGTATGGGGGGGTCAATACACTGATGTCAGATTTTTCTGAAAGACTCAGAAAAATGCTCTAACACTCTCAGTCAGGGGCAGCAGGGACAGTTCAGTAATGAGTCAGATAAGCTGAGTGTGAGTAAAGTGCTCGGAAGCTCTGTAGAGATAACAAACCTACTGACTGCTCGGAAGCGAGTCAGTTGGACTACTATCTCAGTGAGCTAGAGTACGTGCGGAAAGTGAGCCCTTAGTTTCTACTCGTTTTAGTTTCTGAAAACATTTTCTCTGAACTTGCTTAGTAAACTGGTGGTTAATGCTGAGTGCACAGTATTAAGATTTAGGATGATTAATTCAGTCCTGAATATAAAAACAATGCAGAATGTTCAGTTTAGTATGATGACAGTTATGATCCTGAACAAAACAGTAAATCAGCACACAAGGGACTTTTTAACGTGGTTCGGAGATAACCAACTCCTACGTCCACGACCTGATTTAACATGAAGCTATCCTCAAAACCCTGAGGATAGGTACTTGGTTTTTACGTGCCAAGGGACACGAATAGCCAACTTCCTTTCTTAGGAACTGACCCCTGGGCGTTTTACAAGTCCCAGTCCTTCTAACCAACCAATCTCACACCCTGAGTGGTTTGGTATTCTGGTTTCCAACTAGGATAGCTCTAGCAGTACAAAACAATGCTTCGATCTAAGCAAATACAGAGAGAATCCTACTACAACACTAGGGAAATTTAATTGCAGAGTGTTGCTTATAGTATGCTTTGAGTGCTTGGATTCTTGAGAGCTTTCGCTTGGAAATTTCCCATTAGCCTTGAATGGGTGCAAGACTCTCCATATTTATAGGCAAGATTCAAAATAGATCCGTTGTAGGAGATCAAATCAAAGCTTTCCTATTTTAGGGTGGTTGCAGGCTAGAAGTACTGTTTGACCTAATCGCCATGCTTATTCTGGCAAGTTTGTCCCGCCGCCTGCAACTCTGAGACGCATTAAATGCCGCATTAAATGCTGCGCAGACTCCGTACATACGTGTCGAAAGATCATTGGCTCTCCGTTCTAACGGCTAGTTGACTTTCAGACATTTGTCCTTCCTCGTACATTCAATACTCTGAGTCTCTTGTTAAGTAACTCAGGCTGAATGTTTGTCTTATTGGAGTCTTACTGACATTCTCTTTGTCTCTTGTCCCATAGCATAAATAACCTTTTTGCTTTGGACTTACATGATTCAGGTAAACTGAACCAACGCCTAAGTCAGGTTTTAAGTGCATTCAGCACAGCCTGATAGGTTATTCAGCCCAGTATGTGTTACCTTTTTGCTTTGGACTTACATGAGTCAGATAAACTGACTCAAGGCCTAAGTCAGGTCTTATGTGCGTTCAGCACAGCCTGATAGGTTAACACTTACTCTTCACTGACTAAGTTCTGTCCTGAGTATGCTTAGAGTTCTCAGTAGGAGCATCAGCCAATGGTACTTCAGGATTGTCTTCAAAACGGATCATCAGGCTTCGTTCTTGAGCTTCAGTTCAGGCAATCTTCAGCAAGACTGACTCTGACTTCTTCAGGATGGATTGCACATCAGACTTCAGTAAATTGGGTCGACTCCAATATTCTTCAGTCTTTAGCGTGTTCCCCTGAACTGAATTCCTAACCTGACTATCCTGAACTAGACAAACCTGAACAACTATACTTAGGCAAATTCATCAGAGATTTTGGGATCTAATCAAAATACTCAGATTGTCCCAACAGGAAGAAATTCATTTTCCTACTTAAACTATGCTCAAATATTTCCTCATTTCTTACTTAAAATTTCAAGCAAGTCTTGCAAGCTTAAATCTTGATTTTGTTCGTTGCTTTTAAGTTTAAGGCCACATAATTACATTATTAACAAAAATTATCAATAATTTGGCGTAGATGGAGGTCCGAACCTCCGATTTGCAAAAATATTATTTGAAACTCAAAGGTTGCTGAAAACAAGTGTACACATCCTTTAGTTGCTCAAGAAATCCTTGAGGATGTATTTATACCTCAAGAAATTCTCTGAATTGTTCGCCCTTATCTACAAAACTTCAAGAAATCCTTGAAGTTGTTTGCTTGAACACCTTCAACCCTCAAGAAATCCTTGAAGTTGTTCCCTTCAAGCTTAAGAAATACTTAATGCACGTCGCCTACTTGAAGAAACTCTTAGGCTCCGTTTGGTTGATCTTAATAGGGAACATTAATGCCCTTATATGGGTGATTAGCCTGTTTGCTTGGTCTAAATAGGGCCTTAGAAAATAATGCAGCTCGCGTCCAAATTTTTTGGCTTGCCAGATTTTAATCTCTTGAGACATGCCCGATTATGAATCTCGGCGATTAAGGCTAAATTATAAGATTATGAGATTTCTAAAATGCCCCTTATTTATATATAAAGCAAACCCTAATTTTAAAATATTCAGCGCATCTTCTCTCTTCCGATGACTCGGAGGCGATGAGTGATCTGACGATAAAAGTCATGAAAATAGCAAGAGAGATGGCCATGATCCTGCGTCGGTGAATTTTTGGAGAGACTCGATAGATTTAGAGATATTTCTAGCAAAAATTGGAGGACTCCATGGTACTGGCTCTGGCTATGTTCTGGCTGGGAATCGGTACAAATCAGGCCATGAGTCTTTTAATTTTGGGTCATAAATCAAAAGTTTCAGTAAGGATAAACATGATTTAAGTGGATTTAGAGAGATGAGAAAGAAAGCAGAAGTTTGGGCAAGGATAAGCCAGATTTCGTCAATGGATGCAGAGAGATTTTGGGTTGATTTGTGAATCTATTCAAATTTGAAACAAAACCAAACAACTTAATTAGACCTATGGGCCATTATTATTTGGGCCAATCAAACATCTTATTAACACAAGCCAAATAAATAATGAGCCATTTTCTATTTAAGGCTTTTTAATACATCTATATTAGATATCCAAAGAAAATGGAGCCTTAGAGCTATTTGCCAAGTAGGGAAGTGTGAAGGCTGGTTCCTCCTTGACAACTCCAGAGTTGTTCGCATACTGTCACATCTATACTAGTTGTTTGTTGTATATAAAATTTTAAAGAAGTTGTTTACCTACTTGAAATGTTAATACATATCTCATGAGGTATCACAATCACACGCTGCATCTTAAGGCCGTGCAATTCAACAACCAACCAATAAAGCTCATGTACCCACACAACAAACAAGAACTCAAAGAGCAGGAAGAGATAAATACCCAGATGAGTAGACTGAGATGCATGGAACAAGGACCACTCAAGAGCACATCCAAATTTAATTGTGCTGGAATTGATCTCTTTTCTACAAAACAATGCTAAATATTAGAGCTATCGATCTAAGCAAATACTGAGAGAATCCTACTAAAACACTAGGGAAATTTAATTGCAGAGTGTTGCTTATAGTATGCTTTGAGTGCTTGGATTCTTGAGAGCTTTCGCTTGGAAATTTCCCGTTAGCCTTGAATAGGTGCAAGGCTCTCCATATTTATAGGCAAGATTCAAAATAGATCCGTTGGAGGAGATCAAATCAAGTCTTTCCTATTTTAGGGTGGTTGCAGGCTAGAAGTATTGTTTGACCTAATCGCCATGCTTATTCTGGCAAGTTTGTCCCGCCGCCTGCAACTCTGAGACGCATTAAATGCCGCATGAAATGCTGCGCAGACTCCGTACATACATGTCGAAAGATCTTTGGCTCTCCGTTCTAACGGCTAGTTGACTTTCAGACATTTGTCCTTCCTCGTACATTCAATACTCTGAGTCTCTTGTTAAGTAACTCAGCCTGAATGTTTGTCTTATTGGAGTCTTACTGACATTCTCTTTGTCTCTTGTCCCATAGCATAAATAACCTTTTTGCTTTGGACTTACATGATTTAGGTAAACTGAACCAACGCCTAAGTCAGGTCTTAAGTGCATTCAGCACAGCCTGATAGGTTATTCAGCCCAGTATGTGTAACCTTTTTGCTTTGGACTTACATGAGTCAGATAAACTAACTCAAGGCCTAAGTCAGGTCTTATGTGCTTTCAGCACAGCCTGATAGGTTAACAATTACTCTTCACTGACTAAGCTCTGTCCTGAGTATGCTTAGAGTACTCAGTAGGAGCATCAGCCAATGGTACTTCAGGATTGTCTTCAGAACGGATCATCAGGCTTCGTTCTTCAGCTTCAGTTCAGGCAATCTTCAGCAAGACTGACTCTGACTTCTTCAGGATGGATTGCACATCAGACTTCAGTAAATTGGGTCGACTCCAATATTCTTCAGTCTTCAGCGTGTTCCCCTGAACTGAATTCCTAACCTGACTATCCTGAACTAGACAAACCTGAACAACTATACTTAGGCAATTCATCAGGGGTTTTGGGATCTAATGAAAATACTTAGATTGTCCCAACAATTTCCCCGTTTTTGATGATGCCAAAACCCTTAAGTAAATTCCTATTCATCTATACAATCAACTGACTCAGTCAGTGAAATAGGTTCAGTACCTTCTGACAAACTAGGCATTTAGTCTATAAGATGAAAAAAAGGAATGGGTTAGTACAGTTCTTGATAAGGATTCAGAAAAGTAAATTCAGGAGTCAACAAGAAGTTGTACTCAGGAAAATGAAATAACTTCATTGATTGATATAAGAGTTACAGTTATCCTGAAGCTATTACTATTCCTGAACAACTATTTCCTGATCTATTCTTCATCCTTATTCCAAGCAGCTTGAGGAATTTCATACATCTCCAAGACTCGGTTCAGGACCTGCTTCATCCTGTTCCGATCACCAACGGCCCCGGCAACGCGTCCTACTCTGACGACTTCTTCAGATATTGCTTTCCGGTCCAGTTGCTTGGAGTTCCTGAAGAGTGGAGGAGGGTACTTAATGAATTCCGGAGGAGCGATCTCTACACCTTCAGTGTCAGCATGTCTGATTATTTCAGCCCATAGATCCGGATGCTCCTGTGCCATCCAGTGATGGAGTATGACGTTTTTTTCTTCAGATTAATTGTCTCATAACCCCACCACATAGAATAGGTAAGCCCACCTATTCCGGATTGGAATCCATACCTCCAACATCTCTATCGGAATGAAATCCTCAACAAACTGAAGTGGAGGAGGATCTTGATCTGGATTGACCACCAACTTCCTCTGAGTCTTCATTCGAGATCCAGAAGGCACAGTTTTCTTCTTCTGAACCTGCGAAGTCAGGTACTCATTGGACTCTTTTAATCGTTGGATCTGACTGAGCAGTGAAATCTCCTTCATCTTCGCTATCTTCTCCGCCTCAGTCATCACCATCTTCTTCTGAGTGGTCAACCCGGGGTGCATCTGTTCCTCCATCTCCTTGTACAAAAGTTCCAGAGCGGGATCCTCAGAGGACTTCAACCTCTTCAGATCTGAACCTTCAGCAGCTTCAATGGCAGCTACGGACCTCGTCCTTTTTCTGTCTGCAGCTTTCAGTTCAGGGTGGAAGTCCTTCTTCTTGGCTTTCCCAGCAGCTATTTGCTTCTTCCCTTCCCCCTTTTTGGCATCATCGTCGTTGATTCGGCCAACGACCTCGTTTACTGACTCCGCCAATAAAGTGAACTGACTGTCCATCTCAGTCTGCTTTGCCTGCAGTTGCCCTATCTGCCCTGCCATCACTCTCAGATCAACACTGAGCGCATCAACAGCTAAATTATGTTCATCCTTCAGCCGTGCTTCGAAGCTTGTCATTCGGTTGTCCAGGGCAGAGGCAATTTCCATCTTCTCTTGTGCGGACATCTCACTCAGCAGCTCATCCTTCATTCAGCCTTCAGCTTGGCCAGCTTTTCATCAACCAGTTGATCAATCTTCTCAGGTAGTTGTTGATCAAGAAAGGTGGCAAGCTTGTTCTCCTACTGAGTTTGCACATCAGAGACCATTTGATTGCAGCTTTGAATGGCCCCTTTTGCTTGCTCAGGGATAACAGTGAGATCTACTGAGTTTTGAGTCCGAACTTCTCCAAGAAGGTCAATGGCAGCATGCATATCAGTTCCCATCTCGTTCAGGTCTCAATCCAGTCTATGCATTTTCTTATTCAGAACTTCAGAATTTGAACCAACCCGACTAGTTTTTCTCTCGACGAGTATTACCCTTCTGTGAAGATTGGCAAGGGCTCGTGAGGAGTTCTGAACATATAGTGACTCGGGGGTGATCCATTTTCCTTTAACTCGGACCAGACCTGTTGGACCCTCTCCTGAAGCCTCCACAGTCCCGGGTCCCAGGAGTGCTTCATCGGTCGGTGCACTGACCCCTTCAGTGCCACCTTGCTGAGCGTCATCAGCAATCACAACCACCTCCTTCTCAGTTTCCTTCTCTTCCTCCTTTCTCTCAGGCTCTGGCTCAGGATAGATGCGTCGGATAGTTTTGATGAAGTCTGCCATCTTGATCAGATGATGCAAGGAATTTACCTCAAAGTGATCAAAGAGAGCAGCTTCAGATTCAGCCATATTGTCCCATCCTCTGGACTCTCCGAGCTGACTTAGT
The DNA here is from genome assembly GCA_026898435.1 of Prunella vulgaris. Taxonomy (NCBI): domain Eukaryota; kingdom Viridiplantae; phylum Streptophyta; class Magnoliopsida; order Lamiales; family Lamiaceae; genus Prunella; species Prunella vulgaris. The sequence continues at coordinate 299,124 of JAPKLY010000043.1, forward strand.
TCAGGCCAGGTGGCACTCCTGATCATGGCATAGGTGCGAAGTTGCACAACAGCCTCCTTCTGAGCATCTGAGAGGTCAGGAAACCTCTTCTCCACCATCTCCGCAGCCGTTCCCCTTGCCACTCTTTCAAAATCTGGCAATGTGTTCTCATCAGGCGCAGGGAATGGCCATGGAACCTCAGCCTGAACTGCTTCAGAAACCTCCTTCTGAACTCCTTCCTCCTGAGCAGGTTCCCCCTGATCCTCACCCGAGGGGGCCTCCAAACCCTGATAAGTTGATGCAATGTCAAGGATCAGTGGGTGCAACATCCGGAATGGTAGAGATAGGGGCGATTTCAAGAGCAGCCTGAGCTGATTCCCTCTCCGGATGTGCATGCTGAATCACTTATTCAGCAGCCTTCTCTTCCACGAGCTTTTTCTTTCGCTCCTCTGAACTCGGATATAAGAATGTCAGCTTCTGTTGCTTAGGTCCTGAGGGCTTAGGTTTGTCCTCCGCTGGCTTCGCAATATCGGCCTCTGAAGATTTGCCCGCCTGAGCCTTGACTCTTCCAGTCGTGCTCGCCTGAGCCTTTTTCTTCTGGGTCCTTGGTCTCTTCTTGGTGCCAGCATCACCGGAGTAGGCTCTGAAGAGATCGATCTTTACTGGAATCTCGAGTGATTGGGCCTGATCCACATCACCAAGATCCAGGGTCTCCAAGATCAGAGAAATCTTGGTGCCAATGTGCATCTTGGCCTCAAAAGTCGCCTGACCCTCCGGCGAGTATTTGATTTTGTTGGTCTCAGCTACCAGCAATTGGAGGAAGTAATCCTCCCAGTTAAAATTGTGCTCTGAGGCATCAGAGATTGCCATCATCGTATATAATTTTGGCCGGGAGATTTGCTCCAGCCCTCCAGCAATCCCCATCACTCCCTGACTAGTCAGGTCGAAGAAGTGATGATTCTCAGTCCTCAGCACGGACTTATTCAGGCCCGACTTCAGGACCACATCACCATCGCAGAGGGACTGGAGATAATCCTTCTCAGTCCCAAACCCATAGTCTATAGGGCTTCATCCAGAGTGAGGAAGATTAAAAACCTCCTTGATCTTCTGCCTGATATTGAGAGTGACCCACCTCCTGGTCATCTCATCTTCGCCATCCTTCCCCTTCACACAAGAAGTCAGGGGAATGCACGTCTCCCACTCCTGGGAATCCTTGTTCTGCGCCATTTTGAGATAGAAGGAAGCAACAAGACGGGGATGGAGTCTCTGGGGTCTTGCTGTGATAAATCGCAGAAGTCCTGCATTTTCAAAAAGGTCCTTCACAGGCAAGATGTCAGGATGATTAGAGGTAAAATCTCCAAATGGTTCCCAGTGGATTTCGTTTCTGAGATGAAATAGGTTCCCAAAGAACGAATCCACAGAAGGAGAAGCCATGGATGGAATATGAAGATATGAAGAAAATCGGTTTGTAGAGAGAAATATATCAAGAAAACATTTGAGTGCATAAAGGTTGCAATAACAAAAACTTCCCTTATTTATACTAAAATTCAGTTTTAATCGGATGACTCAGAAAATTATGACTTATGAGATTCAATGGTTAAGATTAAAATGCAAGATGCATGGAGACTCTTCGGTTTTCAAAAGTAATGGGTTAAGACTTTATCGAAAACTGTTCCCGCCCTCTGTGCATTAAATGAGCGTCAGAGCATATCCGTATTAAATTCAAATAATTTTCATTAAATAATAACTGAATATTAAATGAATGGCTGGGATTAAATGACAAAATAAATTGATTTGACAGTACGGCAAACAGTATCAAGAATGATGTAAGCAAGAAATGATGACTGAAAGAAAATCAGGAAACATACCAGTCAGTCAAATTTGTATTCTGACTGATACCACATGTGATCTATCAGGGTGACAAGCCCTGAGTTCGGTGTCCTGAATCTTAGTCAGTCTATACTGATCGTCCTTTTTATACTGAATGTTCTCCCTACAACCATTCACATTCTCTCTGAGATTCCTTCATCCTGAGTCCAAGTTAATCATTCCCCCTGACCTTATGCATTCTGATCAGAGATTTAGTTAGAATCTCCTAAGCCTGGGTCAAGGAGTCCTAACTCTACTGATAACTCAACAAACCTGGTTTCAGGCAAAGCCTTAGTCAGGATGTCAGCTCTCTGTTTATCAGTAGGGACTCTCTCCATCCTGATGTCCTTCTTCTCAACATGATCTCTGATAAAGTGATGCCTGATGTCTACATGCTTACACCTTGTTTGTAAGACTGTGTTTTGGGATATGGCAATGGCACTATTATTGTCACAATAAATTGGGACTTCAGTGGCCTCAATTTGGTAGTCTCTCAGTTGCTGTTTCAGCCAAAGGATCTGAGAACAACAACTGCCTGCCGCCATATACTCAACCTCAGTAGTAGACGTTGCAACACTGGTTTGCTTCTTAGAGAACCAAGAGATCAGTTTACTCCCTAGAAACTGACATGTGCCTGTAGTTGATTTCCTATCAAGCCTACATCCTCCATAATCTGCATCTGAATAACCAGTCAGTTCTAGGTTGTCATCAGAGGGATACCAAAGTCCTAAATTGACTGTACCTCTCAGGTATTTCAGTATATTTTTGGCACTCTCTAGATGACTCTTCTTTGGATCAGACTGATACCTTGCACAAACTCCGACTGCATAAGTGATGTCAGGACGACTTGCAGTCAGGTACAATAAGGATCCTATTAGTGCCCTATATTCAGTCTGATTTACTGAGACTCCTTCTTTGTCAGGATCCAGCTTCTCATTTGTGTTCATGGGAATACGTGAGACTTTGCTGGACTGAACTCCGAATTTCTGAATCAAGTCCCTCGCATACTTGGACTGATTTATGAAGATTCCAGAGTCAGTTTGCCTGACTTGGAGACCCAGAAAGAAATTCATCTCTCCCATCATTGACATCTCAAATTTCCCAATCATCAACTTGGAGAATTTCTCACAAAGCTTCAGATTAGGAGATCCAAAAAGTATGTCATCCACATAAATCTGAACCAAGAGAATGTCCTCCCCTTCGGATATCCGGAAGAGGGTCCTGTCCACTGTTCCTTTCACGAACCCGTGGTCTATAAGGAATTGGGATAGTGTATCATACCAAGCTCTCGGAGCTTGCTTCAGGCCATAGAGAGATTTCTTCAGGTGATATACCATAGAGAGCTCTGATACCAATTGTAGGATCGGTAGCGCTAAGTAGAACTGATGTACTTTCCTCGCAAACCAACACGGGTCCTTTCTAGCGTGCTTATGTCCTCACTCGCACACACCCTGAGAACTTCCCAGGGGGTCACCCATCATGAAATTGCTCCAAGCCAAGCACGCTTAACTTTAGAGTTCTTTCACAATGGGCACTAGAAAAGAAGATGCACCTTGTCACCAACTTCGAACCCTGGAGGTTGCTCAACATAGACCTCCTCGTTCAGTACACCATTTAGAAAAGCACTCTTCACGTCCATCTGATACACTTTAAATTTCTTGAATGTGGCATATGCCAAAAACAACCTAATTGCTTCCAACCTTTCAACTGGAGCAAAGGTATCATCATAGTCGATTCCTTCGGCCTGAGAGTAACCCTTTGCCACTAGTCAGGCCTTATTCTTGACAACAACATTCTTCTCATCCCTCTTGTTCTTAAAAACCCACTTGGTGCCAATAACATGTTGACGCCTAGGTCTCTCAACTAACTCCCAAACCTGATTCCGCTCAAACTGATCCAGTTGGGGTCAGCAAGAGCTTCTTCTATGCTCTTAGGTTCCTGATCACTCAGGAAACAGCAAAACATAGCGCTTTCGCCAAAGGACAACCTTGTCCTGACCCCCTCATTGATATCACCAATGATATCAGCCAATGAGTGATCATCTAGCCACCGCCTCCTGCTGACGGGAGCACTGGGAGCTGCTGACGTTCCCTCGCCTGATCCAGAAACATTAGTCTCTATAATAACAGGCAAAGAAGCGGAACGAGCAAGAACAGGGGATACTGAGTCATTTCCTGAGGGTTGTCCAATATCAGAGACATTGTTTCCCCCTACAGAGTTGGACTCAGTAGCTGTCTCAGGTGCAGAAGCATCATCACCGATAGTACGTACCTTAGGTTGAGTGTGTCCCTCCGTCTGAGACTCAACATTCTCCAAGGCTGGGGCTTGCTGAGGGTTGGCCTGAGGTCCATCCTGATCTTCATCATCATAATCCCATCCTTTGGGAGCACTGACAAGTTTGATCTTGAATTCAGGATTTTTCAGACTCAGTCTTGTTACTCTCTTGGTAATCCCCTCAGTGTCAGGACTCAGAACCTATTTTCTAAGCACTGATACAGTCTCATCAAACACAACATGAGGTGTTTCCTCCACACAAAGAGTCCGACAGTTGTACACCCTGAAAGCTTTACTGACTGAAGAGTATCCTAAGAAAACTCCCTCATCAGATTTGCTATCAAAGGCTTTCAGCTGGTATTTCCCCTTGTTCAGGATGAAACACTTACACCCAAAAATATGGAAATAAGAGATGTGAGGCTTCCTCTTGTTTCAAGTTTCATAAGGTGTCTGAGCATGTTGTTTGTTCAGCATAGATCGGTTCTGAGTGTAGCAAGCAGTATTGATTGCTTCAGCCCAGTACTTCTTGGGCAGTCCTGACTCAGCCAACATGGTCCTGGCAGCTTCCTTCAGGGTCCGGTTTCTTCTTTCAGCTACCCCATTCTGCTGAGGGGTCCTAGCTGCAGAAGTCTCATGAGCTATACCATGGTTAGTACAGAAGTCAGTTATAATAGAGTTTATAAACTCTGTTCCTCGATCTGATCAGATCCTGACTATGCTCTGACCCTGTTTAGTACTCAATTGCTTGAGTAACTCCGGAAGCTTGACCTGAGTCTCTTTCTTGTTCAGCAAGAAAATAACCCATGTATACCTGGAATAATCATCAACAACAACAAGGGTATATTTCCTACCATTTATGCTGACAGGAGTAACTGGACCAAAGAGATCCATGTGCAGGAGCTGAAGCACTCTGTCAGTGGAGAAGGTTTCTTTCTCTTTGAATGAAGCTTTGGTTTGCTTGTCTTCCTGACATGCTCCGCACACGTGGTCTTTGCTAAAAACTTCATTAGGTAGGCCATCTACAAGAGAAAGTCTAGTGATTTTGTTAATAATCTTGAAGTTTAAGTGATTCAGGCGTTTATGCCAAAGCCAACTGAGCTCAGAGGAGCTCTTACCGACCAAACAAGTTTCAGGAGGACTGCTCTTGAAGTCAGCAAAATATACATTGCCCCTCCTGATACTTGTAATCAGAACCTGTAGTGTAGACTTGTCCTTTACAAGACACATATTAGATGTAAATTCTACACTATATCCTCGGTCACAGAACTGACTGACCGAGAGTAAGTTATGTCTCAGTCCCTCAACATATGATACATTCAGTACACGGACAGAGCCAATAACAAGGGTTCCGAATCCCCTGGTGAAACCCTTAGAGTTATCACCAAAGGTTACCTGCGGGTCTTCTTGAGCTACATAATCCTGAAGGAGATCACGAAATCCAATCATGTGCCTGGAACACCCTGAGTCCAAGTACCAGTCCTTCATCAGATCCTCCTTCTTCTTCTTGTAGCCCGTAGCGACCTGAAAAGAATCAGGCCTCAGGTACCCATCTCGTATTGGGTCCTACGGAGTCAGCCATACCCTTCGGGATCCAGATTTGTTTTACAATTCTGATAGCATCAGAAGTGTAAACCTGTCTCCCAGAAACATCAACATACACAGTCTTCTTCCTTTGTGCCTGGGAAGTTGAGGGTGTATGGGTGTCAGCCTGAGGTTCAAGTGCCCTGGATTGGTTCCTGGGGGCGGGCCTCCTGTTCCTCTTTGGCCTGGGTGCATTGGGCTGGGGTCTGTCCTGAGAAGGAGCAGCTCGGGCCTGACCTCTTGGCACTTGAGGTCTGGTCTGAGTGTTATCGGAGTCAGGTCTCCGTTGCCTTTCAGAGGCCACCTGGTTTGTCCTTCTCCTTTGAGGATTGGGATGCTCCTGATGGGCTTTTTGCCCTGTCTGAGGAGTCTGGACCTCAGTAGTCCTTGGCCTTTCCTAAGGCCTTCTCTGACTGGATTTCCTTCCACCCTGAGCATTTCCAGGCTGGGCCTGAGAAGTGCTAGGAGCAGAGTTCTTCCCTGCTTGAGGGTTCCTAGGCTGAGTCTTGGAGTTTCCTTGGTCTGTCTTCCTTGACTCAGGATGAGGAGCCTTGGCCTTTCCCTTAGGTTTTGGCCTTGGTTCCTCAGTCCTTTGCCTGACAGGTTCAGCAGGCATTTTCTCCTTCCCTTTGCCTTTGTCCTGACGAGCAACACTTGGGCTCTTGTCGTCAGTTTGGGCAGGGACAAACTTCTTCTGAGAGTTGCTCCCTGAAGCACCTCTCTTCTTCTTGCCCTTTGGGTCTTTTGAGGCATCATAGCCTAACCCAGCTTTAGCACCATCGGTCAGCTGAGAGAAACTTGTTAACTCATCAACCACTTGGGTAGATGTGTATAACTTCTTCAGCTTAACCTCAAGATGCCCATTTGTTTCTTTCAGGGCCTCAATTTCAGTAGTGTACTGAAGCACCAACTCTTCATGAGCTTTCTCTTTAGAGATCAGCTCAAGATCCCAAGCAGTTTGCTCAGCACAAAGGCGAGCTTGCCACTCAGTTTCGAACATCACTCTTAGAGCGATTCGTTCAATCATTAGCTATTCCTGAGCGAGGAATAGATCAGTATCACGAGTCTCAATCAGCGAGCTGATTACACCCTTCAGTCTTTCCACCTCCAGTGGAGCATCATCATGCTTGTTCCGAGCATGAAGCAGCTCTTCCTGGAGATGTACTAATCTGAGGGCTTCCTCAGTATCTCTTACTCTGAGAGACTCAGTTAACCGATCGTTCTCCCCACTCAGTTGTGCATTCACTATGTGAGTATGAGTCTCCTGCAGCCTTGAGAAGTCAGTCATCAATTGTTCTAGAGCGAGCTGAAGGTCGAGTTCTCCTGCTGAGTCTGAGCTAAGCTCAGGTGCGTGATCAGGAGAAGAGGCAGAAGAACATACCTCATCATCTGCCATCAGGCAGAGGTCATCATACTCCTCATCGGAGAAGAGTTCAGGGGACCGGCATCCTGGGCCGTCTGAATCTGAGGAATCCTCAGCAAGCATAGCTCTCCGGTCTGATGCTCTGAGCTCTCTCTTGGCTCTCCGATTCTCTCGCTCACGAGCACTGATCTCCGGACAATCATACTGATAGTGTCCGGTCTTCTTGCAGTGGTAGCACTGATCTACATCCGAAGCAAACTTCTTGTCAGTGTACCTTTTATCTGATGACTCCCTCCTGCTCCCTGATGATCGTTCAGGTTTGTAGCTGGATCTTCTGGGCTCATCATCTCTCCTCTTCTCATCTCTGCGCCGCTCAGGCTCATTGAGATCTCTCCTAGAATCTGAACCCCTCATTTCTTCTCTTCGGGGGCTTGATCTCCTGGGGCTGGAGTACCTGCGATCACGGCTGTCAGTATAGAATTTCTTATACCTTCCGAATTGAGAGTTCAGTTTCTCGAAACGCCGTGCCATCAGGCTATATTCCAAGGCCAGCTCATCCTTGTTCATATCCTTCAGAGACTTAGAACCAGATCCGGCCTCAGGCTCAGGAGTAGCTTTAAGAGCCACGCTCTTTTCCTTTTCAGGAGTCTTCTCCTCACTAACTTCCTCACTGACAACACCCTTCTTCTTCCTCTTATCTAGGTCGAATTCCACAGCCTTTAACTCTGAGAATAGGTGAGAGTGAGTAATGTTGGTAAGATCCTGATTGTTCTTCAACAAGATCACTCCTGTGTCCCATCTTTCAGGGAGACAGTTCAGGATTTTAGAAGACACCTCCCTCTTGGGAAACTCCTTCCCAAGGGTTGCTAGCTCGTTCATCATCTTAATGAACCGAGCTTCCATCTGATCGATGGACTCTCCCTCTAATATCCGGAAGTCCTCAAACTTCCTGATTGTAAGATCTCTCTTGTTCTCTTTGATCTTTTCTGATCCCTCACTCATCTCCCTCAAGGTATCCCAGATCTCCTTTATCGTCCTAAGGTGCATGAGCCTGACTGAATTTTCGTAAGAAACGGTGTGGAGTATAATGTTCTTAGCAACATTATCCAGTCCGATTTGCTTAATCTGATCAGAATTAAGCGCGGACCTCTCCACTTCTTCATCTCCGGCAGCTGGAACAGGAACATTGCCAGCAACAGGCCAGGTCGTCTGAAGATTCCTCATGAATTTGATCGGACCCTGCTCAATCACCAAAGACATCTGATCATGGATGGAATAGAGATGTGCGAGTACCCTGAATTTCCAATAGTCATAATTATCAATAGAGAATTCAGGAAGACTGCCCTCGAGGCGTTTACAACCAGATGCCATGATATGCAGTTTTCAGAAACAAGATCTGTTCAGTAGACCACCAAAAGTTTCTCCTCAGAAACTGTTGGTAAACAAAGTCAGTGGTCTTTTCAACCACTGCTCTGATACCACTTGTTGGTCCTGAAACGAGTAAAATCAGTGTATGGAGGGGAATACACTGATGTCAAATTTTTCTGAAAGACAAAATGCTCTAACACTCTCAGTCAGGATTCCCTGAATTACTCAGTATGCTGAAGGTCCACAGGGGCAGCAGGGACAGTTCAGTAACGAGTTAGATAAGTTGAGTGTGAGTAAAGTGCTCGGAAGCTCAGTAGAGATAACAAACCTACTGACTGCTCGGAAGTGAGTCAGTTGGACTACTATCTCAGTGAGCTAGAGTACGTGCGGAAAGTGAGCCCTTAGTTTCTACTCGTTTTAGTTTCTGAAAACATTTTCTCTGAACTTGCTTAGTAAACTGGTGGTTAAGGCTGAGTGTATAGTATTAAGATTCAGGATGATTAATTCAGTCCTGAATATAAAAACAATGCAGAATGTTCAGTTTAGTATGATGACAATTATGATCCTGAACAAAATAGTAAATCAGCACACAAGGGACTTTTTAACGTGGTTCGGAGATAACCAACTCCTACGTCCACGACCTGATTTGACAGGAAGCTATCCTCAAAACCCTGAGGATAGGTACTTGGTTTTTACGTGCCAAGGGACACGAATAGACAACTTCCTCTCTTAGGAACTGACCCCTGGGCGTTTTACAAGTCTTAGTCCTTCTAACCAACCAATCTCACACCCTGAGTGGTTTGGTATTCTGGTTTCCAACTAGGATAGCTCTAGCAGTACAAAATAATGCTAAATATTAGAGCTATCGATCTAAGCAATTATAAAGAAAATCCTACTACAACACTAGGGAAATTTAATTGCAGAGTGTTGCATATAGTATGCTTTGAGTGCTTGGATTCTTGAGAGCTTTCGCTTGGAAATTTCCCGTTAGCCTTGAATGGGTGCAAGGCTCTCCATATTTATAGGCAAGATTCAAAATAGATCCGTTGGAGGAGATCAAATCAAATCTTTCCTATTTTAGGGTGGTTGCAGGCTAGAAGTACTGTTTGACCTAATCGACATGCTTATTCTGGCAAGTTTGTCCCGCCGCCTGCAACTCTGACACGCATTAAATGCCGCATTAAATACTACACAGAATCTGTACATACGTGTCGAAAGATCATTGGCTCTCCGTTCTAACGGCTAGTTGACTTTCAGACATTTGTCCTTCTTCGTACATTCAATACTCTGAGTCTCTTGTTAAGTAACTCAGCCTGAATGTTTGTCTTATTGGAGTCTTACTGACATTCTCTTTGTCTCTTGTCCCATAGCATAAATAACCTTTTTTCTTTGGACTTACATGATTCCGGTAAACTGAACCAACGCCTAAGTCAGGTGTTAAGTGCATTCAGCACAGCCTGATAGGTTATTCAACCCAGTATGTGTAACTTTTTTGCTTTGGACTTACATGAGTCAGATAAACTGACTCAAGGCCTAAGTCAGGTCTTATGTGCGTTCAGCACAGCCTGATAGGTTAACACTTACTCTTCACTGACTAAGTTCTGTCCTGAGTATGCTTAGAGTACTCAGTAGGAGCATCAGCCAATGGTACTTCAGGATTGTCTTTAGAACGGATCATCAGGCTTTATTCTTCAGCTTCAGTTCAGGCAATCTTCAGCAAGACTGACTCTGACTTCTTCAGGATGGATTGCATATCAGACTTCAGTAAATTGGGTCAACTCCAATATTCTTCAGTCTTCAGCGTGTTCCCCTGAACTGAATTCCTAACCTGACTATCCTGAACTAGACAAACCTGAACAACTATACTTAGGCAAATTCATTATGGGTTTTGGGATCTAATCAAAATACTCAGATTGTCCCAACAGGAAGAAATTCATTTTCCTACTTAAACTATGCTCAAATATTTCCTCATTTCTTACTTAAAATTTCAAGCAAGTCTTGCAAGCTTAAATCTTGATTTTGTTCGTTGCTTTTAAGTTTAACAATTTGGCGTAGATGGAGGTCCGAACCTCCGATTCGCAAAAATATTATTTGAAACTCAAAGGTTGCTGAAAACAAGTGTACACATCCTTTAGTTGCTGAAGAAATCCTTGAGGATGTATTCACACCTCAAGAAATTCTCTGAATTGTTCGCCCTTATCTTCAAAACTTCAAGAAATCCTTGAAGTTGTTTGCTTGAACACCTTCAACCCTCAAGAAATCCTTGAAGTTGTTCCCTTCAAGCTTAAGAAATACTTAATGCAGCTCGCCTACTTGAAGAAACTCTTAGGCTCCGTTTGGTTGATCTTAATAGGGAACATTAATGCCCTTATATGGGTGATTAGTCTGTTTGCTTGGTCTAAATAGGGCCTTAGAAAATAATGCAGCTCGCGTCCAAATTTGTTGGCTCGCCAGATTTTAATCTCTTGAGACATGCCAGATTATGAATCTCACCGATTAAGGCTAAATTATAAGATTATGAGATTTCTAAAATGCCCCTTATTTATATATAAAGCAAACCCTAATTTTAAAATATTCAGCGCATCTTCTCTCTTCCAATGACTCGGAGGCGATGAGTGATCCGATGATAAAAGTCATGAAAATAGCAAGAGAGATGGCCATGATCCTGCGTCGGTGAATTTTTGGAGAGACTAGATAGATTTAGAGATATTTCTAGCAAAAATTGGAGGACTCCATGGTACTGGCTCTGGCTATGTTCTGGCTGGGAATCGGTACAAATCTGGCCATGAGTCTTTCAATTTTGGGTCATAAATCAAAAGTTTCAGTAAGGATAAACATGATTTTAGTGGATTTAGAGAGATGAGACAGAAAGCAGAAGTTTGGGCAAGGATAAGCCAGATTTCGTCAATGGATGCAGAGAGATTTTGGGTTGATTTGTGAATCTATTCAAATTTGAAACAAAACCAAACAACTTAATTAGACCTATGGGCCATTATTATTTGGGCCAATCAAACATCTTATTAACACAAGCCAAATAAATAATGAGCCATTTTCTATTTAAGGCTTTTTAATACATCTATATTAGATATCCGAAGCAAATGGAGCCTTAGAGCTATTCGCCAAGTAGGGAAGTGTGAAGGTTGGCTCCTCCTTGACAACTCCAGAGTTGTTCGCATACTGTCACATCTATACTAGTTGTTTGTTGTATATAAAATTTTAAAGAAGTTGTTTACCTACTTGAAATGTTAATACATATCTCATGAGGTATCACAATCACACGCTGCATCTTAAGGCCGTGCAATTCAACAACCAACCAATAAAGCTCATGTACCCACACAACAAACAAGAACTTAAAGAGCAGGAAGAGATAAATACCCAGTTGAGCAGACTGAGATGCATGGAACAAGGACCACTCAAGAGCACGTCCAAATTTAATTGTGCTGGAATTAATCTCTTTTCTACAAAATCTAGAGGACATAAGTCAGACGATGATGATGCTACAAGCTTTGCAGCAGTAACAACAAGGACTGATTGGGCCATCTAAAACACGACAAATCACTAAATGAACTCCAGAGCAAACTATCCCACAAGATGTTGATAGTGAATGGGATACCGAACAAGTTCGAAGATTTAAATGACATGGGAATAAAAATATGACACAATGATTGGGCCCGCGTGTGAGGCGACATGGAGTATAGCTGATGAGTCTAGTTAAAGTACTCCTCAAAGTGGAGTAATGGATCGGCGTAGCAATCAGTCACACGAGTTATTTGTGTTGACTTCTCGTCCTTCACTGTAAGCACACCAAGTAGATGTAGGGAACAGACGATCAATTCATGAATGGTTGCACCAATCAGTGATGGATAGGTTGGGTCCATAGGGGGAAAATAACACTTCAAAGACAGCAGTAGGGTCTCACCGGAGCGAGGGACTGCATGAACATGCTCGTTTTAAATGAGTGGAATATAAATAGTCTCCCAAGATTAGGACCTCGAACAAGATATTGCTATCAATGAAGAAAACTATCAAAGATTTACTAGTCAAGATGTCATTGACGCCTGAGGGTGATTCAAGCCCGTTTGTACCAGTGTCTTCCCTATCTTCTCTCATTCTATGGGCACCGATCCAGCCAAAGTTCCAGTATCCCACAACTAATTTATACCAGGGAATCTCTGACCCGAAGGTGCACATAAACAAGTACACCTATTACATGATCTCAGTGGGGGGGGATTCGATGCCACGTAGTGTAGAGATTTCCCCCTCACTCTGGGTGATCATGTACACCGGTGCTTTTTCCTGATTGCACCGACATCGATTACTTCATTTGCCCAATTAAGTCGAGAGTTTCTCACTCAGATTTTTTCATCTATGTCATACTTACTCAGAAGCACCAACTCGCTAATTTGGTACAGGAAGCTAATGAATATGATTAGCAGTTCCTTGGAAGATTTGATAGAATCTTGTTGGAGGGTGAGTCGGTTAGTGAAGATACAAAGGTCATAGAGGCTATGGCGGGACTGAAGAAAGGTTCAAACTTGTGGAAGGGAGATGCATCTGGCATGTCCGAAGACCTACGCTGAATTCCGAAACAAAGCAGAAATATATGTCACTATGCAAGAAGCCCTTAAGAAGATCTTGGGGAAAATGAAAGAAATGAAAAAGTAAAAAAAGAGAGTGGAGTGGAGTATCGAGCTCTGAGAAATTTGAAGTCCTTCACAGATGAGAATGAATACAAGGATAAACTGAATCAAGTCCTTACTGTGTAAGTGGAAAAGGTTTATAATGTTGTTAACAACAAGGGCTTATTATTTGCACCGCAAAGGATAAGACAGGAACAAAGCAAGATGAACCCTAACAAGTACTACCACCAAAGCATCGAGCACTTCATAAGTGAATGCAGAGACTTGTTAAGACAACTGTGGAAGTTTTATGAGGATGAAAGTTATTAGAGTTTGTCTGGGAAAGAGGCAGCGGACACCCAAAGCTAATGACTTTGAAGACGATAACAGTGATGGTGAAGAAAGAGCCCCACAAAAAAATCAACGAGAGCAATAGGCTCCAACCCCTCAGTCAGGATCGGTATGTAAAATTTTAATGTTGGAGCTTGAAGTAGGCAGAGCTGGTGAATATACAGATGGAAGACCGCCACCATCGAAAAGGCAGAAGAAAGTTGAACTATGTGTTATTTACCAGATCAAAGATACAAGCGCAGAACCATCTACCAAGCCAACTGCTGAACTTACTTTTCCTCAGAAAAATTTGGAAGGAATCATGATGCCTCACAATGACTCACTGGTCATTAGCGTGAACATTATGAATGTAAAATTCATACTCCTAGTCGACACTGGTGTCTATATGAACATTTTGTTAAAGAATAGACTAGACCAGATAGGGAATTACGGATCCTATATCAAAGATTGTAATTACAAATTTATAGGATTCAGGGAAGTTGTCACAATCCCCTTAGGCACAATTAGGCTCTATGTGAAACTTGTATCAGTCAATGATCTCGATAGGAGGCTGACGAAGCAACTAGATTTCCTTGTTGTAGACTAGTCATCCTCCTACAATGGATTCCTCGGCTGACCCTTTTTGCATGAATTTAAAGTGGTCTGCTCGACGTACTACTATTGTTTAAATTTTCCAACACCGAATGGTGCCGGTACAATAAAAGGTGATCAAAAGAAAGTTCGAGAATGTTTGTTGCAATTACATTCATCAGTAACACAAGTTTTGGTGGTTGAAAATTATGTTGAATGTTCTAGCTCAAGACTCATGACATTGGATGATTCACTAGACGAAGTGGAACCAATGAAAGTTGATTCACAAAGTGAGCAAGCTAAAGAACATGATACAAAATTAAATCCACAATTTGATGAAATGATGCACGAAAATAATGAGCTACACCAATCGAAAAACATCGCGATGAACAATCAACAGTCATCCATGATTAGATCGAACAAAGATATAACTCACAATCAGGAGATGAGGATCCGAAAGATTGTTTATTGAGTGAAGATTTTGAACTTCGGCTAGACTGTGAGCCAATAGTGGTAGAAGATGAGCTAAATATGGACGGACCAATCTTGGATCCTAAGTAGAAGGGAAAACGAAAATGGATAACTCTTATGGGAGAATGGAAAGCAATAAAAGCACATCCAGAGATAGATGATCTGGAGTTATTCATCGGTCAAAGCTGCCACAATCATATCGGACACGAATGACAGAATTTTTGAAAGCCAATGCAGATGTATTTGCTGGGTCGCACTCCGATATGACAGGAATTTCACTTGAGCACGCATGCCACCACTTGAACATGGATCCAATGAAGAAACCAATTCGACAGAAGAGACGAAAGTTTGGTCCGGAAAAATTTGTAGCCCAGACAGTAAAGGTTAAGAAGTTACTCGACAACAAATTGATATATGAAGCATTGAGCCCACAATGGGTTGCGAACTCTGTCCTTGTTTGCAAACCAAACGACACATGTAGACTTTGTATTGACTTTACAAATTTAAATGTTGCTTGTCCAAAGGACAATTCCACTCCCTCATATTGATCAGCTGGTTTAAAAAATATATTATCCTACTGTCACATGTTCAAAAATATATAATGCTTAAAATACAACCACTTCTAACTTACGAATCTAAAAAAATTATTCTTTTCTCTCGTCTATGGATTTCTTGTACACTAAAGTGGACACATATTTTAAGAAAAATGCACTTCTTGAGTAAATCTGTGACATATGAATAAATATTTATATAGAGTGGGTCTCCTATATAATATTGCACCATGCAATATGCTAGTAAAATGGAGATTTTCAAAAACTCGTGGGTCAAAGTAATAAATTCGCGGATCTTGATCGGGTCAGGTCGGATTTGGGCAATTTTTAAATTCCAGGATTTTCACTCCCAGTTGGTGATACTGTATGAGTAAATCTATGTTACTATAAGGTCAAATGTGTGCTAATGTAAGAACCAATGTTATGTTTTTTACATATATTCATTATTTTTGTAGAAACAAACATTTTTAATACAATGTTAGAGCAATATGTGTTACTATTAGAAAAAATATTAGTTTTTCATAAATATTTATTGATTTTTATAGAAATCGTTAATTTTTTAAAATATAGTAATACACATTTTACCTTACAGTAACACACATATGTTCATGTAATATACATTTTGGGACTGTCGAGATATAATAACACTTGGAAGGCATTATTATATTAACATATTATCAATATAAAAATCAATAAAAAATGAAAAATAAATTAAGAAACACATATTTATTCTTGTTAAAATACATATTATCCTTATAGTTACCTTAAAAGTACAAAATTTAATTTTTTAAGATGTAGTAACACACATTTTGCCTTACGATAACACACATATGTTCATATAGTATACATTTTAGAACTGTTGAGATATAATAACACATGTAAGGTATTATTATAATAACAACATATTATCAACATAAAAATTAATAAAAAATGAAAAATAAATTAAGAAACACATATTTATTCTTGTTAAAATACATATTATCCTTATAGTTACCTTAAAAGTACTAAATTTAATTTTTTAAGATGTAGTAACACACATTTTGCCTTACAGTAACACACATATGTTCATGTAGTATACATTTTGGGACTGCCGAGATATAATAACACATGTAAGATATTATTACATTAACAACATATTATCAACTTAAAATCAATAAATAAATGAAAAATAAATTAAAAAATATATATTTGTTCTTATAAAAATACATATTATCCTAACAGTGATTTTAAAAGTACAAAAAATTAATTTTTAAGATGTAGTAACATACATTTTGTCTTACAGTATGTTTGATCCGGTAAGGATCCGTGAATTTTTAACTGAATATATTGTACGGGTCGAATTTGATGCAATATTATATATTAAAATTTGTGATTTATATATTGTTGTATATCTCCCTTAATTCGTTGGAAATCAAACTCAGGTTACTCACTCAAGTGAGGAGTTCGGTGGCTAGGTGAGCTAGCCCACATGACTAATATTGTATTCTTTTTGATATAAGAGAGAGTTTCAAATTACTTTTGTTACATTTTATGATAATTTATTTTAAATGAAAACAAAGTTGTCAAATACTAATTTTTTATTTTTTAAACATAAAATATGTTGTTTCCAATAATTAATCAAATGAATAGGTTGGGCAAGAGAGTGACATCGAGTGAGGCGGCCACGCGCCCAGATGAAATACTACTAGCTTCGATTCCTTCAAACAATCATTAAATACAGATTCCTACACTACACTACACTTCAAATCTTCAATTATCGATTAAGCTTATGTGTGCATCTTGTTTGAATATTCTCCAATTTGGTATCTTCCCCCACACATCAATCAACGACGGTGTTCCGTGCACTATCTTTTGATTCATTTGTATATTCATTACAGCAACACTTGTGTATAAATTTTTACTGTAAAAATATTAATATTTGAAAATTTTGCGGAATAAAATCGGGTCGGATCAGATTTGGATATTTTTTTCAAAATTCGCGCAACTTGTAGTTTCAAATTTTTTCGCTCCCAGGTATGTTACAATTTGGGTAAAGACGTGTTACAATTAGGCAAAATTTGTGTTAGTAATTCTTAAAAAATTAATTTTTTATACTTTTCAAGTAATTATAAAGAAAATATGTATTTCTGCAAGCATAAATATATTACTTAATTTATTTTTTATTATCTTTATTGATTTATGTTAATAATATATTTTTTCGCTCCCATGTATGTTACAATTTGGCAAAGGCGTGTTACAATTAGGCAAAATCTATGTTACTAATTCTTTAAAAAAAAAATTGTACTTTTCAAGTAACTATGAAGAAAATATGTATTTCTGCAAATATAAATATGTGTTACTTAATTTATTTTTTATTCTCTTTGTTGATTTATGTTAATAATATATTTTTTTGCTTCCAGGTATGTTACAATTTGGGCAAAGGCGTGTTACTATTAGTCAAAATCTGTGTTACTAATTCTTAAAAAATTATTTTTTTGTACTTTTCAAGTAACTATAAAGAAAATATGTATTTCTGCAATTATAAATATGTGTTACTTAATTTATTTTTTATTCTCTTTGTTGATTTATGTTAATAATATGTTATTCATGTACTTAATACATCATTTAATACATTATATATGTTATATAAAATATAATATATATTTTTATAAGGATAAATAAATATTTGTGCATACAGTAACACACATTTGATCTTGCAGTAACACACATTTACTCTAATTGTAACACACATTTGCAGTAACGCACATTTACTCTAATTGTAACATACATATGCAGTAACACACATTTACTCTAATTGTAACACTCATTTACTCTAGATGTAACAGACATTTGCAGTAACACAAATTTACTCCAATTATAACATAAATGTGCAATAATACATATTTACTCTAATTGTAACACATATTTGTTCCTCAATTTGTGTTATTATATGAGCATATATGCGTTACTATAGGATAAAATGTATTTTTATTAAGAATAAATAAGTGTTACACATACAATGTAACATATACATGTGTTACATTGCATGAAAAATATTTACTTCTACAAAAAAAATGAATGTGTAGAAAACAACATTTAATCTGGTTGTTACACATGTTTTCCCTTAAAGTAATATGCATTTGCCCCAACTGTAACATACCTAGGAGCGAAAATCACAAGCTGCGCGAATTTTGGAAAAATATACTCAAATTCGACCCGAACCGGTTTAGACCCGCGAATTTTCAAAAATGGATATTTTTACGGATCTTAGATCCGTAGAAATTTGTATATAAGTGTTTGTCAATTCATTATATTTTAATTATATTATTTTAAAGATTTTATTTTAATTTACTTTTTATATTTTATTCATATTTATTTTTATATAATATTTTAATTATAGTAATTAACATGTTTAATCTCTACGTAGGAGTGACTCTTAATTAATTAACCATAAATTCCATAATGCACCTATTTTTAAAGAGCAACACTTGTGTAGAAATTTCTACAGTAGAAATATGTATTTTTGAAAAATTCACGGATCTAAACCGGGTCGGATCAGATTTGGACATTTATTTCCAAAATTCGCGCAACTTGTAGTTTCAGGTTTTTCGCTCCCAGGTATGTTACAATTTGGGCATAGGCGTGTTACAATTGGGCAAAATCTGTGTTACTAATTCTTAAAAAAATAATACTTTGTACTTTTCAAGTAACTATAAAGAAAATATGTATTTCTACAAGTATAAATATGTATTACTTAATTTATTTTTTATTCTCTTTGTTGATTTATGTTAATAATATGTTTTTTCGCTCCCAGGTATGTTACAATTTGGGCAAATGAGTGTTACAATTAGGCAAAATGTGTGTTACTAATTCTTAAAAAAATATTTTTTTGTACTTTTCAAGTAACTATAAAGAAAATATGTATTTCTGCAAGTATAAATATGTTTTACTTAATTTATTTTTTATTCACTTTGTTGATTTATGTTAATAATATATTTTTTCGCTCCCAGGTATGTTACAATTTGAGCAAATGCGTGTTACAATTAGGCAAAATCTGTGTTACTAATTCTTAAAAAAATAATTTTTTGTACTTTTTAAGTAACTATAAAGAAAATATGTATTTCTGCAAGTATAAATATGTGTTACTTAATTTATTTTTTATGTTCTTTGTTGATTTATGTTAATAATATTTTATTCATATACTTAATACATCATTTAATACCTTATGTATGTTATATAAAATATAATATATATTTTTATAAGGATAAATAAATGTTTGTGTATATAGTAACACACATTTGATCTTGCAGTAACACACATTTACTATAATTGTAACACGCATTTGCAGTAACACACATTTACTCTAATTGTAACATACATTTGCAGTAACATACATTTACTCTAATTGTAACACACATTTACTCTAGATGTAACACACATTTGTAGTAACACAATTTACTCCAATTGTAACATAAATTTGCAGTAATACATATTTACTCTAATTGTAACACATATTTGTTCCTCAATTTGTGTTATTATATGAGCATATATGTGTTACTATAGGATAAAATGTATTTTTATTAAGAATAAATATGTGTTACACATACAGTGTAACATTACATTGCATAAAAAATATTTACTTCTACAAAAATAAATGAATATGTGTAGAAAACAGCATTTAATCTGGTTGTAACACACGTTTTGCCTTAAAGTAAAATGCATTTGCCCAAAGTGTAACATACCTGGGAGAGAAATCACAAGCTGCGCGAATTTTGAAAAAAAATACTCAAATTCGACCCGACCCGGTTTAGACCCGAGAATTTTAAAAAATTGATATTTCTACGGATCTTAGATCCGTAAAAATTTGTATATAAGTGTTTGTCATTTTTAAATATTTTTTTCTAATTATATCTTATATATATGCACCCTAGGATTTTTGGCATTGTGGTCCACCAATTAATGACTAGATTAATCAACGTAGTTCTTTCGAGGAGTGAAGGGTCACGAGTTTTTTTTTGGTTAATTGATTATTATTATTATTTATGCTTTTTTTCGTCCTCATTGACTTTTCAAGTGCGCTGTGTCTACTACAGAGGAAAATTATGGATTTTGTAGGAGTAATTGTTTTTTATGTTAGAGAATTATATAATAATAGAGTTTATACCATGACACAGTGAAATTGATGCATAATTAATACTGTTTATATAAATGATACTATTAATCAAGAAAAAGTTTTCAGTGAAATAAACTAATCTACCTATTATCTAGTTCACAAACATCTCCCTCCTACGTGTAAATTCTAAATTTCACACTATAGACTATTTCTCTTATTTTAAAATTTTTATTAATTTGTATTTACGTGTCTTCCTTTTCTTCTCTATCCTACGTGTCATTTTTTATTTTCACCCGCCAATATTCTCCATGTTTCCTCTTGAAGCTTTCCTCCTTCCATCTATAAAAAAAAATCTTAATGATATTTAAATTTAAATAAAATAAATTATAATCGACTAACCACATCCACTATAACGTTCTGCATTTTCAAACATTTTTTTCTCATTTTAAATAAAAAAATAAAAATTATTTGTGTAACATTAATAATTTAAAATAATAATCATGACAAATTTTTAAAAAATTATATGTGTAATGCTATTTGATCATGTAATCGTGTAGTTGTGTAATTATTTGTTATTTTTTTTAAATTAAAGTTTATAATTTAATTCTAAAATTGTGTAGTTGAAAATGTCAAGATACAAGTTATTTAAGCATAAAATATTCCATTAATTAGATCATGCAATGTTCCAATGTTCCATTCCATTTTACACAATTGTGTAATATAAAAATAGAAATTGTGTAATATAAAAATAGAAAATTTTGTTATTTATAGGGTATATAGGATAACAAAGCTATGACATTTGTTATTGGTATTGCATATTAATTTGTAAAATTTAATAATTATAATAAAAATGAGGTTTGACATATGTATAAAACACCATTTGTGTTAAAAAAAATTTATTATATTTTAAAGTTTTACAATTGCAAGGTTTATAAAAAAATTTAACTCTTCTTTGGAGTTTGTAACATTTTAGATTGATTATTAAAAAATTGTGGAAGATTTCAAAGAACATCTCCAAACTATTTAATTAAATTGATCTCCAACATTCAATCAAAAGACGAATATGTATATATAGTAACTGACAGCGGTTCGTTGTATTAAGCCACATCGAATTTGATATATTCTAAAATAGATAGTAGGGATAATAATGATATTTAAATTTTTTTTTTATATCATAAATATTATTTGGTGATTTTCAATTTTATTATCCATGATATTTAAACAATTACTAACTAACATCACGCTTATTCCTAGGAACTAACTAATTTATTTAAAAAATTAAAAGAAAAAACTTTGACCAGATCCAAATCCAAACATCAATTATAAAAAAAAATGAAACATAGATATATGTGTCAAATAAATTCCAATCATTACTCTTTTTCGAAATATATATATATTTATTTCTAATCATTACTCTAATTCAGTTATTTAATTTTTTAAACTAATTATTAACATATTCGTATTAAAATAATTATGAAGAAACTTATTTGATCACATCCAAATTCAAACATCAGTTACCAAAAAACTGAACACGGTTAAGGACAGTTCTCAATGCATTTCAACAGATTCGTATTAAAATTATTATGAAAAAAATTATTTGATCACATCCAAATCCAAACATCAGTTACCACAAAATGAAACACGGTTAATGTCAATTTACAGTGCACTACATCTCACCAAATTCACCTTACGCATAATAATACATACAATACATATAATCTGCTCTTTCATTAAGAGATCCATTTCTATAACGCATACATCACTGTTTGTATTCCTTCAACACTTATGTAATTATGGCATCAGATTTCTCCTTTCTAGATGTAATAAATCCTCAAAAAGAAACATGGAGAGTGAAAGTTAAAGTTTAGCGTAGTTGGATGGTTCTGTCAAAAGACAATACCCGACAACAGCATTAAATTCTTCTTTTTCTTTTTGGAAAACATGCAACTCATCTCTGTGTTTAATAGATTATGTCTAATGATCCATCTCTCATGCCCACGTGTATATTGAAAACAATTTCATTTATTTCCAGTATCATATGTTTACAGGCTGAATCTTCTTCAATTATGATATTGGAGTTATTGACTGCTGTGACATCACAGCACAGAAAAAAAAAGACAAAAATTCTTGAGAAACAATGGGAAGATAGTGAAATAATACAGTTCAGTGTTCAATCCTTACATTCCTCGGATCTTGTGAAATCTAATGATCAAACTCACATTCCCACATGTATTTTGCACACCACAATTCACTGCAAAAAGGTAATACTTTAATTTTTTTACTTAGTTCTACAATTTATTTTTATACTATTTCACATTTACATGCATGTAACAAAAAAATTTACATGATTAACGTAACTTAACATTCCCATTATCATATGTGTACAGGGTGAGTCCTCCTCAAATTGTCATACTGAAAATATTGACTGCTGTGACATCACACCACAGAACAAAAAGACAATATTTCCTGAAAGTGAGCAATGTCAAGGCAACTGAAAATAAAACTGCATACTGCCTTACAACTCCAGATCTTCTGAAAGTAAAGATTGAGAACACATAACTGTTTAACTCAAATCTGCTTCATGTTAAAGCACTACTCTAACTAATATTGTCGACTAGAAAATTACAATTGCTAAATGTGATTCTATTTTAATGCGTAATTCCGTCGATTTTATTATTATGTCCATATTTTTTAAATAAATGATACAATTCATGTTTTTTTTTCATTTAAAATAAATTCAAATTATTTGAAAAAATACATGAGACTTTTATATATAAAATTTTAAAATTTTCAACTTTTATACACAAAAAAATATAAATGCATTTTAAAAAAATAAAAGAATAAAAATAATCAACATGATATTATAATTTGCACTTGAAATAAAAAAAAATGAATTCACACAGGAAACAATATTTCCAACGTACAACTTTGCATTTTCAATCTATCCGCGTTGTACGCGGGTTCTGCACTAGTAATTAATATTTAATAAACACAACTATAAATTTACAAATAATAAATGCAAAATCTAATTTTAATTGTTTAACAATTAGATTAACAAAAAGGCCAATTAGTGTAAATAAGAAGGATCCTTTGTTGGCTCGGTTATGATTTAATTTTTCGTTAATCCAAACTCTAACTAAAATAATATCCCCATATATATATATACTTCATCCATCCCAAATTAAAATTCACACTTTTCTTTTAGGAACATTACACAATAAATTTCATACCTAAAGAAAAAGAAATATTTTCATAATATTTATTTTATTTCAAAATATTATTCATTTATTAGTTCAAAAAATCAACAAAATAATTTTTTTTAGTAAAATGTGAAATTTAATTTGGTATGGAGGGAGTATATTACTTGAACAGAATTAAAGGTTAAAAAATTAATTAACAACCAAGTCACGCGATTAGGTACAGACAAACAATATAATAATTTTAAGTGCATATATACATACAGAATACATATACGTAAGATGACTTATCATGGAAGAATCGAGTTGGAGACCTAACTCTGTCACTAAAAATAAAACCTAATTTAGTCGAGTTTTATCATGAGATGATTAATAAAGTTAACGATGACGTATTAGAAAGAGTACGCTACTAAGCTTGATAAAAAAAGTAGTCCTAAATATTGAAAATCTCCTACTTTTAATTTTTTTTTTTTTAAATCCCATGAATATTGGTTTAGTTTGTACACGTAGTGAGTCCCTTTATTTTTTTTAAGTTAATAACAATTTACAACTTGTTTGTATCGTAGTTCTTTTACTAATTTGTAATATATCCATCCATCTCTGATCACTCTCCGCACAATTTTTTACTCGCTCTTTAATAAAAATATATTAAAAAAATTGAATATCGAGGGTGATGTGCAATGCTATATTATTAAAATAATTAAATTTATTAATTAAATGGAGTATAAAAGTAATGACATTTTATATAAATATGTGAATGTTATGAAGATAAAATTAAAATAGTTATTTATATGTACAAGACATACAAAATGTTGGGGCAGACAAAAAAAGTATGCAAAATATTTAAAAACCAATGACAATTTTTTTTTTTAATCTAATTCTAATCTATACTATACAAAATGATTTTGATTGCAACTTCAACTTTTGTGGCCTGCTCAGCAACGGACCACATCGAGAGAATACCACACAAATATAATTTAGATTGTAATAAATCAAATTGACATTAATTATATTGCAATTGGATAAAAAAAATTATACAAATTGTAAATTGACAAAAGGACTATAGTACAAATTACACTATTAATTAATCCTTCTATTTTTCCCCTTAAATCCTTCCCCCACTATTTCTAAATAAAATATGCATTTTGGTAGTGAACCTCGTTCATGCATGTGTGCCAATTTCTTTTAAGGGAGTCAATCATACAATAAAAAAATGGATTTTATTGAGAAAATGATGTGTTACTCAATAACTTAAAGAGAAAAATAGCCTGAAAAAAGTTTCAGTTTGATTTAAGTGCCCATTTATGTACCAAGGAGGCCCCATTTATGAAAATTGAGGGGATGCTAATTTGCATTGGATGAGATGTTTGGAATTTTAATATCCAAAAAATAAGAAATGAGTAGATTCATTCCTCAACTTTTTATGTTTATGTAATTTATTCTTTCATAAAATTCAAATTTGATTTTTATTTATTTTTAGGCCTCTAAATTAATACTGGCAATTATTATATTATATTTAATAATTTGTAACATGTTTATTATTCCAAAAACCCTATTAATTATAATTTCTATTACTAAAGATTCTATGTAAATGAAATATGCTATTTATGATAATGATAATCATTCATATACACCAACCAAACCCAATAATTACGATCATATCCATTATCATTTCTTTCTACTATTAAATTCATTCTCATTTCATTTTTTCTCAACAAACCAAGCGCTCCAAAGTTTTTTATTCATACTTATTAAAATTTGATTTTATTTATATTGGATTGAAATGAGAATATTTCTTACACCATTGATAAACTAATATTTTTATTAATATGTATATGTTGTTAGAAATGCATTTTAGTTAGCTCATTTTTTTCAAATATTTTGTACTTCTTTATTTACACACTATAACTGTGATAAGGGTGCTGGCGTAAGAATTGAGTAGTCATATAAAAAGAAGAAAAAGTTAAAATAGTTAAATCTCAAAATTGCTTATTTTTTTATTTGTTGATAATATGAGACTTATATTACTAGATTTCATTGATAATATTCTATATGATTTTAGTTTACAAGTGTAATGACATCACATTAGTAATATATTTAATGATACTAATTTTATATTATAAAACTTAGTTATAGAAGATTTTGTTAAAAAATAGATTATTCTGGTATATAACATGAAGGCCCATTTAAGTGCATTCTTACCCATTTTAGACCCAGGCCCAATATCTTCATGCTCTGATGCTTTGCTAAAATTTCTAATTTAAGGAAGCTAATAAATTTAAAGATACAAAAGCAAAATAGCTATATTAATTTGACATAAAATTTTAAAAAAATTGAACTTAAATGTTTGGCAAAAAACACACACACACATATATATGCTTTCGTCTTGTGTGCACCAGAGTGTACCTAGTGTACAAGAGACTTACTATATATATATATATATAACGAATAAAGGTTATACTGTTGGTCCCAAATAAAGCAACATGTATATGTGGGGAATACACTTGTATTCAAAAAAATTTGAATTTGAGAGAAAAAGCACTTGACTTAACACAAGTAGCCTTAGAACCTTGACAGGGTACTTAGAAGTAGCTTGTTGAAATTTCAGTGAGACTTGTGATTCATATCTTTCTTACTAAGAAGTTAGATAACCTGCTAGTTGGATAACTATCAATCTTAGCCTTGTTAGAAGCGAAATTTACCTCAATTTTTTTTATCAACCACACTTGAAGAAATTTATCACCAACACACACTAAAGAAATAAAGTAGTAAATGACACATGCGATTTATAGTAGTTCGAAGTTAAACTCTCCTACATTCACTTTCTTGATTTAACAGGAGAATTCTTTCAGCTGGAAATTCTTGGTTTAGAGTGCCAAAGAACACTGACCAAGAAAATAACTTGAGTTTTTATCCCTAGGATTGCTCCGAGTCCTAGTCCTCACACGATTTCAGACTGAGTGACGTTTTCAGCTTACTTTCTGATCACACTTAACCTAACTTTTAATTTTGGCTCAGAGTGAGTTCCAACTAGGGTGAGATAGCTGATTAGGGTCATAATTGCATAATTTTGCATCCATTTCTATATGGTTTTGATGAGATTATGTTCATATTCGACCCTAATATGCTATACTTTGTGTTATTGACTCCGTGTTGGCAAGAAAGTGTGTTTTGTAGTGAAAAACGATAAAAAATGAGGAGTTCGTGATTAGAAAGGAAGAGACGATGTGATCCGAGCATGTGGAGAAGTTTAAATGACTCAAGGGAAGACTCTAGGAAGCCCGGATGAGAAATCGGATCGAAAACGAGGAAGTCCGGATCGGACGGCACAGAAGATGGTCTGGTCGCGCGCCACGAAGGCCATGGTCGCGCGCCCACATACGGGATCGAGCGCTTAGGCTCCATGTGACTAAGCGCACGCATAGCATGATCGCACGTCCTCCAGCTCTTGGTCGCACGCCTTTGCAAAATTTTGGCTGATTAAGGGTATTTTTGTCTTTTGTGTGTTTAATGAAGGGCACTTTGGTCTAAGCATTGTTTGCACTATAAATACCTCAAGGATCAGATCAAGTATTCCTACATTATTCTAGTTTCTTAGATTAGTTTAGAGAGAGAATTGGGTGGTTACCAATTAGATTAGGAGTTAATTTCTTACTTCTTTCTACAATTACTTTTGATCCATCTGTTGGATCGTTAATCCGTTTGTTGCTTTAGATTCCTCTAGTCATTATCTACATTCCTACGATTCGATTTTGTATTTCAAGTTTCGGATTAGAAGATAGCATTTCAAGGTTTGATGATTGTATTTTAATTTCATCTACATTTGGTAAGTTTTCCTTTAATTCTCTTATTTTAGTTCTTAATAATGTTGTTTAGATTCTTAATTGTTGATTTCCATTCCCAATTACCCATGTGCTAATCCCTAGTTGCATTGGTGATAGCTCCTTGAGAGTTACGTACCCAAGTGTAGGTTGATTTCAAGTAATAAAATTTCTCGGGAGACCGAGTGTCGAACCACAGGGAGATTTGGAAGAAAAAGATATTATCTAGTTGAGAGGTTTAAATAAAGTAACAAAATACTAGAGCTTCGGGATTCCACTTTAGATAAAAATACTAGAGTTATGATCTTGGTTATCTTTGATAACTCAATCGAAATCTAACAATCAAGTGATTTCAATCGGAAGATATAACTTTGAGCACATATAATACTTTTGAAAAGTACCTTTAGAAATTCGAACAAGTTTATAAAATCAATAGTTGATATGTAAAACTAAGCATTTGTTGTGCCAATAAGTCTACAACAAATCAAAGTAATGACACATCAAAACCTCTCTTAAAAACTCTTCAAATGACTAAAGGATTAAAACTTTGAAAATCTTTATTGAATAACCAAGAACATTACTAATACTTTACTAAAGCTTCATCCCTAACTCTAGTAAAATATTTAGCTACTCATACTAATACAATAAGAACTCATATTTCTAAGAGAGATACTAGACTAAGATAGAAGGATTACAAGGAAAATGGGATGCCTTCAAGGGTTGCTAAAGGGCTCTTTATATAGGCCTCCAAATAGTGAATCATGGAGACTTTAGGAACCAATTCACGTGGCCTGTAAACATCAGTAATTTAATTGACCTTGCCGTCTGAATTTCATCTTGACTTCTGAATGAAAGTTGTAGGCCGTTGGATTATATTTCCAAGGAATCTAAGATCTCCAAAATTGGATCTCTAGATTGTGAGTTATGACCATAATAGTGGAGTTGGTAAAACTGGATTGTTTTTCTCCGCGAATTTATGTTGGTCTATTGAAAAACAGATATCTCAGCTTGCACAAAATCAACGCCTTTAATATTTCTACTGTGTCTTGATGAATTTCTTGGCTAACCAATGGATTTGGTCTTGTGTAAATTGGACTTTTGTGTGAATTATGGTGAATTATTTCCCAACATGTGTACTGAGATGGCGGAATTTTGAAGCCCTGCATTGATTGTCATTTTGACCATTGAAGCCGGAACTTTTGACACTTGAGCCCTGAAGACAAGTTGTAGAGCAACGAATTAGTGATCAAATACAACTGGAATTGGTTCAATTGGTTTAGTGAGGCTCCAGATACTGTTCAAATACGAAAATGTGTTTTGAGTCCAAACATTGGACAGAATTGGAGTCTTCACTTATGAGTACAAATACAATCCAAACATGTAAAATTGGATCACTAAAGTGTATTAAGTATTTAGTACATTGTCTTAGGTGTTCATATCATAAAATTTGGATAAATATAACTCCACTTAAGACCTCAACAATATACAATAGACATAATGGTTAGGTTGAATTATACATATGCTACTTATTTAAATAGAAAACATAAATACTTATAACTAATTAGAAAGTGTGAAATTATATATAAATACGCTAAACAATACATTATAGTACACAAAATAATACACAAAATAGGTAAAATACATGCATACTTAAACGCTAATCAATTGGTGTATGATCATTATGGTGTAATTTAGTGTTCTATTAATCCTATGCATGATTAAGTAATCTTGATGGATTAGTTCTCTTAATTGATGAATTGTATGAATGCTTGGTATGTCAATTGGATGTTTAGAGCCTAAGTGGATTAGCAACATATGCGAATTGAGTTGATTCATAGAGTTTCTTTATTGAATATTGTGCATGCCAAGTGTTTGATTAAATGCTCTTTAGTTAATCAGAATTGTTTAGGAGTAAAGGCCTCCTAATTAGAGTATTGTGTGTGGTTAGAGAGATATAGACTCTTGATGAAGCCCTTAGCTTGTGTAGTTAGATAGATCTAGACACTAGTTAAAGTCCTTAGCTCAATTAAGACATCAAGTGACCTTTTGCATGCTAGGATGGATAGGCACTAGGTGAACCATAGTAGGATTACTCCAATGCACACACACATCACACTTGCTCATCTTTCTAAGGTGATAGTTAGATTTTTACTTACTTTGTTGAAGTAGATAGAAATCAAGGCCCTTTTTATTGCTTTCCTAACTATTAACTTTTGTAGACATTCAATACTTGCTTGATATCGCATCGTTTCCCTGTATTCGATATTTTATTACTTGGTTAACTTGCCGCGACAAGAACGACCATGTACACTTACGTGTGAGCCCAAAATTGGCAAACAAGTTTTTGGCGCCATTGCCGGGGAAACGATCTCTTTGTTGAGTTTGTATTGATGTTTACATGTTCTTTTCTTTCTTTTGCTTTGTTTGTCTTATAGTCTTGGTGAGTTTTGATACTTGCTTGTTTTTGTAGGAGTGAACTCAATTGAAGATGGGTGAATACAACCATTACTCGTATTCTCCACAATATACATATCCTCCTAATTCCTACACATATCAACCTTACCCATATCAACCACACCCTCTACAAGAAGATCCGTATCCTCCAAATTCATATGCATATCAAGATTTTTACCCTTATGAGGATCCATATTCCTACTCTAATCATGATACTTATGAAGATCCATATTCCTACACTCGACCAAGATACATGCTCCTATACTCCATATCCTTCTATGCCTTCCCATCAAGAAAACACCTCTTCAAGTGATTTAGATGAGGCTTTAGCTCAAATTCTCAAGAAATTGGAAGAGATGGGAAGTGAAGATGATAGGAAACTTGAAGAGGCAAATCAAAGTTTGAATGAAGTTTGCAATGTGGAGAATCTACCTCTACCTATACCCTTAAATCAAGGAGAAGCTCTTCAAAGCCATGATAATGATACTTTAGCATATGTTCTCAAGCAATTGGAGGAGATGAGAAGGGAAAATGCAAGGAACTTTGAGGAGACAAACCGAAAATTTGAGAAAGCTTGCAATTCCTATGCTCATCAATTAAGAACTTAGAGCTCCAATTGGAGCAATTGAGCCAACAAGCTTATGAGGTTCGTGAAGAAAAGGTAGATGAGAAAGATAGGGGTATTTTAGAAGATGGATGTGCTACTCCATTAGGTGAAGAGAAAGAAAGGGAAGTGGAAAGTATGGGGGAAGAAGGGAATGTGGAAGATGAAGATGATGATCATCATAAGGAGAACAAAACTCTTTCAATTCAAGATTTTATCAATATTGAAATTGATACTAGTCCTCTTCATGATTGCATTGATTATGATATTCCTATTATTGATGATATTGCTTATAATATTCCTCATTTTGAAATTGTTAAGGATCAAGAGAAGGATGGACTTTGATCATGATATTAATTCCTTTTGTGATGATATTGAGTATGACATTCCTCTTGTTGAAATTGATAGGAATCAAGAACAATAAGTGGAGGATAAGGAAAGAGATGATTCAAGAGGAGGAAAAGAGAAAGAACAAGAAGAGGTAGATGAAGGTCCACTCATGGACATGAGCATCATTGAAGAGAAACAACAATATGAAGTGGAAGAGGAGCTAAAAAATGAAATGAGCATTTCTATACCCTTAGACTCGTCTACTTGTGCTTTAATTGATAATGTTGTTTACTGTGAGTTCATCTTGCCTCTTGAGTTGATTGATTATAAGAGTGAATTAAGAATTCTCTTGAACATTTTTTTATAGTAAGAGAAGGGGGTGGTTAGGTGTGATGAGAAAAGAGGACTGTGAATGTGCTTACAAGTTCAAATTGAAAAGGAAAGTAGGTGTTTGTGGTAGAAATCCTACATGTTTCCTTGATCATGATGCATTGAGATTGATGTTTGATGGGAGGAATGATATATATCCTTGGCCATTTAGCTAACATTGGTGCCGTCCGGCTAGGGGACGTTAAATCCAAGTGCTAGATGGGAGGCAACCCATACTAAAATTTTCTTGCTTATTTGTTTTGATTGATAGTGTAGATAGTATTGTTTGATTTTGTTGGCCTTTTTGTTGGAATTAGAAGCTAAGGGTGTTTTGGATTTCATGATCACTTATATGAGGTAATGTGTTGTCTTACCTTGTTTGGTGTACTTGACTTATCCTAGTTTGGGGGTGTTGCCTCTTGGTATATATTGATGTTTCTTGGTTGAGTTGAGCTTGTATATGCTTTTATTGGTCATTGATTCATTGCAAATCTTATTTTCATCACTCTTTGCCAAACTTCTAGGATCCTCTATCCGAAAAAGTTTGGGGTGTGTGTGTGTGTGTGTTCGTTCTTCAAATATTTGATTTGCAATGACATTTAATGAGAATTGTGAGCTTAGAAAGGTGTGTTGAGGAAAATTCCTCCAACTCGGCCAAGAAGAAAGTTTTCATGAGATTGACAATTCACTCTCCATTTCTTGATCCCAACTCAAGGTATGTCTTTACACTTATCTCTTCCTATTTGCTTCCATTTCTAGGTTTTGTTGCTAGATTTTTAGATTGTTATTTTGAGCTTAATTGTTGATTCTTGAGTATTTTGGTTTGATTTGAGCATTGCATGATCTTTTCATAACTCTTTTGCCAAACTTTTTAGATCCATGATCCAATAAAGTTTGGGGGATGTCTTCGTTTTGCAAATCTCATGTGCAATGCTATGCTTAGGAAGATTTTAGTATTTCATGATGCTTTAGATCTTGTGCTTAGATAGATGACTCGTTTTGCTTGTTATAGATTGTCATATTGTTGCTAGTTTTGAGTAAGTGATGTATGAGATAGTCTAATTGTTGTGTGGATGTTGTTGATAGTTCATGATTAGGTGTAGTGAATTGATCATTTGATTCATGTCTTGTTTAGTTTGTAGTTGATTCTATGATTCTTGAGATATTGATGACATGAGCATGTGTGATATGATATGAGTCTTTATCACCTATCCTGTGAGGTTTGAGCCATTTTGATGCCCGTTTCAATCTTGAACGGATGATATTTTCTTTGATGTGAGTTCCACACATATACATGTTACTCTAGAACTTGGCTTGGGTCTTGTTTGAGACTACATTAGATGAGGAGTTTGCATAGTATGATTTGAGGCCATTTTTTATATGTATTGAGTCACTTTGCCCATATGAGCCTACCACT
This sequence comes from Prunella vulgaris, assembly GCA_026898435.1. Classification (NCBI taxonomy): domain Eukaryota; kingdom Viridiplantae; phylum Streptophyta; class Magnoliopsida; order Lamiales; family Lamiaceae; genus Prunella; species Prunella vulgaris. Next base: position 331,404 of record JAPKLY010000043.1, read on the forward strand.
GATATTCTATCCATTGCTTACCATTTTGTGCCTTTAGACATTTCCTTTGGCAGAGATGATGAAGAACTTGGTGGCTAAAGTGGAAAAATATTCTAGTTGCATGGAAAAGCAAAAGAAAGTGCAAGTGCTAGCAAAGCTATGATGAAAAAGGTTGATTCTTATGTGTTGTGAGTATGATCACAATGTGCAAAAAGGGAAGCTAAGTTGCTTTGAAAAGTGTTGATTAGAAAAGTGCATGAAGAGTGAGTGCTTATTGCATGAAGATGTGAATGATCTCCATTATGATTCCTTCTATGCTTTACTAATCATAGTTAGTCACTTTTATCCATATATTCCCCTTCATACCAAAGAGCCAACACTACAACCTTGATAAAATCCTCAATGATGTGTGAACAATTTTTCATTTCAAGTGGTGGAGAACTTAGACTCATGCCAAGCTTATGGTAGTAGATGTACTTTGTGTGATGATTGAGAGAACCTTAAACACTTGAGAGATGAGATATACACTTCCATGTGAGGATCTTGACTCATTGACTTGATTATTTGCTCATTTATTTGGTGTTGATGGTTGATTAGATGACATTGCATTCTTAGACCTGCATGATATTGAGTGATGATTTCATGACACTTGGCTATGTGCTAGATGCTTCATTGATACAATTATTCCCCTATCTTATCGCTTTGTTGCTCGAGGTCGTGCAACAATCTAGTTTGGGGGTGTGATTAGGGTCATAGTTGCATCATTTTGCATCCATTTCTGTATGGTTTTGATGAGATTATTGTTGGGAAATAATTAATAAAATGTTTTGATGTAATCCCAAAGACTCCTTGTTAGAGATGAAGAGTTGTAAAACTTAGAAAAATAGCCTAACTATTAGGAGGCTATGGCAAAAAGTTAGAAAAATTATGTTGTAAAAAACAGGCTACCTTAAGATAAAACTAGCCTGATTAAGAGTTAAGAAATACACCCACCTCTGAAGAAAGGCACCTCTGGAGACTGAGTATAAGTGACCTGACAAACTCACCTGAAGGACAAGTCTGATGCATTTAATATACTTCAGTATTAAATGAGAGTAGTTGCAACACTTAAATGAAGTGTTAAATGCAACAAATGGAATGTTCTAAGTCACCTGATGAAAAGACATAAGACTTCAATGTAACCGTTTTGACTGGAGAGAAGAACAATTAAGTCAGACCAATGAGAAGCTGCCACCTATGTACGGACCTGACACAAAAGACTGACCTGTCAGTACCAAGTTCAGAAGCAACCAACAACCTAGGATGGCACAGTTTTCAAAAGCGGCTGCATTAACTCTAAGAAGGCATTTAATGAGCTTTCAACCATTAATGCTTAAGAGTTGACCATCCAAAGTCTGAAGAAGATCTTAAAGAACGTTGGACTACAACATTTGACATATTTGACCATTCCAAAACCTGAGAAAGATTTTGAGGAACATTGGATTACCAAAATAGCTTAATTTGAAACTATCTCTCCAATGGATAGTCTTTCAAATTAAGTCTATAAATACAGAAGTTGATGAAGAAGCTAAGTATGGGAAACTATCAAGCTCATCTGAAAATCTAAAAGCTCTCCAAAGTTCATCTCACTCTCAAGCACTCGAAATCACTCTAGTTTCCCAAGTGCTTACATTGTTTAGAGCTCAACTCTGTAATTAGGCTTACACTGTAATATCCTTAGAAACCTACTGAGATAACCCAATCTAGATATTGCTCATCACTGTAAAGGGTTATCTCAACCTTAGTTGGATAATTCAAGCCCTTAAACTGAAATAGGTTCAAGGATGTGAGTTGGAAGAAAGTAAGTGAGTAGTGTCTCAGTCTGAAATCTTGAGAGGACTAGAACTCAGTGAAAATCCTAGAGATCAAGAGAAGCTGTTCTTGATCAGTGCACCTTGGCACTCTAAAACAAGGAATTCCTGAGGTTAAGGAATTCTCCTGTTAAATCAGGAAAAGTGGATGTAGGAGAGTTCAACTCCGAACCACCATAAATCCCCTGTGTCTTTATTGCTTTATTCTTTTGTGTGAGTTAAAACTTCGAAAAGTTATTGAATTAATCCGCTGCATAATTTAAACTTTGATCAAGCACACATGCCACTTATCAGGACACCATTCAAGTCCACTGATATCTTAACAAGTCACATGTGTTTTTAACTCTGCTGTAAAAACTATATTATTAAAAATTTGTACTTATAGGTGTATTCCCCCCCATACACCTGTTATTGTTTATTTGGGACCAACAATTATGTTCATATTCGACCTTAATATGCTATACTTTGTGTTATTGACCCTGTGTTGGCAAGAAAGTGTATTTTGTAGTGAAAAACGAGGAGTTCTTGATTAAAAAGGAAGAGACGATGTGATCCGAGCATGTGGAGAAGTTCAAATGACTCAAGGGAAGACCCTAGGAAGCTCGGATGAGAAATCAAATTGAAAACGAGGAAGTCGGGATTGGACGGCACGGAAGATGGTCTGGTTGCGCGCCACGAAGACCATGGTCGCGCGCCAGACAGGCCATGGTCGCGCGCCCACGTATGGGATCGAGCGCTTAGGCTCCACACGACTAGGCGCGTGCATAGCATGATCGCATGTCCTCCAACTCTTGGTGTCGCGCCTTTGCAAAATTCCGGCTGATTAAGGGTATTTTTGTCTTTTGCGCGTTTAATGAAGGACACTTTGGTGTACGCATTGTGGGCACTATAAATACCTCAAGGATCAAATTTTCAAGCATTCCCTCATTATTCCATTTTCTTAGATTAGTTTAGAGAGAGAATTATGTGGTTACCAATTAGATTAGGAGTTAATTTCTTACTTCTTTCTACAATTACTTTTAATCCATCCATTGGATCATTAATCTGTTTATTGCTTTAGATTCCTCTCATCGTTATCTACATTCTTACGGTTTGATTTTTTTATTTCAAATATCGGATTAGAAGATAGCATTTCAAGGTTTGATAATTATATTTAAATTCCATCTACATTTGGTAAGTTTTCCTTTAATTCTCTTGTTTTAGTTCTTTATAATGTTGTTTAGATTCTTAATTGTTGATTTCCATTCCCAATTAGCCATGGGCTAATCCCTAGTTGAATTGGTATATGATCATTATGGTGTAATTTAATGTTCTATTAATCCTATGCATGATTAAGTAATCTTGATGGATTAGTTCTCTTAATTGATGAATTGTATGAATGCTTGTCAATTGGATGTTTAGAGCCTAAGTGGATTAGCAACATATGAAAATTGAGTTGATTCATAGAAGTTCTTGATTGAATATTGTGCATGCCAAGTGTTTGATTAAATGCTCTTAAGTCAATGAGAATTGTTTTGGAGTAAAGACCTCTCAATTAGAGTATTGGGTGTTGTTAGAGAGATCTAGACACTTGATGGAACCCTTAGCTTGTATTGTTAGAGAGATCTAGACACTACTTAAAGTCCTTAGCACAATTAAGACATCAAATGACATTTTGCATGCTAGGATGGATAGGCACTAGGTGAAACATAGTAGGATTACTCCAATGTACACACACATCACACTTGCTCATCTTTCTAAGATGATAGTTAGATTTTTACTTTCTTTATTGAAGTAGATAGAAATCAAGACCCTTTTTCTTGCTTTCCTGAGTATTAACTTTTGTAGACATTCAATACTTGCTTGATATCGCATCGTTTCCCTGTGTTCGATAATTTTATTACTTGGTTAACTTGCCATGACAACAACGACCACGTACACTTGCGTGTGAGCACGAAATTGGCAAACAGTAGCCCTTAGAATGACGAACAATTTCTTGGTTGTACTATCACTTTAGGCTTCTACGGATGTTTATAATTAAATCCTAGTTACAGAGATGAACTCTAAATAATTTAAGAGACACTTGGGAAACTTATAGAAATTTTGAGAGCTCTTGTTGAATGCTTTGAATGTTTGAATTCTTGTGTATGCTTGAGTGTTTTCCGTAATCTTGTCTCAGCTTTGAATCTCAGTATTTATTGAGATTCGAAAAAACTTCTAGTTGGAGAGAAAACTTTCAAATCATTTGCAGCAACGTCTCTTGAGTTTTGCATGCAGACTTAGTATCATATAATGAAGCTTCATTAAATGCATGTTCCGCACGTTTGCAGCCATCCTCGATGTTGTGCGATTTTGATTAGGGTCATATTTGCATCAGTTTGTTCTAATTTTGAGATGAATTTCTAAAGTTTTGCATGCATTTAGGGCTTTAATTTACTATCTATTTCATTAATTGTTATTTGAGCTCCATTGAAATATTATTATTCATTTAATTAATTAAGTCAATAAATTTATTTTTTTATTTGACTATTTAATTAATGATATATAATATTAAAAGGTTTAACTCTATTTGATTGGGTAATTCGCAGATTTGAGAGTGTCAATTTTTCTTCCCATGGACCATAATTACTTTTCCCTTTTCACACCAATGCTCCACTCACAACCGCCTACCTCCACCTTTGTGAACACCAGCAATGGTCACCTACAGCCGAAGAAACACGCGCCGCCTTAGCCACACCGTCGCACTGCAAATTAAGTCAAAGCTCTGAATCGCTGCTCCTATTACCTCTGCAATTGACGCCGGAATATCTGCCAGTCTCACGTTCATGTAGCGGGACCTGATTTCGTCGCACCGCCTATGCCCGATTCTTGCTGATTGGAACCGCTACCAAGCCTCCGTTAACAGATTCCACAAATCTGAATCGAGTCCCAGCTGTTACTTGAAAATTCAATTTAGGCTGTAAGTTTTCCATTCATTTACTAAGCCCAAAATGTATTTAGCCCATTTGCTGCTTGAGAGATTATTTTTTAGGCCCAATTGCATTGAAGGGCAGAACGTGAGTATATAATTCCTTGAAGGAAAATCACGCTTCAGTAGTTTAGGAATTAGGGCAGTGGGTTAGATGGCAGTAGTTTAGATTAATTCTGTAGTTTTTCACGCACTCGAGATTTTAGGGATTAGAGAAAACATTTTTCTAAATTGCTTATTTTGTTCGTTCATGATTTGGGATTTTTAGTTATTTGATTATTATTGTTTGATTATTTATTTAATTCTTGCTTTGAATTTTTAGTAATTAGAATTATTATTGTTTGATTTAATTTCTTAAATAGATTTATGCAATTTCTTGTTCCAATTAATTTTAGTAACCCCGTCTCATTATTTTCTCAAGTTATGTTATTTTTAATAATGCATGCTATCTCAATTAGTCCTAGTATTTTTTATCTCATCTTTGACCAATGATTCTTTTTGTCTCAATTAGTATTGTTCATCCATTAGTTATGAATTAAGCCTTTTTGCTTTGAGTGAAATTCACCCAAAGCATGCACGTTTTAGTTTAGATTATTAGTTTAAAATTCTTTTTATTTTATTTTATTTTAGCTTCATTTTGTAGTTAGATAGAAACCAAATCCTGCATTTTCATTCTTGTTTATTTGATTTCAAGACTCACACACAATTCTTAGGATTAGACTTGTCTCATTGCTTCCCGTGGATTCGATATTTATAAATTGGTCAGCTTACCACTACACGATCCTATACACTTGTAGGCTAGTGCATTTGTGTGTGAACACAAATCGCTAGTCAAGTTTTTAGCACCGTTGCCAGGGAAGCAACATAGATAATTTAATTTTAGGTTTGTGTGTTTGAGTCATTTTAGTTTCTTTTAACTCTGTGGATTTGCTGATTGTTTTGCAGGAGTGATCTTCATTGAAGATGATGAAGGGATATGATATATACTTTATGGATTATCCATCTCACCGTACTCGGATCCTCCTGATCTGCAGCCCGATTACCACCAACCTCCTAATCCATACTACTCACCATCTCCTGATCCATATCATTCATATTATCCACCACCTTACCAGCAGTATTCTCCATATCCACCTCCAGAACCATACTATCCACCACCTGAATACAACCAACCTCCTCCACAACAATACTCCTATCTTCCTCAACCATATTAGAACTCAAACTCATATCCATACTCGTATCCCTATTCCGATCCCTACTCTAATCCGTACCCATATTCTGATCCCTACTCTTATCCTTATTCATATTCCTACTCCAATCCAAAAGCTGTTATTCAACCTCCACCAGGGGTTGAGCCGAAATCACAACCTCCAAATAGCGATGGGAAAGCCACTACAGATGAGATGCTTGCTCTAATTTTAAAGCAAATGGAGAAAATGGAGGACACTGCTAACAGCCTTGAGGAAACTTTGAAGGCCACAAATTCCAAAGTAAAGACCTTAGAGATTCAGTTGGAGGAAATGAACAGTTTTCGGGCTGAGAGTGATTTAGATGGAGAGGAAAAAGAGGGCCTAAGCGAAGTGGTTGAAGATGTCATTCCACTATCTATAGGAGATGTAGAAGAATGTCCCTTGGTGGACACGAGCAAAACTAAGGAAGAAAATCAAGTGAAAGCAGAAGAAGAATCCGAGAGCGAAATGAGCAATCCTGAAGTTTTAACTCTTTGTATTTCACTTGATATTATTCTTGTTGATTCTATTTTTTCTCCTTACAGGATTGATGAAAAAGTTGAATTAAAGATACTCTTGGGAGTCCTCGAGAAAAAGGGAGAGGAATGGATGTAGATGAAGGTGATAAGAGAAAAAGCAGATGCATGTAAACTTGGAGGTAAGAGAAAGGGAGACTTGTATACTCATGGTTTAAGCCTCTTTGACTTCGAGGCTAAACGTTTGAGATACAATGGCAAGGAGGACCGATATCCTTGGCCATTTCGATGAGCGTATGAGGTATTGTGCGGCATAGGACGTTAAAAATAGCGCTTAATGGGAGACAACCCATTTTCTTGCTTTTGTTTATTTTCGTAGGTTTTTTTTATTTCTTTTGATTTGTTAGATTTTTAATCCATGTTTCTCTCTGAGTGTGTGCTTTGTAGATCTTGGATGGTTGCGTGCAAAAGGGAACAAAATAAAGTTATTGTGCTGGTTCGAGGAGAATGAGTAATTTGGTGCAGGCTGAGGTACCACGAACCCAAACATAGAATTGCTTAGCAATCTCTAAGTTTGGGGGAGTGATCATTTTTACTACTTTTATGCCTACACTGCACAGGCGCACATACTTTGTTCTTGTTACTCTTGCTGAGTGTGTGTGCTCTCTTTAAGTTGTGGGAATGTGCCTATATAAGTGTTGAGTTATTCTGTTTTGATATGAGTCTCATACGGACACCCCTGTCTCAAACTTAGAATTGCATAGCAATATCTAAGTTTGGGGGGTGTATGCTTATTTGAATGAACTTCTATACATTTGCACAGGCGCACCTACTCCCCTCTTTGTTGATGGTTTTGTGATCCTAGGGCCTGTTGAGATACTTGAGTTTGTTGAAATGTGTGGATGCATGAGGATTGAATAGAGTGATATTGAATTGAGAAGTGAATATTTGTATTGTTGAGTGAAATGCATATGAGTTTTCATTTGTGTTTGAGTAGAGGGTGTTAGTCATTGATGCTTTGATTGTAGGAGTTGAGATGAAATAATTTTGAGTCAATAAAACTTGTCACAATCACATTGCCTGTGAGACTTGAGCCCATTCCTGTTCATTATAAACAAATAAAGTTTTCTTGGTTGTGTGGTCCTCTTAGTATGTTGTCACTCTAGAACTTGCCTTGAGTCTGATTTGAGATTACACAAAATAAGAATTTTGCAAAAATGAGATGAGACCTTCTTTGAATTACATGAGTCACTTAGCCATATTTTCCCTACCTGAATTCATTGATTTCCTAGTCAGCCCTTTTGAGCCTTTTATCCTATTTTATTGGCCACCTGTTTTGAAACCTATATCCTGCATAGCCTTTTTCACCCAAGGGGTAGTAGTGCTTGATTTTGTTGATTGGGAAGTCTTGTGAATCGTGTTGAAAAGAAAAGAAAAAGGGAATACTTGGTGAAAATCTATGAAAAAAATGGTTTGGACTTGCCTAAAAATGCAAGGTGATGTTGAGAAAAGAATGCAAAAAAAAAAAAAAAAAAGAGTGGGAAAAGAAAAGTAAAGTAAAAAAAAAAAGTAAAGTGAAGTGTAGAGTGAGAAAAGTGATGAATGCAATATGTGAGTCTCAAAGAGGAAGATGTTAGAAAGTTTTTGCTCTACTAACCCTTTAAGTCACTTTTATCCTAAAGATTCCTATTGATTAGGGTCATAATTGCATGTTTTTGCATTCATTTCTACATGGTTTTGATGTGCTCATGTTCATATTTGACCCTAAGATGCTATATTTGTGCATTTAACCCTTTTTTGCTAGAAAGTTGTGTTTTGTGGTGAAAACGAGCAAAATAGGCAAGAGACGAGCAAGTTCGTAAAAGTCCAGAAATTGTGAGTTGATCCAATGGAGGCAAATTATATACCATGTCGAAGGGTTCGAAGAGAGGGTCCCAACGGAAAAAGAATCGAGTCAATCGGAGCTCTAGAACTCATGATATGAAGAAAATGAGGAAGTCGAGGATCGATCGGACGAGTCGAAGCCGGGCTCGTGCACAACCAAGCCTGGGCTCGTGCGACCACAAGCCCGGATTCGTGCGATGGAGCTCTGGTTCGGGCGGTGAAGGGCTGAACAAATGCTCGCACGAACCGGATTCGTGCGGCCACTTCAGTGCACTCGTACGATGCCCTGGCTGGACCCATTTTCGATGGCTGTTTTGTCTTTTCGCGCGTTTAATGAAGGGCATTTTGGACTAAACATTGTGGGCACTGTAAATACTCCAAGGATCAGATTCTCAAGGCAGGAAGTCACAATCTAGTTTAGAATCAAGTCATAATTCAAGTTCTTAGATTAGATTACAGAGAGAGAGGTAGTTACTAGTTGGGTTTTTAAGATTTCTTCTTACTATTTCATCAATAACTTTTGATCTACCGCTTTGATCGTTGATCCGTTTATTCCTGCATTCTCGTCTTAGCTAGAGCTACGTTTCTACCGATTGAATTTCAATTTCCATTGCTAGATCATTTTCTAGCATTTTAGAGGTAAATTGTATCTTTTCAATTCTCATTGTAATAGGTAATCTCTTTACATTTCTTGTATGATGATGATTGTTACTAGCTTAATTGTTCTTTTGTTTACCCAATTAGCCATGGGCTAATTCTTTCATGTGTTGGTGTATGACTCCTATGGAGTAATGTGGTGATCATGTTGAACTTTTGAATGCTATGAGTTGTTGTATTATCAATTCTCTACATTGATGGATTGTATGAATGCTTTGCATGTGTAGTTGATCATAAGGGCCATTAGAGAGTTAGTCTCATACGAGAGTAGAGCTATTTTCCTAAATCTTCTTGTATTAAGGCCAATGCATGCCAAGTGTTTGATTAAATTCCTAAGATAGTGAGAACTATTATTAGTGAATTGGAAGGACAATTAGAGGCTTTGATGTGTATCTAGGGAGATCTTTTTGCATGTTAGAGTGGGTAGCCGATTGATTGTACAATACCTCATTGCATGATTAAGGGATACTTCACCATGTGAAACATAGGATAGTACACTAGCACATATCTCTCACATTTGCTCACTTTGCAACCCAAGGTGATAGGTAGTTTACTCTTTTGACGCATTAGTAGACAATAGATACCTTTCCCCTTTATTGCTTTGTTTGCTTTTCGAATTGAAACAACAAATTTCCCTTACAATTCCCCATCTCCCTAGGGTTCGATAATACTAAACCTGGTCAAACTTGCCACGACAATAGCGAACACGTACACTTGCGTGAGGACACGTTTTCCACTGAACAAGTTTTTGGCGCCGTTGCCGGGGAGATGGCTATTTTGTTTGGTTGTTTGTTGTTTCTTTCATTTCGAATTCTTGATACTGTATTGTGAGAGTTTTGATACTTGATTCTTTGTAGGTATATGCACACAAGGAGTCAAGGGGAAGATCTATTACCCTTTGATTTAGACCTTGAAACGAGCCTACGAAGAAGAAGGAGAGAAGCTAGATTGAATCAAGAGAACATGGAGAATAAAATGAATGAAGCTCGAGATGAGATTAGAGAAGAAGAACCATTGAGGGTATGTTTGGTTTCAGGGACTAAATAGTCAATCCCCCAAACACAGGACTATTTTGACCAAAACATGCATGTTTTGGCCGGAATAGTCCTGTGTTTGAGGGATTGACAATTTAGTCCCCTAAACCAAACATACCCTGAGAGGACAAGTGCATCAAGGTGAAGAGCACTTGGCTCAAAGGGAGGTTCCACAACCACAACCTATACCACATCAATACCAACCTTATCCACCACCAAATCAACCTTATTATCCACCTCAATATCCCAACTACCAAAATTACCCAATAAACCAACCATACTATCCACCACCACATAACTATCCTTACTATCCATATCCACCACCACCTCAACACCAAAGACCACAAATCATAAACCCACCTCAAAACCATGAACCATTATTGCGAGACTACTTTGAGACGAGGGTTTAATGAACAATATGATGGAATCGAAAGACCACCAATAGATGCTGAGAAGTTTGAGCTCAATACAAATCTCTTGAAGTTGTTAAAGGAATCTCCTTTTGAAGGATCAAGTGATCGAGAAGATCCCAATGCTCATTTGAATAACTTCATGGAGCTATGTGACACAATCAAGTATAAGGGGATGTCTGATAATGAGAAGAAGCTCCGCTTCTTCAATTTTACCTTGATTGGGAGAGCTAAGACATGGATTCGATCTATGAATCCGAAAGCAGCTACATGGGAGGAGTTAAGTTCACAATTTCTCAAGAAATTTTACCCTCCATCAAGGATGTTAAAGGCTAGAGAAGAGATAAAGAATTTCCGACAAAAGGCGGGAGAAACCATATCAAGTGCTTGGGAGAGGTACCAAACCTAGTTGTTGGCTTGCCCTCAACATGGTTTGAGGGATGAAGACATTCTTTTGACATTTACCATAGGATTGCATGAAGGAGACAAGAATTACTTGAATTCTTGTGCCGGAGGCTCAGTTTGGACAAAGACCGTTCGACAAGTGAACGAGATCAACATAGCTGCAAATGATGCTTTCCAAAGGGAAGCTAATAGTGGAACGGGTGATTGAGTTGCACTTCTTGAGGAAAACATGAAAAATGTGTTGAACTTGTTCTATGGAGGCCAAAACCAAAACCAAGCCCCAGCTCCTATGCAAGTAAATGTTGTCGAAAGTCTTCCTCCTCCTATTACCTCTACTCAAGAAAAAGTTAATTACATGGGTCGTCCTCAATACAACAATTATTTTCAAAGTAATCAAAGGTCATATGTTGCTCCACCTTTTAGACAACAAGAGGGTTCGTATAAAAATCAAAGCAACCCTCCATACAATCCGAATAGGAGTCATGAGAACTTTTCATATTCCAATCCTAAGGGGGCAATTCATTTTCCACCCAGGACTGATCCAGGGTCTAAGCCGCCTAATAATGAGGGTAGGGGGAGCATTGAAGACACCTTGACATTGATCTTGAAGAAGATGGACACTTTTGAAGTGGAATTTAGAAAGATGAATAGTGAAACGAACAATAGGGTTGATGACTTGTACACTTCACAAGGAAACCAAATTAAGAGCTTGGAATATCAACTTGGGCAAATTGCTTCATCCTTGAGTCCACAAGTTAACAAAGGTAAATTTCCTTCTACAACCGAAATTAATCCTCGTGAGCATTGTAATTCAATTATGTGTGTAGAGGTTGCAAAGGAGGTGGTAGGGAATGATCCTTTGAAATTATTTCATGATGAGATCGTGGAGGAAGCATTTTGTAGTGAGAATGTGAAATTGGTGAAGGGTAGTGAAAAAGGCTTGGGGGTAGAAGAGAGAGTTAAGGAAAAAAAAGTGAAAAAGAATGGGAAAATAGATTTAGGGGGTGAGGATAGATTGGAGGAAGAAGGGTTGACGGATGAGAAGGAGAAGGTGGAAATTTCAAAGAGAGTTAAAGAAAGGCTTGATGAGAGGCTCAAGAAATTTCTTGATTTGTTTACAAAGTTGTATGCTAATATGCCTTTGAAAGAGGCTATTGAGCAAATGCCTACTTATGCAAGGTTTTTGAAAGACCTCTTGTCGAAGAAGAAGAAAAAGGAGCTTGACATTGTCAAACTCACTCAACAGAGTAGCAAGGTTATCATGAAGCATCTTCCGAAAAAACTCAAGGATCCGGGCTGTTTTGCTTTGGATTGCCAAATTGAAGGAAGCAAGGTTATTAAGGCTTTGTGCGATCTTGGGGCTAGTGTGAATGTGATGCTGTTGGGACAATCTGAGTATTTTGATTAGATCCCAAAACCCCTGATGAATTTGCCTAAGTACAGTTGTTCAGGATTGTCTAGTTCAGGATAGTCAGGTTAGGGATTCAGTTTAGGGGGAACGTGTTGAAGACTGAAGAATATTGGAGTAGACCCAATTTACTGAAGTCTGAAGTGCAATTCATCCTGAAGAAGGTCAGAGTCAGTCTTGCTGAAGATTGCCTGAACTGAAGCTGAAGACCAAAGCCTGAAGATTCATCCTGAAGACAATCCAGAGTTCCATTGACTAATGTTTCTACTGAGTACACTAAGCATGCTCGTAAGACCTGACTTAGGCTTTGAGTCAGTTTATCTGGCTCATGTAAGTCCAAAGCAAAAAGGTTACACATACTAGGCTGAATAAACAATGAGGCCGAGCTGAATGCTCGTAAGACCTGACTTAGGCCTTGGTTCAGTTTACCTGAATCATGTAAGTCCAAGGCAAAAAGGTTATTTATGCTATGGGACAAAGAGACAAAGAGAATGTCAGTAAGACTCCGATAAAGACAAACATTCAGGCTGAGTTATTAACAAGAAACTCAGAGTATTGAATGTACGAGGAAGGACAAGTGTCAGATGGTCAACTAGCCATTTGTACGGAGAGCCAATGATTTTTCGACACACATGTACGGAGTCTGCGCAGCAGTTAATGCGTCATTTAATGCGTCTCAGAGTTGCAGGCGGCGGACAAAGATTGCCAGATTAAGCATGGTAATTAGGTCAATAGTACATCTAGCTGGTAACCACCCTAAAATAGGGAAGATTTGGGTAGATCTCCTCCAACGGATCTATTTTGAATCTCTCCTATAAATACAGAGAGCCTTGCACCCATTTAAGGCTAACGGGAAATTTCCAAGCGAAAGCTCTCAAGAATCCAAGCACTCAAAGCATACTTTGAACAACACTCTGCAATTAAATTTCCGTAGTGTTGTAGTAGGATTCACTCTGTATTTGCTTAGTTTTGATAGCTCTAATCTTTAGCATTGCTTTGTATTGCTAGGGCTATCCTTAGTGGGAAACCTAAAATATACCAAACCACTCAGGGTGTGAGATTGGTTAGTTAGAAGGACTGAGACTTGTACAACGCCCAGGGGTCAGTTCCTAAAAGAGAAAGTTGGCTATTTGTGTCCCTTGACACGTAAAACCCAAGTACCTATCCTCAGGGTTTTGAGGATAGCTTCCTGTTAAATCAGGTCATGGACGTAGGAGTTGGTTATCTCCGAACCACGTTAAAAAGACCCTTGTGTGCTGATTTACATTCTTGCTCAGGATCATAATTGTCATTCATATTAAACTGAGCATACTGCATTGTTTTGATCTTCAGGCTGAATCAATCATCCTGAGTCCTAATACTGTGCACCAGCCTTAACCACCAATTTACTAAGCAAACTCAGAGAAAGTTTTTAGAAATTAAAACGAGTAGAAACTAAGGGCTCACATTCTGCACGTACTCTAGCTCACTGAGATAGTAGTCCAACTGACTTGTTTCCGAGCAGTTAGTAGGTTTGTTATCTCTACTGAGCTTCTGAGCACATCACTCACACTCAGCCTATCTGACTCCATTACTGACTTGTCCCTGCTGCCCCTGCGGATTATCAGTTTTGCTGAGTATCATCAGGATCTTCCTGAATGATTGTGTAAGAGCATTTTTCTGAGTCTTTTGAAAAAATCTGACATCAGTGTATTCCCTCCCATACACTGATTTACTTATTTCAGGACCAACAAGTGGTATCAGTGCAGTGGTTCAAAAGACCACTGACTTTGTTTCTGAAAACTTGCATATTATGGCATCCGGTTCTAAGCGCCTTGAAGGCAGTCTTCCTGAATTCTCTATTGATAATTATGATTATTGGAAATTCAGGGTCCTTGCACATCTCTACTCCATCCATGATCAGATGCCCCAGGTGATTGAGCATGGTCCGATCAGATTTATGAAGAATCTTCAGACCACCTGGCCCGTAGCTGGTAATGTCCCTGTTCCGGCTGCCAGAGATGAGCCTGTGGAGAGGTCCGCACTTACTGTTGATCAGATTAAGCAAATCGGTCTGGATAATGTTGCGAAGAACATTACACTCCACACCGTTTCTTACGAGAACTCGGTTAGGCTCATGCATCTGATGACTGCGAAGGAGATCTGGGATGCACTGAAGGAGATGAGTGAGGGCTCAGAGAAGATCAAGGAGAACAAGCGTGATCTTGCTATCATGAAGTTTGAGGCCTTTGGGATGTTAGAAGGAGAGTCCATCGATTAGATGGAAGCTCGGCTCATTAAGATTATGAACGAGCTAGCAACCCTTGGGAAGGACTTTCCTAAGAGGGAGGTGTCATCTAAAATCCTGAACTGTCTTCCTGAAAGATGGGACACAGGAGTGATCTTGTTGAAGAACACTCAGGATCTCACAAACATCCCTTACTCTCACATATTCTCAGAGTTAAAGGCTCTGGAATTCTACCTCGATAAGAGGAAGAAGAAAGGTGCTGTCAGTGAGGATGTGAGTGAGGAGAAGACACCTGAGAAGGAAAAGAGCGTGGCTCTTAAAGCTACTTCTGAGCCTAAGGATGGATCTGGCTCGAAATCACTCAGAGAGATGAACAAGGATGAGCTAGCCCTGGAGTACAGCGTGATGGCACGACGATTCGAGAAGCTGAACTCTTGTTTCGGCAGGTATATGAAGTTTTATACTGACAATCATGACCGCAGGTATTCCAGCCCCAGGAGATCGAGCCCCCGGAGGGAAGAGAGGAGGGGTTCTGAATCCAGGAGAGAACGAGATGAGCCTGAGCGGCACAATGATGAGAAAAGCTCCAAGATGAGAGATGATGCTTATCCCAGAAGATCCAGCTCCAAGCCTGAAAGATCATCCGGGAGCCGGAGGGAGTCATCTGATAAAAGGTACACTGACAAAAATGGTGTTTCTGATGTAGATCAGTGTTACCACTGCCACAAGACCGGATATTATCAGTATGATTTTCCGGAGCTCAGTGCTCGTGAGAGAAAAGATCGGAGAGCCAAGAGAGAGCTCAGGGCATCAGACCGGAGAGCAGTGCTTGCTGAGGATTCCTCAGATTCAGATGGCTCTGGACGCCGGTCCCTTGAACTCTTCTCCAATGAGGAGTATGATGATCTCTTCCTGATGGCAGATGATGAGGTATGTTCTTCTGCCTCTTCTCCTGATCACGCACCTGAGCTTAGCTCAGACTCAGCAAGAGATCTCGACCTTCAGCTCGCTTTAGAGCAATTGATGGCTGATTTCTCAAGGCTGCAGGAGACTCATATTCACACAGTGGATTTGAACGCACAACTGAGTGGGGAGAATGATCGGTTAACTGAGTCTCTCAGATTGAGAGATACTGAGGAAGCCCTCAGGCTAGTAAATATTCAGGAAGAGTTGCTTCATGCTCGGAATAAGCATGATGAAACTCCACTGGAGGTTGAAAGACTGAAAGGTGTAATCAGCTCACTGATTGAGACTCGTGACACTGATTTGTTCCTCGCTCAGGAACAGCTGATGATTGAGTGAATTTCTCTAAGGGAGATGTTCGAAACTGAGTGGCAAGCTCGCCTTTGTGCTGAGCAAATTGCTTGGGATCTTGAGCTGATCTCAAAGGAGAATGCTCATGAAAAACTGGTGCTTCAGTACACCACTGAGATTGAGGCCCTAAAAAAGGAAAATGGGCATCTTGAGGAAAAGCTGAAGAAGTTACACACATCTACCCAAGTGGTTGATGAGTTAACAAGTTTCTCTCAGCTGACCGATGGTGCTAAAGCTGGGTTAGGCTATGATGCCTCAAAAGACCCAAAGGGCAAAAAGAAGAGAGGTGCTTCAGGGAGCAACTCTTAGAAAAAGTTTGTCCCTGCCCAAACTGATGACAAGGGCCCTAGTGTTGCTCATCAGGAAAAGGGCAAAGGGAAGGAGAAAATGCCTGCTGAACCTGTCAGCAAAGGACTGAGGAACAAGGCCCAAAACCTAAGGGAAAGGCCAAAGCTCCTCATCCTCAGCCTAGGAATTCTCAGGCCCGAAGGAATTCTGCTCCAAGCAGTTCTCAGGCTCAGCCTCAAAGTGCTCATGGTAGAAGGAACTCAGGCCAGAGGAAACCTCAGGCAAGGCCAAGGACTACTGAGGTCCAGAGGCCTCAGACAGGGCACATGGCCCATCAAGAGTGTCCCAATCCTCAGAGGAGAAGGACATATCAATTGGCCCCTGAAAGGCAACAGAGACTTGACTCCGATAACACTCAGGCCAGACCTCAAGTGCCTAGAGGTCAGGCCCGAGCTGCTCCTTCTCAGGACAGACCTCAACCCAATGCACCCAGGCAAAGGAGGAACAGGAGGCCCGCCCCCAGGAATCAATCCAGGGCTCCTGAGACTCAGGCTAACACACATACACCCTCAACTTCCCAGGCACAAAGGAAGAATAGGACAGTGTATGTTGATGTTTCAGGGAGACAGGTTTACACATCTGATACCATCATAATTTTTAAACAAATCTGGATCCCGAAGGGTATGGCTGACACTGTAGCCCCAATACGAGATGGGTACTTGAGGCCTGATTCTTTTCAGGTCACTGCGGGCTACAAGAAGAAGAAGAAGGATCTGATGAAGGACTGGTACTTGGACTCAGGGTGTTCCAGGAACATGACCAGATTTTGTGATCTCCTTCAGGACTACGTAGCTCAGGAAGGCCCGCAGGTAAATTTTGGTGATAACTCTAAGGGTTACACCAGAGGATTCGGTACCCTTATTTTTGGCTCAGTGAGAGTGCTTAGTGTATCCTATGTTGAGGGTCTTAGGCATAACCTGCTTTCGGTCAGTCAGTTTTGTGACCGAGGTTATAGTGTAGAATTTACATCTAACATATGCCTTGTGAAAGACAAGTCTACACTGCAGGTTCTGATTACAGGTGTCAGGAGAGGCAACGTTTATTTTGCTGATTTAAGAGCAGCTCTCCTGAAGCTTGTTTGGTCGCTAAGTGTTCTTCAGAACTCAGTTGGCTTTGGCATAAACGCCTGAGTCACTTAAACTTCAAGATTATTAACAAAATCTCTCGACTTTCTCTTGTAGAAGGTCTACCTAATGAAGTTTTTAGCAAAGACCACGTGTGCGGAGCATGTCAGGAAGGCAAGCAAACCAAAGCTTCATTCAAAGAGAAAGATGCCTTCTCAACTGGCAAAGTGCTTCAGCTCCTGTACATGGATCTCTTTGGTCCGATTACTTCTGTCAGCATGAATGGTAGGAAATATACCCTTGTTGTTGTTGATGATTATTCCAGGTACACATGGGTTATTTTCTTGCTGAACAAGAAGGAGACTCAGGTCAAGCTTCCGGAGTTACTCAAGAAGTTGAGTACTGAACAGGGTCAGAGCATCGTCAGGATCAGATCAGATCGGGGAACTGAGTTTATTAACTCTATTATAACTGATATTTGTACTGAC
Organism: Prunella vulgaris; assembly: GCA_026898435.1. NCBI lineage: Eukaryota > Viridiplantae > Streptophyta > Magnoliopsida > Lamiales > Lamiaceae > Prunella > Prunella vulgaris. Next base: position 349,124 of record JAPKLY010000043.1, read on the forward strand.
CTTGGTATTGCTAATGAGACTTCTGCAGCCAGGACCCCTCAGCAGAATGGGGTAGCTGAGAGAAGGAACCGGACCCTGAAGGAAGCTGCTCGGACCATGTTGGCTGAGTCAGGACTGCCCAAGAAGTACTGGATTGAAGCAATCAACACTGCTTGCTACACTCAGAACTGCTCTATGGTAAACAAACAACATGCTCAGACATCTTATGAAACTTGGAATAAAAGGAAGCCTCGCATCTCCTATTTCCATATTTTTGTGTGTAAGTGTTTCATCCTGAACAATGGGAAAGACCAGCTGAAAGCCTTTGATAGCAAGTCTGATGAGGGAGTTTTCTTAGGATACTCCTCAGTCAGCAAAGCCTTCAGGGTATATAACTGTCGGACCTTTTTTGTGTAGGAAACATCTCATGTTGTGTTTGATGAGACTGCATCAGTGCATAGAAAATAGGTTCCGAGTCCTGACACTGAGGGGGTCACCAAGAGGGTGACAAGACTGAGCCTAAAGAATCCTGAATTCAAGATCAAGCTTGTTAGTACTCCCAAGGGATGGGATGATGATGATGATGATCAGGATGGACCTCAGGCCAACCCTCAGAAAGCCCCAGCCTCGGAGAATGTTGAGTCTCAGACAGAGGCACAGACTCAACCTGAGGTACGCACTGTTGGTGATGATGCTTCTACACCTAAGACAGTTACTGAGTCCAACACTGTAGGGGGAAACAATGTCTCTGATATTGGTCAACCCTCAGGAAATGACTCAGTATCCCCTGTTCTTGCTCATTCCGCTTCTTTGCCTATTATTATCTAGACTAATGTTTCAGGATCAGGCGAGGGAACGTCAGCAGCTCCCAGTGCAGCCGTCAGCAGGAGGCGGTGGCTAGATGCTCACTAATTGGCTGACATCATTGGTGATGTCAATGAGGGGGTCAGGACAAGGTTGTCCTTGGCGAGAGTGCTATGTTCTGTTATTTTCTGAGTGATCAGGAACCTAGAAGCTCTTGCTGACTCCAACTGGATCTTAGCCATGCAGGATGAGCTCAATCAGTTTGAGCTGAATCAAGTTTGGGAGTTAGTTGATAGACCTAGGCGTCAACATGTTATTGGCACCAAGTGGGTCTTCAAGAACAAGAGGGATGAGAAGAATGTTGTAGTTAGAAACAAGGTCAGACTAGTTGCAAAGGGTTACACTCAGACCGAAGGGATCGACTATGATGAGATCTTTGCTCCGGTCGCAAGATTAGAGGCAATCAGGCTGTTTTTGGCATATGCAACATTCAAGAAGTTCAAAGTGTATCAGATGGACGTGAAGAGTGCCTTTCTGAATGGTGTATTGAACGAGGAGGTTTATGTTGAGCAACCTCCAGGGTTCGAAGTTGGAAATAAAGTATATCACCTGAAGAAAGCTCTTTATGGACTGAAGCAAGCTCCGAGAGGAACAGTGGTGATAGACCACGGTTCCTAATAGACCACGGGTTCATGAAAGGAACAGTGGACAGGACCCTCTTCAGGATATCCGAAGGGGAGGACATTCTCTTGGTTCAGATTTATGTGGATGACATAATATTTGGATCTTCTAATCTGAAGCTTTGTGAGAAATTCTCCAAGCTGATGACTGGGAAGTTTGAGATGTGAATGATGGGAGAGATAAACTTCTTTCTAGGTCTCCAAGTCAGGCAATCTGACTCCGGAATTTTCATAAATCAGTCCAAGTATGCGAGGGACTTGATTCAGAAATTTGGAGTTCAGACCAACAAAGTCTCACGTATTCCCATGAACACAAATGAGAAGCTGGATCCTGACAAAGAGGGAGTCTCAGTGAATCAGACTGAATATAGGGCACTGATTAGATCTTTATTGTACCTGACTGCAAGTCGTCCTGACATCAGTTATGCAGTTGGAGTTTGTGCAAGGTATCAGTCTGATCCGAAAAAAGTCATCTCGAGAGTGCCAAAAAGATACTGAAATACCTGAAGGGTACAGTCAATTTAGGACTTTGGTATCCCTCTGATTACGACCTAGAACTGACTGGTTATTCAGATGCAGATTATGGAGGCTGTAGGCTTGATAGGAAATCAACTACAGGCACATGTCAGTTTCTAGGGAGTAAACTGATCTCTTGGTTTTCTAAGAAGCAAACCAGTGTTGCAACGTCTACTACTGAGGCTGAGTATATGGCGGCAGGCAGTTGTTGTTCTCAAATTCTTTGGTTGAAGCAACAACTGAGAGACTACGAAATAGAGGCCACTGAAGTCCCAATTTATTGTGACAATAATAGTGCCATTGCCATATCCCAAAACCCAGTCTTACATACAAGATGTAAGCTTGTAGACATCAGACATCACTTTATAAGAGATCATGTTGAGAAGAAGGATATAAGGATGGAAAGGGTCCCTACTGACAAGCAGAGGGCTGACATCCTGACTAAGGCTCTGCCTGAAACCAGGTTTGTTCAGTTGTCAGTAGAGTTAGGACTCCTTGACCCAGGCTTAGAAGGTTCAGTATGAATCTCAGTTCAGTATGCATAAGGTCAGGGGGAACAACTAACTAAGGATCAGCTTGGAAGGTTAGTAGAGAGAGGGTGAGTGGTTGAAGGGGGAACGGTCAGTAAGAAAGGATGGTCAGTATAGACTAAGGTTCAGGACACAGAGTTCAGGGCTTGTCACCCTGATAGGTCAAATGTGGTATCAGTCAGATAACAAAATCTGACTGACTGGTATGTTTCCTGAATTATTTTAGTCATCATATCTTGCTTACATCATCTTTGATACTGTCTGTCGAGTTGTCAAATCATATCTTTTTTTATCGTACAATCTCAGCCGTTCATTTATTTTCGGTTATTATTTAATGCTATAATTTGAATTAAATATGGACATCCTCTGACGCGCATTAAATACGAAAGAGGCGGGATCTGTTTCTGATAAAGTTTTTGAATTATAACCTTTGAAATCCGAAACTGCCCAATCCACGTGCATGCAACTTTAGGATTTAATCTCAACCGTTAAATATTAAAGGTCTTTTATTCTGAACCGTCCGATATAACTGAGCTTTTAGTATAAATAGGTGTCGATCTCATCCTGAGGAAACTTTCCACATTCTGAGATTCTTGCTTCCTATACTCTATTTCTCTCTCTAACTAATCTTTCATATTTCAATGGTGCCTACCAACCCCACCATGTTTCTTGCCAATCTGGAGGCACTGAAGGGCCAAGTCAACTTTGAGCCAATGGCGGACTTCTCTTCTGGGCACCCAGACATCCTGCCCATTCAAGAATGGGTAACGAAGGCTGGAATTCTCGACTGGGTCTCGAAGATGCCGGAGAAGTTATGTCCATCTTTGGTTGCTGGGTTCCTGATCAGGCTGCGGGAGAACGCAGAGGGTGAGTTGGTTTCTTCCATTCCCACCCAACACTCTGCTGAGATTGATGGAGATACTGGGGTGAAGAGAATCTGGATCAAAATCAACATGAGGAAATTGATCAGGGAGACCTTCAACTTGCCCCATTCTGAAGGAAAGAAGTAGTTAGATCCTCACACCTATTGGATAGGCAAAGAGCAAGAGATTCTGAATTCTTTTGCTGAAGGGAAGCCCCTAATTAAAGCCAGGCTCAACAAGTCCGTTCTGACTCCTGTTGCAACACATCTACTGGATTTGGTAAGCCAGTCCATTATGACGACTGCTGGAGGAAAATAGCAAGTGTCTAGGCCGAAGTTGTATCTGATGAAGGCTGTGGTGGAGAACAAGCTATTTGACTGGGAAGAGTTCTTCATTCAGCAACAGGTTTGAATGTACGAGGAAGGACAAGAAGCTCAAAGTATTGAATGTACGAGGAAGGACAAGTGTCAGATGGTCATCTAACCGTTTGTACGGAGAGCCAATGATTTTTTGACACGCATGTACGGAGTCTGCGCAGCAGTTAATGCGGCATTTAATGCGTCTCAGAGTTGCAGGCGGAGGGACAAAGATTGCCAGATTAAGCATGGTAATTAGGTCAATAGTACATCTAGCCTGCAACCACCCTAAAATAGGGAAGATTTGGGTAGATCTCCTCCAAAGGATCTATTTTGAATCTCTCCTATAAATACAGAGAGCCTTGCACCCATTCAAGGATAACGGGAAATTTCCAAGCGAAAGCTCTCAAGAATCCAAGCACTCAAAGCATACTTTGAATAACACTCTGCAATTAAATTTCCCTAGTGTTGTAGTAGGATTCACTCTGTATTTGCTTAGTTTTGACAGCTCTAATATTTAGCATTGCTTTGTATTGCTAGGACTATCCTTAGTTGGAAACCAAGAATACCAAACCACTCAGGGTGTGAGATTGGTTGGTTAGAAGGACTGGGACTTATAAAACGCCCAGGGGTCAGTTCCTAAGAGAGGAAGTTGGCTATTCGTGTCCCTTGGCACGTAAAACCCAAGTACTTATCCTCAGGGTTTTGAGGATAGCTTCCTGTTAAATCAGGTCGTGGATGTAGGAGTTGGTTATCTCCGAACCAAGTTAAAAAGACCCTTGTGTGCTGATTTACATTCTTGCTCAGGATCATAATTGTCATTCATATTAAACTGAGCATACTGCATTGTTTTGATCTTCAGGCTGAATCAATCATCCTGAGTCCTAATACTGTGCACCAGCATTAACCACCAATTTACTAAGCAAACTCAGAGAAAGTTTTCAGAAATTAAAACGAGTAGAAACTAAGGGCTCACATTCCGCACTTACTCTAGCTCACTGAGATAGTAGTCCAACTAACTTGCCTCCGAGCTGTCAGTAGGTTTGTTATCTCTACTGAGCTTCTGAGCACATCACTCACACTCAGCCTATCTGACTCCATTACTGACTTGTCCCTGCTGCCCCTGCGGACTATCAGTTTTGCTGAGTATCATCAGGATCTTCCTAACTGATTGTGTAAGAGCATTTTTCTGAGTCTTTCGGAAAAATTTGACATCAGTGTATTCCCCCCATACATTGATTTACTCGTTTCGGGACAAACAGATGCCTTTATCCATAGCTCAAAGGCTTGGATTAAAGGACATGAGGCCCATGTCGAGTAATCTTCTTATGGCGGATAATTCGAAGGTGCAACCGAGAGGAATAGTGGAAGATGTTATTGTTCAAATTGGCAAGTTCTTATATCCGGTCAATTTTGTGATTCCAGATGTAGAGGAGGACAAGCATACTCCTCTAATTCTTGGGAGACCTTTCCTTGCGACTTCAGATGCATTGATCAATATTAAAAAATGAGAGGTTACCTTGAGGATGAATGATGAGAGAAATACGTTCTCTATCTATGATTCTTCAATGAGTTCCCCAAGAGTTGAGGGTTAAAATGCAAGTAAGGTGATGAGCACTTGTACTTTTGAGAATGAAGTGAGTGAAGAGATTCTCTTTGAAAAGAAGAAAAAAGTGAATGAAGACAAGGGGGTAAAACAAGTGGTCATGATAGTGGTGAAGAAGGGATGTTTTTGGAGAAGGAAATTGAGTGATGTAAGTCACTCAACCCTCATTGATTTTGATGTTACTTGAGCTTTATAGCGTCCGGCTAGGGGACGTTAAATCCAAGCGCTAGGTGGGAGGCAACTCATCCTTATATCCTTTTTCGTATCCTTGATTCTATTTTGTTTGTTGTGATAGTTTTACTTTTTGATTTTAGGGATAGAAGCATGAATGCCATTTTGGCCTATATGATTTTGTGAAATGATTGCTCTTTGTGGATTTTGTGCTATTTTGTGCAAGAATAGATTTGAGGAGCATATTTTGTTTATGGATTGAAGATATTCTTGGTTTAAGAGTTGATATGTTGTGTGAACGATTTATTGAGCTTATTTTCTTGATTAATCACTCTTTCCAAACTTTATTAGGATTTTTGATCCGAAAAAGTTTTGGGGGATGAGATTCGTGATTAATTTTTCGATTAATTGTTCATTTTCATGATTAATTTGATGATGATCAATGACCATTTATATTTTATGAGGAGTTTTAAGTTATGTTGTGTAGGAAAATGGAAGAAAATTGCTTGAAAAATGTGTTAAGGGATGAAAATTGGAAGTGGTCCAAGAACACCTCGGATTCGTGCACCCACAGGCCAAGATTCGTGCACCACCAATGTTCGATTCGTGTGGCGGTCCTCTGGTTCGGGCGACAATGAGCCGAACGAATGCAAGAGGCAGAGCGCACGAGTCCGGTTCGTGCGGCTATAGGGTTCGATTCGTTCAAAGGCTTGCAAATTCGGATTTTGACCACTTTTGGTCCAACTTTGACCACACTTCCCTTGGTTTTTCCACTCACTCTCTACACTTATTTCCCACTTATTTCCCACTTATTCCACACACAAACACACACTTCTCACTTCACTCTTGCACTCATTTCTCTCTCAAAACCAAGAAGAAGAAGGTAAAGGAAAAATTTTCATCTCTCAAGCTCTTCAATTTCTTTCATCAATTCCTTCCAAAGGTATGTTCTACTAACTGTCCTCTTTCTATTTCTTGCAATATTATTGAAATTCCATGGTGGCATTGTCTAGAATTAGAGATTCCAATTTTAGGGTTCTTGAGCATAAATTGAGGATTTTTTATTCTAGCTTATTTTTTAGCAATTGATGATGGAATAATGCTTTATTGTTGATGGGTAATCCATTGGGAGCCCAATTATATGCCAATTTTGTGAATTTTGGGTTTAATTGAGGATTGAAATTTTGGGGGTAGGCATAGTGACGAATTTTGGGAAATTTCATGCTTAATTTTGATTGTCATGATATTGTTGTGCTAATTGTTAATAGGTATGAACATATTGATGCTAGGTTGAGTTAATGATGTTGATTCACCTATGATTTTTGCTTACTTGAAGTTTTATTGATAAATGACATTGGCATGACTATGAGTTGCATGATTTCCTTTGATTCTAGATTAAGACTCTTTATGTTCAATCTATTCTACTTAGTGAATGAAGTTGATTAGGACTTGATCTTCACTTGCTCATGCCTAGTATTCTTCTAGGAAGAGTTTGATGGTTGAACTTTATGCTCATATATCTTGCTCATGCTTAATACTTTAGTAGGCCATGTCTAAAAGAAGTAAAGGTAAGAGCAAAGCTTCGAGCTCAAGACCTTAGAAAGGATGGAATGATCCAACATGGGATGGAGAGTGTTTGAAGGAGTGTGGAGACACGCCTTCCAACTATGGGTTGTTCTTCGAGGAAAAGAGGAGTTTCTTCAGAAAATTCGCCCAAGTTTGCGTTATGGATTTCCAAACGGGAAGATATTATGATAAGAATTCCTTCGAAGGGTGTAACTTTGGGAATGACATCGAAGATTTGTTCGCTAACATTGGATTGAGCGACTTGCTTGATCTTCAACACTTCGACACATTCAAGGAATTGAACATTGAATTCTTAAGCACGCTTGAAGTTAGAGAAGTGGATGGAGTGCCTATTAGAGCAAAATTTCGGATAAAGAATTAGAACTATGCATTGACAACAAATCAAATCAATGAGATTTTTGGGTGTGAAGAAAATGTTTATAAGGGAAATTTCTATGCATGGGAAAAGTTTACTCGATCTCAAGAAATATGGAGAAGGATTAGTGATGATGAGACCTACAACCCTCAAGTTTCTAAGTCCTTTAGCCTTGTTAATCCAATATTGTTCTGTGCCCACAAGATCATAGCAAACACTGTCTTTGCTAGAGTTGAGACTAATATGATGAGAAGTGATGATCTATATATCTTGCATTCGTTCACTTCTAAAAAGGCGGACTTCGGGGCTTATCTTCTAAAGAATCTCAGTCAACAAGCTGTACGGACTAATTGTGCTTATGGAGGAATAATTGCACTAATTGCTCAAAGGGTTAGTCCTTTACCCGGAAGGGAAGGTGCAATATGTGCATTGATTGATGTGGCACATTTGATAAGGACTAAGAAGCTGAAGAGGAAGTTGAAGGTTATTTGTGTTGTAAGGCAAAATATTGAAGACCTTTTCCCTTTACTTGAGTATGAGCTACTTACCATAAAGAAGAGTGAGAACTTGAAACTTGATTCACCCGAACATATTCAATTGAAGGAACAACTTCACCAAAGGATGAACAAAAGAGCGAGGGGTGCATCAAGTTCTCAAGCATAAGAAGAAGAGCAAGTGGAAGAGCAAGAGCCTATGCAAGAGGATAACTATTTTGAGCAAGAAGGAAACCGTGTTGTTGGTCCCGAAATGAGTATAATAGTGTATGGGGGGGAATACACTGATGTCAGATTTTCCTGAAATCTCAGGAAAATGCTCTTTCAGACTTAGTCAGGAAGCTACTGAAAATGTTCAGTCTACTGATGGTCCTCAGGGGCAGCAGGGACGGATCAGCAAAGAACCAGATAAGCTAAGTCAGAGTTGTGCTCTCAAAGCTCAGTAGAGATAACAATCCTACTGACCGCTCGGAAGCTAGTCAGTTGGGCTACTATCTCAGTAAGCTCAGTTTAGTGCGGAATGTGAGCCCTTAAGTGTTTACTCATTTTAGTTCTGAAAACTTATCAGTTTGCTTAGTGAAAACGTGGTTTAGGCTGGTGCACAGTTTACTGATCAGGATGACAAGTCAGTCCTGATGGTTTTTCAGAAACAATGCAAGTATGCTTCATTTTAATATGTATGACAATATGATCTTAAGCAAATAGTAAATCATCACACAAGGGTCTTTTTAACGTGGTTCGGAGATAACCAACTCCTACGTCCACGACCTGATTGAACAGGAAGCTATCCTCAAAACCCTGAGGATAGGTACTTGATTTTTACATGCCAAGGGACACGAGTAGCCAACTTCCTCTCTTAGGAACTGACCCGTGGGTGGTTTTACAAGTCCCAGTCCTTCCTATCAACCAACTCACAACTTGAGGGGTTTGGTATTCACGTTTTCCAACTATTGTGCAGTGATCCTTCTGACAAATCAGTTCTAAGGATAGGATCAATACTCTAAGCAAAATACAGAATAGATTCCTACTACAACACTAGGGAAATTTAAGGTTTCAGCGTGTTGCTTCAAATGAACTTTGAGTGCTTGGAATCTTGAGAGTTTCTCTTGGAAATTTCCCGTTAGCCTAGAATGGGAGCAAGGCATTCTGTATTTATAGGAGGGTTTGAAGTAGATCCGTTGGAGGAGATCCGTTTCAAACCCCTCTATTTTAGGTAGGTGCAGAAGTTGGTTGTCCTTGTCTGACATGGACCATACCTAGTATGGCAAAGTTTCTGATCCGCCGCCTGCACCTCTGAGAAGCATTAAATGCGCTCAGTCTCCGTACATACGTGTCCCCTTCTAGCTGGTCGCTTTGTCAATGGCTAGTTTGTCGGCATTGACTTTACTGATCCTCGTACATTTATAACTCTGAGTTTCTCATTCTTAACTCAGGATAAATGTTTGTCTTATGTTGGAGACTCTGACATTCCTTCTGCTTCATCAGACTTCCATTCACACGTGTAACCTTTGGGTCTCAGGACTTACAAATATCAGGTTAACTGATATTAGACCCAAGTCAGGACTTATGAACATCAAAAGGACATTCAGCCTGATCAAGGTTACACACTGCCTTCACTGATAGAGACTTCCCCGAGCATGCTTAGTCTACTCAGTTCTGTCAGGATCAGTGGACTTCTTCAGGATGACTTCTAGGCATCTTCAGGAGTCTTCCTAGGTTTTTCAGGTTCAGCTTTAGGTTGATCATCTTCAGGACGATCATGCCTTCCTGGTTGGATGTGTCTTCAGACTTCAGACTTCAAGGACGTCTCCATTAGTCTTCACTCCTCAGTACGTTCCCCCTGAACTGAATACCTGTGAATAGAAAAATCTTTTCTAACCTATCTATCCTGAGCCTATCATCCTGATGAACTATACTTAGGCAAATTCATCAAGGGGTTTTGGGATCTAATCAAAACACTTAAGATTGTCCCAACACATGTGTTTGAGGGGTTGACGTTCAATGAATGGGGACATGAGGTTCAATCGTTGAGGATCGATGTGAATGACCTCAAGAACGAGTACTCTTATATTCGTTCCGATGTGACAAGGCTCGCCGATAATTATAGTTCCCTCAATACTACTGTGGATTCCATAAATAGGAACGTCAACACCATGAGCACTAATATGGATGAACTCCTCGAGACTCAGAGGGCTATGATGCAGTGGCACATCGAAGAGGGGCACTTCACTCATGCTCATTATCCACCTTCGTGAAGTGATGATTTCGATCTAACTTCATAAGGATGGGTAACACTCTCTTATCCCTAACTTGCTTCTATCCCGAATTCTTAGTTTAATTTGTTTTATAATGATATTGTTATTGATGGTTGGTACTTTGTGGTAGCTTTATCTTTTTATTTGCTTTGTGATGTGTTGGTCCCAAAATGAGTATAATCAGTGTATGGGGGGGGGGGGAATACACTGATGTCAGATTTTTCTGAATACTCAGAAAAATGCTCTTACACACTCAGTCAGGAAGATCCTGACGATACTCAGCAAAACTGAAAGTCCGCAGGGGCAGCAGGGACAAGTCAGTAGTGAGTCAGATAGGCTGAGTGTGAGTAGTGTGCTCGGAAACTCAGTAGAGATAATAATCCTACTGACCGCTCGGAAGCTAGTCAGTTGGACTACTATCTCAGTAAGCTAGAGTACGTGCGGAAAGTGAGCCCTTAGTTTCTACTCGTTTTAGTTTCTGAAAATGTTTTCTCTGAGTTTGCTTAGTAAACTGGTGGTTAAGGCTGGTGCACAATATTAAGACTCAGGATGATTTATTCAGCCTGAATATCAAAACTATGCAGTATGTTAAGTTTAATATGTATGACAAATTATGATCCTGAACACAAAAGTAATTCAGCACACAAGGGTCTTTTTAACGTAGTTCGGAGATAACCAACTCCTACGTCCACGACCTGATTGAACAGGAAGCTATTCTCAAAACCCTGAGGATAGGTACTCTGGTTTTACGTACCAAGGGACACGAATAGCCAACTTCCTCTCTTAGGAACTGACCCCTGGGCGTTTTACAAGTCCCAGTCCTTCTAACCAACCAATCTCACACCCTGAGTGGTTTGGTATTCTTGGTTTCCAACTAAGATAGCTGTAGCAGTACAAAACAATGCTAAATATTAGAGCTATCGATCTAAGCAAATACAGAGTGAATCCTACTACAACACTAGGGAAATTTAATTGCAGAGTGTTGCTTAGAGTATGCTTTGTGAGCTTGGATTCTTGAGAGTTTTCTCTTGGAAATTTCCCGTTAGCCTTGAATGGGTGCAAGACTCTCCATATTTATAGGCAAGATTCAAAATAGATCTGTTGAAGGAGATCTACCCAAATCTTTCCTATTTTAGGGTGGTTGCAGGCTAGATGTACTATTGACCTAATTGCCATGCTTAATCTGGCAATCTTTGTCCCGCCGCCTGCAACTCTGAGACGCATTGAATGCTGCATTAACTGCTGCGCAGACTCCTTACATGCGTGTCGAAAGATCATTGGCTCTCCGTACAAACGACTAGTTGACCTTCTGACATTCGTCCTTCCTCGTACATTCAAAGCTCCGAGTCTCTTGTCAATAACTCAGGTTGAATGTTTGTCTTTAGTGGAGTCCACTGACATTCTCTTTGTCTCTCAGATGTTAACATAAATGTTAACTGACCCATAGCATGAATAACCTTTTTGCTTTGGACTTACATGGATCAGGTAAACTGAACCAATGCCTAAGTCAGGTCTTATGTGCATTCAGCACAGCCTGATAGGTTATTCAGCCCAGTATGTGTAACCTTTTTGCTTTGGACTTACATTAGTCAGATAAACTGACTCAAGGCCTAAGTCAGGTCTTACGAGCATTCAGCTCGGCCTGATAAGTTACACTTACTCTTCACTGACCGTGTTCTGTCCTGAGCATGCTTAGTGTACTCAGTATAAGCAACAGCCAATGGTACTTCCGGATTGTCTTCAGGATGGATCTTCAGACTTCGGACTTCAGCTTCAGTTCAGGCAATCTTCAACGAGACTTACTCTGACCTTCTTCAGGGCGATTTGCACTTCAGACTTCAGGCTATTGGGTCGACTTCAGTAGTCTTCAGTCTTCAACACGTTACCCCTGAACTGAATCCCTAACCTGACTATCCTGAACTAGACAATTCTGAACCACTGTACTTAGGCAAATTCATCAGGGGTTTTGGGATCTAATCAAAACATTCAGATTGTCCAAACAATTTCCCCCTTTTTGATGATGCCAAAACCCTTAAGCAAATTCCTATTCATCTATACAACCAACTGACTTAGTCAGTGAGAATAACTCAATACCACCTGACAAACTAGGCAATTGGTCTATAAGATGAAAATAAGGAATGAGTTAGTACAGTTCTTGATATGGAATGCAGAAAAGTAAAGTCAAGAGTCAACAAGAAGTTGTACTCAGGAAAAAATGATTAACTTCAATGAATGGTAGAAAAATTACAAGGTGTCCTGAAGCTATTACAATTTTCCTGATAACTACTCCTGACAACTACTCCTCATCACCATCCCACTTGGCAATTGGGATTTCATACATGTCTAACATTCGGATCAGGACCTGCCACATCTGACTGGAATCTTTCAACAAATTCAGCACTGTTCCGACTCACGTTGCCTCTTCCTGAATAGCTGTCCTATTGAGTTGTTTTGACTTCCCATAGAGTGGTGGTGGATACTTGATGAAATCAGGCGGAGTGATCTTGACCATAGCAATGTCAGCCTGCCTGACAATTTCGAACCAGAGATCCGGATACTCCGTCATCATCCATTAGTGCATGATTGTTTCCTTCGAGTCCTGCACGTTATCCCATAACCAGACCACATAGTACAGGTATGACCACCTGTTCCTTACCGGAATCCTGTTTTCCAACATCTCTATGGGGATGAAATTCTCCACTGCCTGAGTTGGAAGAGGACCTTGATCCGGAGAGACAACCATCTTTCTCTGAGCTTTCTTTCTAGATCCGGAAGCCACCTTCTTCTGCTTCTGAACCTGGGAAGAGAGATAGTCGTTGCTTTCCTTCAGGCGTCTGACCTGCCAGTGAAGTGAGATCTCTCTCATTTTCACCTACTTCTCGGCTTTAGACATCACCACATTCGCCTGAGTGGTTGATCCCGGATACATGGACTCCTCCATCTCCTTAAACAGAGGCTCGTTCAACTCTACGGAGTACCTCACCCTTTTCGGATCGGATTCCGATTCAGGTTCATTGGCGGCTGCAGCAGCAACTAAAATCGTTCGCTTGCGTTCAGTAGCTTGTAGTTCAGGGGGGAAATTCTTCTTCTTGGTCTTCTTTGTTTCCGACACTCCTTCCCCCTTTTTGGCATCATCAATGTTGATTTTGCCGACTATTTCACCAACCTGACCTGCAAGAATTTGGAACTCATTGGTCTTCTCCTTGTCCGCCGATTCGAGCTTCTCAATCCGCTCGACAAACCCCCTAAGGTCAGCACTCAGATCGGTCACCGCAGTGTGATGAGCCTTTTTCAATTCTGATCCCAACTCCTTGCAGACTGACTTCACCTCGGTTGAAGCCTTGGCATAGACTTCGTCCTTCAGCGTTGTCAGCTTTCATCTTTTCAATCAGTTCAGCACGAATCTGGGCCTTTAACTCATCTCTGAAGGAGGCAAGTTTATCCTCCAGCTTCTGATTCAGGAAGATTTCCTACTCCTTTATGGTGTTTAGAGTCAGCATTTTGCAGTCAGACAGAGCCTCCTGAATCTGACCAACAGCAGTTGTGATATCGACACCGTGAGTTATATTTTGACCTGCGTGGACGTCGAGACCTGCTTTGAACGCACTGACCATCTCGTCCTGATCCTCTTGATATCTCTTCATTCGTTTGTTAATAACTGATCCGTAGACTTTGCAGCGATTAACTCTCGAACTCAGAATGTTGATTTGACGGCGCATGGTATCATTAGCGCGTGACTACATTGCTTTGCGCTGAATTTTGCCTCTTGGAACAGGAATGAGTTCATCAGGGTCCTCTCCCGAAGCCTCAGCAATCCCAGACCCGGGGAGTGCGTCCTTGGCCGATGCACTGACCAAGTCAGTCGCATCTTGCTGATCATCATCAGCAATCGTGATCACCTCCTTGGCGGCTTTTCTTTCCGCCATCTCTTCATCTACGTTCTCCTTCTCGATCTCTCGCTCCTTCTCCTGAGCAACCTCCGGAGCAGACTCAGGCACCAGAGCTAGTGCCAACTGACTTTCATCTGTTGCTGGCTCAGTGGAAGAAGCCAGTGGAAAGATTTTCCTGACTACCTTCACAAAGTCAGGAATTTTGATAAGCTGATTCAGGGAGGTTACCTCAAAAAAGTCAAAGAGGGCCGCCTCTGCATCCCCTAGCGCTTCCCACCCTCTTCTAGCTCCGAGCAACCCGATTTCAGGATATGTGGCTCTTCTGAATTGAGCATATGTGCGCAATTGCACGACAGCTTCTTTCTCAGCATCCTGAAGGTCAGGGAATTTCCTCTCTACTAGCTCCAGTGATTGTCCTCGAGCCAAAATCTCAAAACCGGATCAACCCTCCTGGTCAGGAATTGGAAATGGCCATGGAGCTTCAGGTGAGACTTGTTCGTCAGCCTCAAATTGCTCATTCTGAGCCTCCGATTCAGCCTGCTGCTCTTCCTCACCCGCTGGAGCATTCTCCTGAACTTCTACATCAGCATATTCAGCTGCGACAGATAGAATCTGGTCATCAGCTTTGTCTTGATCGTAGACAAAAGCCAGTTCTGGTAAGGTGTCAGGAACTGCGGGTACAGCAGAAATGGGAGCAACATCTTCCGGAGCTGCAGATTGTTCCGGTTCTCCTGACTTCTCAGCAACCTTGGTATACTTGATGATTAAGGACTACTTCGCCTTTGTGGCTGAGATGGAAGACTTTGCCTTGGTGGGCTCGCTTGCCTGAGCCTCGCTCGCTTGAGCCTGAGCCACCTCAGCTAGTTCCTCAGCGTCGGACTTCTGTGCAGGAGCTTTCTTGGCGGTTCTCCTCTTCTTTACTATAGTGTCAGATAAAGATCTGAAATGTCCAATTTGCTGGGTAGCTCAATGGTGTTGTTCAGATCAATATCTCCGAAAACCAGCTTCTTCTCTAGCATCAGGGATATCTTGGTGCCATAGTGATAGCTCCTTGAGAGTTACGTACCCAAGTGTAGGTTGATTTCAAGTAATAAAATTTCTCGGGAGACCGAGTGTCGAACCACAGGGAGATTTGGAAGAAAAAGATATTATCTAGTTGAAAGGTTTAAATAAAGTAACAAAATACTAGAGCTTCGGGATTCCACTTTAGATAAAAATACTAGAGTTATGATCTTGGTTATCTTTGATAACTCAATCGAAATCTAACAATCAAGTGATTTCAATCGGAAGATATAACTTTGAGCACATATAATACTTTTGAAAAGTACCTTTAGACCTTCGAACAAGTTTATAAAATCAATAGTTGATGTGTAAAACTAAGCATTTGTTGTGCCAATAAGTCTACAACAAATCAAAGTAATGACACATCAAAACCTCTCTTAAGAACTCTTCAAATGACTAAAGGATTGAAACTTTGAAAATCTTTATTGAATAACCAAGAACATTACTAATACTTTACTAAAGCTTCATCCCTAACTCTAGTAAAATATTTAGCTACTCATACTAATACATTAAGAACTCATATTTCTAAGAGAGATACTAGACTAAGATAGAAGGATTACAAGGAAAATGGGATGCCTTCAAGGGTTGCTAAAGGGCTCTTTTTATAGGCCTCCAAATAGTGTATCATGGAGACTTTAGCAACCAATTCACGTGACCTGTAAACATCAGTAATTAAATTGCCCTTTCCATCCGAATTTCATCTTGACTTCTGAATGAAAGTTGTAGGCCGTTGGATTAGCTTTCCAAGGAGTCTAAGATCTCAAAAATCGGATCTCTAGATTGTGAGTTATGACCAGAATAGTGGAGTTGGTAAAACTGGATTGTTTTTCTCCGCAAATTTATGGTGGTCTTTTGAAAAGAAGATATCTCAGCTTGCACAAAATCAACGCCTTTAATATTTTTACTGTGTCTTGATGAATTTCTTGGCTAACCAATGGCTTTGGTCTTGTGTGAATTGGACATTTGTGTGAATTATGGTGAATTATTTCCCAACATGCGTACTGACATGGCGGAATTCTGAAGCCCTTGCATTGATTGTTATTTTGA
This sequence comes from Prunella vulgaris, assembly GCA_026898435.1. Classification (NCBI taxonomy): domain Eukaryota; kingdom Viridiplantae; phylum Streptophyta; class Magnoliopsida; order Lamiales; family Lamiaceae; genus Prunella; species Prunella vulgaris. Next base: position 365,319 of record JAPKLY010000043.1, read on the forward strand.
CCATTGAAGCCGGAACTTTTGACACTTGAGCCCTGAAGACAAGTTGTAGAGAAACGAATTAGTGATCAAATACAACTGGAATTGGTTCAATTGGATTAGTGAGGCTCCAGATATTGTGCAAATACGAAAATGTGTTTTGAGTCCAAACATTGGACAGAAATGGAGTCTTCACTTTTGAGTACAAATACAATCCAAACTTGTAAAATTGGATCACTAACATGTCTTGAGTATTTAGTACATTGTCTTAGGTGTTCAATATAATAAAATTTGGATAAGTATAACTCCACTTAAGACCTCAACAATATACAATAGACATAATGGTCATGTTGAATTATACATATGTCTCTTATTTATATAGAAAACACAAATACTTATAACTAACTGGAAAATGTGAAATTATATATAAATACGCTAAACAATACATTATAGTACACAAAATAATACACAAAATAGATAAAATATATGCATATTTAAACGCTAATCACACTCCCCAACCAGCTCATTACTAGTCTCTAGTGATGAAAGCGTAACATAATTTTGTGATGATGTTTTTATTTGCATCTTACCAACTCTTTGTTATAATATATCTAAATTAACAAACTATTGCATTTTTGAACTATTTTATGCTCAATACAATCTAGATAGACAGTTTGATAGTCATCGCCTGTTGTGCTCAAGTTAAGTGACCAAAAGGTATGGATTTCACGTCGTAATTCTATTATCTTGATATTTTACTATGGTTAACAACTTTCATGATGAAAATATATATATATTTTTTTGTTTTTAACAAGATAGTTGTTAGAATAAACAACTTTTGCCAGTGGATTTTACACGCCTTACATCTCTCAATGTGGCTAGTGTTTACGCTCAGACTCTATATCGTGAATATTTCTATCATAAGCTTAGTTATACATCCGTCAGTCAATCAACAATGCATGCAACATAATTTTGAAGGACTTTATTTGGTTGTAATGAGGCTTAGGGTGAAGTTATGAAGAAAATCGGCTCTGGATTTTGACTCAAAGTGGTCTGCAACCAAATGTAGGAAGAATTATATTTAAGCTTTGATTCGCATCTTCAAATCTCTTCAATACTGTCCTTCGTCATCCTCATCATTATTCCGAAAAACATCACTTTTTTTTTTTTTTTTAACACCTTCACAAGAATAATTCACCTTATTCACACTTTGAGAACTGATAATTATGATTTTGTAGTAAAAGAAAAGGTTTTATTTAGGCTCAAAGGGGTTTACTAAGGCATTGAAAAATTCGGTAGGTTTTATTGGAAAAGAAAGGTAAGTCTTAATTCCCTTCATCATTCTTATGTCTGCATACAGAGTGACTGATACAGATTCAAAACAAGTTCTGAAGAACATAATTCATGACAGAGTATCTCACATAAAAGAATGCTCAAACATGCTATTTAGGCACAAATTCTCACAGGGTAGGTTCATATCCACTAAAACAAAAGTTGCAGTTTTCTAATGTAAATCTTGTTAAAATAAATTTTTTTTTTTCAACAATCAATTGCAACCATTTGTAAAATAGAAAAATTAGTAGAATTATTCAATTATAGTCCATAATCTTTTGTCACAGTGTGTGTGAAATGAGGATGACTTATAAACATCTATTAGAATGTACTTAACCAAAATAAAAAAAAAAGTACCAAGTTTGTTAAATCGCATATATTAAAATTAAGACATCAGTAAATTTAAAAAGTCGTGGTTGTGATGCGTCTCAAAGGTATAAAGAAAAGGTTAATTTTCTTACCCCCTTTACTCTGCCATCTTTATAGTGTTTTTAATATTTTTTTTTTTACTTTTTTTTTTTAAATTTTTTTGGATTTTTTTAAAAAGAACTCAACTAATCCCCACCCCCCAATTTAAACAAAACATTGTCCTCAATGAGGAATAGACGGAATTGTAAAAGAGAAGAGATTACCTGATTCCACAGAGAAATTTGTAGCAATAAACCTGAAATATGCAAATAGACATATATATATATGCATTTTTTTTTAATTTTTTTTTTTTTACAAATGTAAATCTAAATCATCCTGACTTATTCTGGGTCGAGTTCCTAACCAGTTTACCTGAGACGTGATTGGGCAACTTTTAATCTCACAGGCATTGAGTTTTTCTATTAATTGTTCTGGATCTGAATCTGCTGTAAAGAGTTGATGTTCTGATTCTTCAATAAAACCTTGTTGCTTCATATGATCCAAAAAAGTTAGTAACCCATCATAATAACCATTAATATTCAGTAGTCCCACAGGTTTTGTATGAATACTTAAACATGACCAACATACAATGTTAAATATTTCTTCCAAAGTAAGAATACCACCTGGAAGGGCTATGAATGCATCAGAGATTTCTATCAATTTTGGCATTCTGTCAATTAAGGATGAAATCTGTATTTCCTTACCAATTGTAGTAGGATTAACTCTTTTTATACCTGTGTGAACGACTCCTTGAACTTCAGATCCTCCCCAAGATGCAGTCAAGGCAACATTACCTACCAGACCAAGTGTGCCTCCTCCGTGTACTAGTTTGATATTTCTCCGAGCTAGTATACCACCTAGCTTATTTGCTACTAGAGCAAATTCTTTATTAAGACTATTTCCAGCTCCCCCTAACACACAAATAGAGGTTATTTTTTTAGAAGATGAAGTTGCCATATTTGGACTTTCGAAAGGATGATACGAGTTGTGATAAGCTGAACACTGAATTATATAGATAAAGATAAATGAAAAACGTACCTGATACGATTCGAGAAATACTGTTAAATGAAACAAAAGTCAAACGAAAGTTAAGAGATTGAGGTCCCACTAGGGGACAGTAGTTGTGATTGTGGCTCACATCTTCCTCTGGTTTTACGTCCAGAAACGGCTTAAACCCCTTCTATGAGTCGAGGATATGCTTCCCATCCAATTTTCTTAGAAATTGGCAAACAGGGTCTTTTAACGTCAGATTCCCGAAACAATGTTCATATTCCTTTATTAATTCAATCCTTAAATCGACTAAAGCCCTTTGCTCTATTCCAATATAATGCGTCTCAGAGGTCCATTGGTTATCCACTGACCCCTTACTCAGTCCATTTATAATGAAATCTATTTTATTTAATCGATTATCGGAAGCCATTCCTATATTTTTACAATGTGTGTTACACGTCCATCTAGCACATTTATAGCAAACTCCCATTCTTTTAGCCCTTCGTTTTTTAGAAAATGAACTTTTACCTAAACCAACCACGCGTGGAACAATTGAATTAGGTAACTCACCTCCAATTCTAACCTTTGCTTCAATCAACCATTGAAGATCGAGTGGTATTCCTTTAATCTTCATTAATCGTAATATTTCACATCGAGCATAATATATCTTAATCAAATCCTTGTTAATGAAGCAAGGAAAGCATTTATTTAAAGAGGCAATTGCCGCATCCATAGTGTCCATTTCGTCGACCTATTCAAAAATGAAAGATTAAAAATTTATTAAACAACAAGAAATTACATTACAATTACAAAAATGCTACTCCCCAAGCTAACATTATAAATTGCATTGCAATTGCCGCAACAATCCAAGGTAAAGTACCGAATTCTTCTTCTTCATTGAAATAGCAAATAGCAAGCATGACAAAGTAGGCAAGAGTGATGATGGAGAGAAAGATTTTACTCATTTTGTTTGAGTTTATGATAACTTGAAGAGGGGTGTTTAGAAATGGGAGTAAAATTGGGTATTTATAGAGTAATTTTTTTGAATTTTTTTTTGAAAACTAGCCGTTCATGACCGTTTGGTAGGATAAGTGGTGGTGATACACTCATCATTGTTACCGTTAAAGTGAGTGTTATAATTTTATTTATTTATTTTTTTTTTTCAAAGTTTTTTTTTTTTACAATTCAATTTTGTGGGTAACTGTAATACCGACTTGGAAGTCACGGAGTACCGAATCCGCCATTTATACCGGAAAAATAAAATTCACATAATATTACTAGTCGGGTCAGTAAGAGATACTGACTCAATCTCCTTACTAAAATTTCCAAGATATGCTTTTAGACGTTGTCCATTCACTTTAAACACATCACCTGTTTTTGGATTTTCAATTTCAACCGCTCCATTTGAAAATACAGTTCTTATAATAAAGGGTCCTGACCATTTTGAGCGCAATTTTCCAGGAAACAGATGTAATCTAGAATTATATAGAAGAACTTTTTGCCCTATTTCAAAAGTTTTCCTGACAATGTGCTTGTCATGAAACACTTTCATTTTTTCTTTGTAAATTCTAGAATTGTCATATGCATCATTTCTGATTTCCTCCAATTCATTTAGTTGAAATTTTCTTAAAGTACTAGCTTTTTCTAGATTGAAATTAAACCTTTTAATAGCCCAAAAAGCTTTATGTTATATTTCAACAGGTAAATGACATGGTTTACCAAAGACAAGTCGGTAAGGAGACATACCAAGTATTGTTTTGAATGCTGTTCGATAAGCCCATAGTGCATCTACTAACCTGATTGACCAATCTTTTCGATTTGAGTTGACTGTCTTCTCCAAGATATGTTTTATTTCCCTATTAGCGAGTTCAACTTGCCCACTAGTGTTTGGGTGGTATGGGGTAGACACTTTATGATGGATTCCATATTTTTTCATTAAATTCTCAAAAGGTTTGTTACAAAAGTGTGAACCGCCATCACTAATAATTGCACGAGGCATTCCAAATCTTGAAAAAATATTTTCCTTTAAAAATTTTAAAACAATTTTATGATCATTATTTTTGCAAGGGATTGCCTCAATCCATTTTGAAACGTAGTCGACTCCAACCAAAATATATTGATAACCAAAAGATGGTGGATTAAAAGGACCCATAAAATCAATTCCCCAACAATCAAATACTTCAACAGTTAGGATAGGATTTAATGGCATCATATTTCTACGACTTATGCCCCCTAATCTCTGACATCGATCACAAGATTTACAAAATTCATATGTGTCCTTGAAAAGTGTTGGCCAATAAAATCCACACTGCAAAATTTTTGCAGCGGTTTTTCTTGTTGAAAAATGCCCCCCACAAGCTTCAGAGTGAGAAAAATTTATTATGCTTTGAATTTCATTATCTGGTACACATCTTCTTAATATTTGATCAGGACAATACTTAAAAAGATATGGGTCATCCCAAAAGAAATTTCTTACTTCCCTAAAAAATTTCTTTTTATCTTGAGCATTCCAATGAATTGGAATTTGACCTGTCGCAAGAAAGTTAGCAAGATCCGCAAACCATGGACCTTTAGACACGATGAATAATTGCTCATCGGGAAAAGAGTCATTTATGGGGCTTACCACGAAAGATTCATCACATGTAAGTCTGGATAAGTGATCGGCCACTACATTTTCCACTCCTTTTTTATCTTTGATTATTATATCAAATTCTTGAAGTAAAAGTATCCACCTAATTAATCTTGGCTTTGCATCTTTCTTTGCTAGTAGATATTTTAAAGCCGAATGATCAGTATAAACAACAATAGATGAGCCAACAAGATAAGATCTAAATTTTTCTAGTGCAAATACTACAGCAAGTAATTCTTTTTCAGTAGTGGAATAATTCATTTGAGCACTATTAAGAGTTTTACTTGCATAATATATCACATAAGGTTTCTTATCTTTTCTCTGTCCTAACACGGCTCCAACAGCATAATCACTAGCATCACACATAATTTCAAAAGGTAGAGTCCAATCAGGAGGTTGCATAATAGGTGTAGAAGTGAGCATTTCTTTGAGTGTTACAAAAGCCTTTTCACAAGAGTCATTCCACTCGAATACTATATCTTTTAATAAAAGGTTGCATAATGGTCTTGAAATTGTGCTAAAACTTTTTATGAACCTTCTATAAAAACCTGCATGTCCTAGAAATGATCTAATATCTTTAACTGATTTTGGTGTTGGTAGGTTGGCTATTAGATCAATTTTGGACCTGTCAACTTCTAATCCTTTTGATGAAACAATGTGGCCTAACACAATTCCTTCAGTTACCATGAAATGACATTTTTCCCAGTTAAGAACAAGATTTTTCTCCTCACATCTAGCTAAGACTTTAGCCAAGTTTATTAAGCAATCATCAAAAGAATTTCCAAAGACAGAGAAATCGTCCATGAAAACTTCAAGAAAACGTTCAACCATGTCACTGAAAATACTTACCATACATCTTTGGAATGTTGCTGGGGCATTACATAATTCAAATGGCATTCTACGATATGCAAACGTTCCAAAAGGACATGTAAATGTTGTTTTTTCCTGATCTTCTAGTGCAATTGCAATTTGATTATACCCTGAATATCCATCTAAGAAGCAATAAAATTCATGCCCAGCAATTCTTTCCAAAATTTGGTCCATAAAAGGTAAAGGAAAATGATCTTTTCTTGTCATTAAATTTAGTTTTCTGTAGTCAATGCATACACGCCAACCAGTAACAGTCCTAGTTGGAATCAATTCATTTTTATCATTTTTTACTACAGTTACTCCAGATTTCTTAGGCACAACTTGAGTAGGACTTACCCATTTACTATCAGAGATAGGATAGATAATATCATTGTCTAATAGCTTAATCACTTCATTTCTCACCACTTCTTTCATATTAGGGTTAAGTCTTCGTTGCATCTGCCTAGAGGGTTTAGCATTTTCCTCTAAATAAATATTATGAGTGCAAATTAATGGGCTAATTCCTTTTATATCTGATATAGACCATCCTATCGCATGCTTGTGAATCTTTCATATCTCTAATAATTTATGCTCTTGATCATAACTTAACTTAGAGGATATTATTACCGGATAAGTATCATTAGCACCCAAAAAAGCATATTTCAAATTTGATGGTAAAGGCTTCAACTCTAAAACTGGTGGTTGCTCGCTTGACGGGGTTGGAGCCTTTTCGGACTTTGATAATTGTTCAAATTTGAGTTTCCATTCATTAAGCTTTGAAACTTGTGAAATCATAGGAATGGAATCAAACTCCGAACTGTTATCATTGACACAATCATTTATCAAATTTTCTAATGGATCAGAAAATGAGGTTATCAATTGTTCAAGCGTACATGTCTCAATTACATCAATTTCATTAGCCTCATCATTACTTTGTGGTTGCTTAGAAATGTTAAAAACATTTAACTCCAAAGCAAGGATTAAAATTTCGCGAAATTTCGCCGAAATTTCGGAATTTTGAGGGTACCGATATGGAAATTCACTTGAACGATTATTTTTCCAAAATTTCGGTAAAATTTCGGTAAAATTTCGGGAAATTTTGGGAAATTTCGGCGAAATTTCGATATCGGTCCAGGGTAATTCAAAATGTGCAGATTATCGAGAAATATCGTGGAAATTTCGGTAATTTATCGGTCAAAATTTCGACAAATTTCGGAAAATTTCGATATATTTCGGGAATTTCTCTAATTTGATGACTTGGTACCATTATTGCTTAGACCAAGATGGTCTTTCTTCTTTTACATTTGAGGCTCATAGGACATCATTTTGATATTAGTTGTGTAATATTCAATAATTATGAATAATTGTTGTATCGTTTTATATGTCTTACGTATGTTTTCTTGATATGTTTGTTGTAAGATTCTCATTTTATTGAGATTTTAAGTTCAATTAATGTATTAAGACTAGTAATAATATTGTCTAAAATTTCATGTTAAATTTCCTTCATTTTAATGAAATTTCCGTGAATTTTCTATTTTTTACCGATATCGATATTCGATATCGATATTTCCACCGATATATCCATAAATTCAGGGTACCGATATTTCCGTCGATACCGATATTTTCATCCTTGCTCCAAAGTCATATTTCCAAAAGAAAGATTTAAAACACAATTTTTACAGTTTATTAATGCATTAGAAGTTGCAAGAAATGGTCTTCCTAAAATGATTGGATGTTGAGATGATGGATTTGAGACTGGGCATGTGTCTAAAACAATAAAATCTACCGGAAAATAGAATTTATCAATTTGCACTAACACATCCTCTACTATACCTCTTGGAATTTTTATAGAACGATCTGCCAATTGAAGTGTGACAGTAGTTTTCCTTAATTCTCCCAAATCCAGTTGTTTATACACAGAAAATGGTAAAAGGTTAACACTCGCACCAAGATCAAGAAGTGCATGTTCTACTTTTGTATTCCCAATAATACAAGATATTGTTGGACAACTAGGATCTTTGTATTTAGGAGGGGTTTCTTGTTGAAAAATTGAACTTACACTCTCTGTTAAAAATGCCTTATTTTCAACATGTATTTTTCTCTTTACAGTACACAAATCTTTCAAAAATTTGGCATAAGATGGAACTTGCTTTATTGCATCTAGTAGTGGAATGTTAACTTTTACTTGTTTCAAAACCTCAAATATTTCAGAGTTTTGGTCCAATTTCTTAATTGGGTGTAATCTTTGAGGAAAAGGAGCAGTGGATGATTTCTTAATAGGGTTTAAATTCTTAATTTCATCTTCTCCTTTATTTTTATCTTCATTATTCGGGGTCTGGGTTGACTCAACTTCCTGTTTCTTAAGGTTGATTGTTTTGTCAATTTGTTTTCCACTTCGTAAAGTGGTGACAAAATTAACATTTTCTGGTGCATCAGAGGAAATTTGACATTGCCCAGCAGGATTTTGTTGAGGTTGAGCAGGAAACTTTCCTTTCTCAACTGTTCTTAAGGAATTAGTTAAAGTAGATAATGTACTTTTAATATCATTGATGGCTTGTGACGTTTGGTTGTTGACGGTTGTTTGTCCTTGCATAAAGGCTTGTAAAGTTTCTTCAAGGCTTTTTATATGTGGTTTATTATGTTGGGTGAAATTGGAATTGGGGTTTTTCTGGGTGGGAAAAGGTTGTAACACACTTTCATTTTTCCACTTAAAGTTTGGATGATTTTTCCAATTTGGGTTGTATGTTTCAGAAAAAGCTGATGGATATGAATTTTGAAAATTAGATAATGCATTTACTTGTTCAAGACACATCTCTTTGAAAATAGGAATTTGTGGGCATTCATTAGTTACATGTCCATTAATGGCACAAATTTCACATATGTCATCATTTTGCACAAATTTTACTTCCTTAGGTTTCTTTAGTTGCAAACTTTCAACTTGTTTAGTTAAACTTTCAATTCTAGCATTTAGATCGTCTTCTTGACTTAAATTATATTTTCCTTTAGAATTTTCAAGCTTAGATCTAATTGAGCCTTCAGAAGTATTTTCATTATACCAAGATTGAGTTTTTTCAACTAGATGGTCTAAATACTCAAGTGCATCATCAGGATTTTTATCCAAAAATTCACTATTACACATCATTTCCACAAATTGTTTTGTTTCAGCGTTTAAACCTTCATAGAAGAAACTTACGGTTTTCCAAGTTTCAAAACCATGGTGAGGGCAAACATTTAATAAATCCTTAAAATGTTCCCAACATTTAAAATATTGCTCATCACTCTTTTGGAAAAAATTCTTGATTTCTTTTTTTAAAGCATTCGTCTTATTAATCGGGAAGAATTTTTTAAAAAATTCTGTTTGAATCTGTTGCCAAGATGTAATTGAGTTTGGTTTAAGAGAATTAAGCCAAGT
>JAPKLY010000043.1:375314-476975 GCA_026898435.1 Prunella vulgaris
TGGAGACTTTAGCAACCAATTCACGTGGCCTGTAAACATCAGTAATTAAATTGCCCTTACCGTTCGAATTTCATCTTGACTTCTGAATGAAAGTTGTAGGCCATTGGATTATCTTTCCAAGGAGTCTAAGATCTCAAAAATCGGATCTCTAGATTGTGAGTTATGACCAGAATAGTGGAGTTAGTAAAACTGGATTGTTTTTCTCCGCGAATTTATGGTGGTCTTTTGAAAAGCAGATATCTCAGCTTGCACAAAATCAACGCCTTTAATATTTTTACTGTGTCTTGATTAATTTCTTGGCTAACCAATGGCTTTGGTCTTGTGTGAATTGGACTTTTGTGTGAATTATGGTGAATTATTTCCCAACATGTGTACTGACATGGCGGAATTCTGAAGCCCTTGCATTGATTGTTATTTTGACCATTGAAGCCGGAACTTTTGACACTTGATCCCTGAAGATAAGTTGTAGACCAACGAATTAGTGATCAAATACAACTGGAATTGGTTCAATTGGATTAGTGAGGCTCCAGATATTGTGCAAATACGAAATTGTGTTTTGAGTCCAAACATTGGACAGAAATGGAGTCTTCACTTTTGAGTACAAATACAATCCAAACTTGTAAAATTGGATCACTAACATGTCTTGCGTATTTAGTACATTGTCTTAGGTGTTCAATATAATAAAATTTGGATAAGTATAACTCCACTTAAGACCTCAACAATATACAATAGACATAATGGTCATGTTGAATTATACATATGTCTCTTATTTATATAGAAAACACAAATACTTATAACTAACTGGAAAATGTGAAATTATATATAAATACGCTAAACAATACATTATAGTACACAAAATAATACACAAAATAGATAAAATATATGCATATTTAAACGCTAATCACATAGTGCATCTTGTTCTTAAACTTAGAGAATCCCTCAGAAGTCCGCTCAATTTTCTTAAGCTCGGCAAACAATCATGCCCAGAAAATACTCCTCCCAGTTAAAAGTATGACTGGCACTTTGCTCAATGGCCATCATGTTGTTCAGTTTAGGGCATGAAATCTGTTCCACTCCTCCGGTACACCCCATCACTGCCTGAGTTGTCAGATCAAAGAAGTGCCTAGGAGTAGGTTTCAGCACTGATTTGTTCAGACGAGCTTTCACCAGCACCTTCCCTTCGCAGAGTGGGTTGATATACTACTGTTCATCCTCCATCCCTTGATCCTTAGGAACCACCCCAGAGTTAGGCAGTTCAAAGGTGCCCCTTATCAATTCCCTAAGGTTCAGGGTGGTCCACTTATGATTAACCCTAGATTCACCCTTCTCAACAACCGTTTCAGAAGTAGGGATGCACGTCTCCCAATCCCCAGCACTGTTCTTTACCATCTTTAGATAGAACGCCGCTACGAGCCTGGGGTAAAGGCGAACTGGTCCGGTGGAGAGCCATTTGAGAAGCCCAGCCTTCTCGAGCATCTCCTTGAGAGACAGAAGGTCACGTGGTTCGAGGAGAAATCTGCCACGGGCTCCCATGCAATTGAGTCCTTTAGGTGGAATAAGTTCTCAAAGATGGTCTTAGCAGACGGTGAAGCCATGGATGAAGATATGAGGGTTAGAAGAAGATGAATTGCAGAGAGAGAATATAAATATGGTAAGAGAAATTTTGAGTGCGTAAAAGACGCAAAGTAAATAACTCCCTATATTTATATAAAATCGGTTTTCAAATGAACTACCCTCATTAGAAGACCTTAGAAATTCGATGATTTAGATCAAATTAAAAAAAAATGCATGAACAGAGATGAATCGACTCGATTTTCAAACGTAATTATTCAAAAACTTTATCGTTAATTGTTCCCGCCCACTTTGCATTTAATGCATGTCAGAGTATGTTCATATTTATTTCAAATAATTTGCAATAAATAATAATCGAATATTAATGAATGGCTGAGATTACATGACAAGGAGATTTGATTTAACAATACGGTAAACAGCATCAAGGATGATGTTGGCAATATATGATGACTCAAGATAAATCAGGAAACATACCAGTCAGTCAGATTTGTATTCTGACTGATACCACATGTGACCTATCAGGGTGACAAGCCCTGAATTCAGTGTCCTGAATCTTAGTCAGTCTATACTGATCATCCCTTTCATACTGAAAGTTTCCCTTTCAACCATTCATTCTCTCTCTGAGATTCCTTCATCCTGAGTCCTAGTTAGTCATTCCCCCTGACCTTATGCATTCTGAACAGAGATTCAGACTGAATCTCCTAAGCCTGGGTCAAGGAGTCCTAACTCTACTTATAACTCAACAAACCTGCTTTCAGGCAAAGCCTTACTCAGGATGTCAGCTCTCTGCTTATCAGTAGGGACTCTCTCCATCCTGATGTCCTTTTTCTCAACATGATCTCTTATAAAGTGGTGCCTGATGTCTACATGCTTACATCTTGTGAAGACTGGGTTTTGGGATATAGCAATGGCACTATTGTTGTCACAATAAATTGGGACTTCAGTTGCCTCTATTTGGTAGTCTCTCAGTTGTTGCTTCAACCAAAGAATCTGGGAGCAACAACTGCCTGCCGCCATATACTCAGCCTCAGTAGTAAACGTTGCAACACTGGTTTGCTTCTTAGAAAACCAAGAGATCAGTTTACTCCTTAGAAACTGACAAGTGCATGTAGTTGATTTCCTATCAAGCCTACAGCCTCCATAATCTGCATCTGAATAACCAGTCAGTTCTATGTTGTCATCAGAAGGGTACCAAAGTCCTAAATTGACTGTACCTCTCAGGTATTTCAATATCTTTTTGGCACTCTCTAGATGACTCTTTTTCGGATCAGACTGATACCTTGCACAAACTCTGACTGCATAAGTGATGTCAGGACGACTTGCAGTCAGGTACAATAAAGATCCTATCTGTGCCCTATATTCAGTCTGATTCACTGAGGCTCCTTCATTGTCATGATCCAGCTTCTCATTTGTGTTCATGGGAATACGTGAGACTTTGCTGGACTGAACTCCAAATTTCTGAATCAAGTTGATTAGGGTCGTAATTGCATGTTTTTGCATCCATTTCTATATGGTTTTGATTTTCTTATGTTCATATTTGACCCTTAAATTCTATACTTTGTGCATATAACCCTTTTTGACAAGGAAATTGTGTTTTGTAGTGAAAAATGAGCAAAATAAGGAAGAAACAAGTAAGATCGAGAAAAGTCCAAGATTCTGGAGTTGAGACAAATGGACAAATTAATGTCCCATGTTGAAGATCTTGAAGAGAGGGTCGCAACACAAAAAGAATTGAGTCAATCGGAGTTCTAGAACTCAAGAAATGAAGAAAACGAGGAAGTCGAGGATCGATCGCACAAGCCGAAGCTGGACTCGAGCGACCACAAGGCCAGACTCGAGCGACCATTGCCTTGGACTCGAGCGACCACAAGGCCAGACTCAAGCGACCATTGCCTTGGACTCGAGCGACAACCCTCTATTTCGAGTTAGATGTGATCACTCGAGTGACCACTCGAGCTGGACTCGAGTGACCACTGTTGTCCACTCGAGTGATGCCCTGATTTCTTATTTTTTTGAAGGGCAGTTCCGTCTTTTTGCGCGTTTAATGAAGGGCATTTTGGACCAAGCATTGTGGGCACTATAAATACTTCAAGGATCAGATTTCCAAGGGATGATCATCATTATTCCAAGTTCTTAGATTAGTTTAGAGAGAGAATTAGGTAGTTACTTAGTGGGTTCTTAGTTAGATTCAATCTTCTTTCTTCCATAACTTTTGATTCATCCGTCGGATTTTAGATCCATTTGTTCCTACATACTCGTAGTGATTAGAGCTTTATTCCTGCAGTTCAATTTTGTATTTTGAGCTTTGGATCAAGACTTAGCAAATTGGAGGTTTGTAGCTTGTATTTCAATTCATCCACTTATGGTAAGATTTCCTTTAATTCTCTTGTATTAGTTAATATTCATGATGTTTACATTGTTCATTGTTGATTTTTATTTCCAATTAGTCATGGGCTAATATCCTTGTTGCATGGTTGTATGAATACTATGGTGAATTTAGTCTCTTGTTAATCATATGCATGAATTAGTGATCTTGTTGGATTAGTTTTTTATTAATGACTTGTATGAATGCTTGGGAAGTTAAATTTGATTGTATGGCTTATATGTTTTAGAAATGAAATGAGAATTGAGCTATAAGAACTTTATGCATGCCAAGTGTTTGATATATTGCTTGTATGACCAATGAGAATTGCATATTAGCCTAGACCTCTTAATTGGAGTATTGGAAGTTGTAGAGAGATCTAGACATCCAATAGAGCCCTTACCTTGTGTTGTAGAGATATCTAGACACTAGTTGGCTTAACTAAGACACCAAGAGACCTTTTGCATGCTAGGATGGATAGGATTCTAGAGGAACCATAGTAGGATTACTTCGATGTACACTTCACACTTGCTCACTTGTTTGAGGTGATAGTTACGATTTACTATTTTTGCTTGATTAGTAGATAGAATCCATGATTGTTTTCTTGCTTTCCTAGCTATCCATCTTTGTGAACATTCAATACTAGCTTGATATCGCATCGTTTCCCTGTGTTCGATATTTAACTTGGTTAACTTGCCGCGATAACAACGACCATGTTCACTTGCGTGGAAATCATACACAATTTTGGCAAACAAGTTTTTGGCGCTGTTGTCGGGGAAACGATCACTTTGTTAGGCTTGTATTGTTGTTTACTTTGTTTTTCTTTGTTTCTTTGTTTACTTGACTATTCTTGGTGAGTGTTGATACTTGCTTATTCTTGTAGGAATGAACTGAATTGAACATGGGCGAATACAACCATTACTCGTATTCTCCACAAAATATATCATCTCCTAATCCATACCTACGTCAACTTTACCCATTTAAAACCCCAACCACTTTCGATAAAATCACCATGTTAGAAGAGTGTATGAAGCACATAATGGTGACGTTATGGAACCAAAACCAAATTCCACCACCTCCACAAGAAGTTTCTTATCCTTCTAAACAATATACATCTCAAGATTCCTACTCTTATGAAGATCCACATTCATACACTTTACCCTCTCCTATACCTTGCCATCAAGAAGAAACTCCTCCTAGTTATGTAGATGAGGCTCTTGTTCAAATTCTCCAGAAATGGGAAAAGATAAGCATTGAAGCTACAAGGTGCTTTGAGTAGACCAATAGGAAGATTGATAGACTTTTCCAAGCTCGAGGAGATCAAATCAAGAACTTAGAGCTCAAAGTGGGGCAATTGACCCAACAAGCCCATGAGTTTTGCAAAATGTCATATCAAGATTCGTACTCTCATTATGAATATACATGCTCCTACACTCCATACCCCCCTATGACTTTCCATCAAGAGGACACTTCTTCAAGCTATGTGAAAGATATTTTAGCTCAAATCCTCAAGGAATTGGAAGAAATAGAAATGGAAAGGAAAAGGTACTTTGAGGAGACAAACAAGAAGTTTGATGAGATTTCAATGTCTCAAAGTCATCAAATCACGAATTTGGAGATCCAAATGGAGCAATTGAGCATTCAAGCCAATGAGATGTGTGAGGAAGAAGATGGGGGTAGTAATCAAGATGAAGGGGATGCGGAAGATGAAGATGATAATCATCATGAGACGATTAAATCTCTTTCTCTTGTAAAATGTGTTGGAGCTCAAATGTCTATTGAACCTTCTCATGCTTACATTGATTATGAAATTCCTATTATCGATGATGATATTGCTTATAAATTTCCTCATGCTATATTGATTAGGAATGAAGAAGAAAAGAAGGATGGCAAAGAAGAAGAAGAAAGAGAAGAGTGTGTAAAGGAGGAGAAAAAGAAGAAATTGATGAAAGTGAAGAGGATGAAGAAGCTAAAGATGATTATGAAGAGATCAAATTTGCTCATGCTCAAGATACTTCTGATCTTAAGAGCTTTATGAATCCTTTTTACAATTATCTTGAGTATGATATTAATCCTCTTTATGATGATAATGATGATGATACTTCATTTGTAAATATTGATAGGAATCAAGAACAAGAAGTGGAGGATAAGGAAGGAGAAGATTCAAAAGGAGGATTGGAGAAAGAACAAGAAGAGGAAGATGAATGTCCACTTATGGACATGAGCTTTATGGAAAAAGAACAACCAAATAAAGTGGAAGAGGAGCTTACATTTGAAATAAACATTTCTAAACTCTTGGACTCTTCTACTTGTGCTATATTGGATAATGTTGTTCATTGTGAATTTGTCTTGCCTCTAGAGTTGATCAATGATAAGATTGAATTCAAAATCCTTTTGAAATTTTTTATAGAAAGAGATGGGGGTGGATTGGTTTGAGAAGAAATGAGGAAGAATTTGCTTGTGCTTATAAGTTCACAATGATAAGGAAATTGGGGGTATGGGGTAGAAATCATACTTGTTTCCTTGATCATTTTTCTTTGAAATTGATGTTAGATGGAAAGAATGCCAAATATCCTTGGCTATTTAGCTAACATTAATGTCGTCCGGCTAGGGGATGTTAAATCCAAGCGCTAGATAGGAGTCAACCCATCCTTAAAAATGTTGCTTGTTTTGTTGTTTGCTTGGTAGTTAGATGTTTTGTTTGCTAGTTGTTTTAATGAAGGAATTTGAAGCTTAGGCATGTGTTTTAGATTTCTTGATCATTGATATGAGGTAGTGTTTACTTACCTTGGTTGGTGCATGTGATTTATCCTAGTTTGGGGGTGTTGCCTCTTGGTATATATTGTGTTCCTTGGTTGAGTTGAGCTTGTATATGCTTTTATTGGTTATTGATTTATTGCAAATCCTATTTTCATCACTCTTTTCCAAACTTTTAGGATCCTTGATCAGAAAAAGTTTCGGGGGGTGTGTTCGATCTTCAAATTGTTAATTTGCAAGGATAATGGATGATTTGTGAGCTCTAGAAAGCTGTATTGAGGATAATTCTCTTCCTACTCGGCCAAGAAGGACATTTTTGTGTAAGTGGCAATTTACTCTCCTATTCTTAATCCCAACTCAAGGTATGTCTTTACACTTATCTCTCCCTATGTGCTTCCATTCCTAGGGTTAGTTTGCTTGATTTTAGATTGCGATTTTGAGCTTAAGGGTTCACTCTTGTTGTATTGTGCTTTGATTTGTGCATTGCATGATCTTTTCTTCACTCTTTACCAAACTTTTGAGACCTATGGTCCAAAAAAGTTTGGGGGGATGTGTTCGTTTCACAAATCTCATTGCAATTCTATGCTTTTGTTGATTCTTAGTGTTCGTATGATGTTTTGGACCTTATGCTTATATGATGCTTTGTTTTTTCTTGTTATTTTTGCCATATTGTTGCTTGTTTTGAGTAGTGTGGCATGCGATATGTTTATGGATGTGTGGATGAGTTGAAAGTTCATGTTGGATGTAGTGGAGTTATGGCTTGATTCTTATCTTGTCTTTTGTGCTATGGATTTGATGATACTTGAGATTTTGATAATATGAGCATTTTTTATATGAGATGAGTCATGATCACCCTATACCCGTGAGGTTTTGAGCCATTTATGCCGGTTTCAATCTTGAACGGATGATATTTCTTTGATGTGAGATCCACACATGTGCATTATACTCTAGAACTTGGCTTTGGTCTTGTTTGAGGCTACATTAGACATTGATTTCACACGATATGATTTGAGGCATTTTCTTTGATCATTAATTGAGCTACTTTGCCCAATGAGCCTACCATTGATATTACTATCCATTGTTCACCATTTTGTGCCTATAGACCTTTCCTTTGGCTAACCACATTTTAAGTCATTTTCCTTCCTTTTTGGAACTCTCTTGTCCCTATGATTAGTAGTGTGAAAAGAAGGAAGGAAGAATGGTGATATGATGAAGAACATGGTGGCCTAAAGTGGAAGATATGAAGAATTTTATGCATGGATTGAAATTTTTTTGAAAAAAAAGGCAAGTGCTAGCAAAGCATGAGAAAAAGTTGATTTTTGTTGAGAATATGGTCAAGTTGACCTTTGTTGTGAGTTTGGCTAAAAGTTGCAAAGAAGGGAAGAATGATCTTGAAAGTGTGATTTTGAAGAGCATGAAGAATGTGCACAATTGCATGAAGATGTGAATGACTATTACTTGATTCCTTCTATGCTTTACTTATCATACTTAGTCACTCTAATCCATATCTATCCTTCCCTACCAAAGAGCCAACATTACAACCTTATGAAAGTCCTCATTGATGTGAGAATGATTTGTCATTTCAAGTGGTGGAGAATTTGAGACTTGAGCCAAGCTTATGGTAGTATTTGTATCATTGTGTGAAGATTGAGAGAACCTCAAACACTTGTTGATTTGACAACAAGTGAGGATCATGGCTTGTTGATTTGACAATTTGTTCATTGATTCGATTTTAATTGTTGATTTGATGAAATTGTATTTTAGACTTGTTTGATATTGAGCTATGATTCTAGGGCATTTGATCTTGTGCTTGATGCTTCATACATACAATTATTCCCCTATCTTATCGCTTCGTTGCTCGAGGACGAGCAACAATCTAGTTTGGGGGTGTGATTAGGGTCGTAATTGCATGTTTTTGCATCCATTTCTATATGGTTTTGATGTGCTTATGTTCATATTTGACCCTTAAATGCTATACTTTGTGCATATAACCCTTTTTGACAAGGAAATTGTGTTTTGTAGTGAAAAACGAGCAAAATAAGGAAGAAACGAGCAAGATTGAGAAAAGTCCAAGACTCTGGAGTTGAGCCAAATGGAGAAATTAATGTGCCATGTTGAAGATCTTGAAGAGAGGGTCGCAACGCAAAAAGAATCGAGTTAATTGGAGTTCTAGAACTCAAGATATGAAGAAAACGAGGAAGTCGAGGATCGATCGCACAAGCCGAAGCTGGACTCGAGCGACCATTGCCTTGGACTCGAGCGACCATTGCCTTGGACTCGAGCGACATCCCTCTGGTTCAAGTTAGATGTGATCACTTGAGTGACCACTCGAGCTGGACTCGAGTGACCACTGTTGTCCACTCGAGTGATGCCTTGATTTCTTATTTTTTTGAAGGGCAGTTCTGTCTTTTTACGCGTTTAATGAACGGCATTTTGGACCAAGCATTGTGGGCACTATAAATACTTCAAGGATCAGATTTCCAAGGGATGATCATCATTATTCCAAGTTCTTAGATTAGTTTAGAGAGAGAATTAGGTAGTTACTTAGTGGGTTCTTAGTTAGATTCAATCTTCTTTCTTCCATAACTTTAGATCCGTCCGTCGGATTTTAGATCCGTTTGTTCCTACATACTCGTAGTGATTAGAGCTTTATTCCTGCTGTTCAATTTTGTATTTTGAGCTTTGGATTAAGACTTAGAAAATTGGAGGTTTGTAGCTTGTATTTCAATTCATCCACTTATGGTAAGATTTCCTTTAATTCTCTTGTATTAGTTAATATTCATGATGTTTACATTGTTCATTGTTGATTTTCATTTCCAATTGGCCATGGGCTAATATCCTTGTTGCATGGTTGTATGAATACTATGGTGAATTTAGTCTCTTGTTAATCCTATGCATGAATTAGTGATCTTGTTGGATTAGTTCTCTTATAAATGACTTGTATGGATGCTTGTGATGTTTAATTGGAATGTATGGCTTATATGGTTAGCTATGAAATGAGAATTGAGCTATAAGAACTTTATGCATGCCAAATGTTTGATATATTTCTTGTATGACCAATGAGAATTGCATATTAGTCTAGACCTCTTAATTGGAGTATTGGAAGTTGTAGAGAGATCTAGACATCCAATAGAGCCCTTACCATGTGTTGTAGAGAGATCTAGACACTAGTTGGCTTGACTAAGACACCAAGAGACCTTTTGCATGCTAGGATGGATAGGATTCTAGAGGAACCATAGTAGGATTACTTCCATGTACACTTCACACTTGCTCACTTCTTTGAGGTGATAGTTAGGATTTACTTTGCTTTGCTATAGTAGATACAATCCTTGATGGTTTTCTTGATTTCCTAGCTATTTGCCTTTTGTAGACATTCAATGCTTGCTTGATATCGCATTGTTTCCCTGTGTTCGATATTTAACTTGGTTAACTTGCCGCGACAACAAAGACCACGTTCACTTGCGTGGAAATCATACAAGATTTTGGCAAACAAGTTTTTGGCACCGTTTCCAGGGAAACGGTCTCTTTGTCAAGCTAGTTGATGTTTGTTTACATTTCTTTTTGTTGTTATTGTTCTTTGATTGTTACTATTCTTGGTGAGTGTTGATACTTGATTGATTTTTGTAGGAGTGCACTTAATTGAAGATGGGCGAATACAACCATTACTCGTATTCTCCACAAAATATATCATCTCCTATTCCATACCTACATCAACTTTACCCATTTAAAATCCCAACCACTTTCGATAAAATCACCATGTTAGAAGAGTGTATGAAGTACTGTTGGTCCCGAAATGAGTTAAATCAGTGTGTGGGGGGGAATACACTGATGTCAGATTTTTCTGAAAGACTCAGAAAAATGCTCTAACACACTCAGTCAGGATTCCCTGAAGTACTCAGTATGCTGAAGGTCCACAGGGGCAGCAGGGCCGGTTCAGTAACGAGTCAGATAAACTGAGTGTGAGTAATGTGCTCGGAAGCTCAGTAGAGATAACAAACCTACTGACTGCTCGAAAGCGAGTCAGTTGGACCACTATCTCAGTGAGCCAGAGTACGTGCGGAAAGTGAGCCCTTAGATTCTACTCGTTTTAGTTTCTGAAAACATTTTCTCTGAGTTGCTTAGTAAATTGGTGGTTAAGGCTGAGTGCACAGTATTCAGATTCAGGATGATTGATTCAGTCCTGAGGTTAAAAACAATGCAGTATGTTCAGTTTAATATGATGACAGTTATGATCCTGAACTGAACAGTAAATCAGCACACAGGGGACTTTTTAACGTGGTTCAGAGATAACCAACTCCTACGTCCACGACCTGATTTAACAGGAAGCTATCCTCAAAACCCTGAGGATAGGTACTTGGGTTTTACGTGCCAAGGGACACGAGTAGCCAACTTCCTCTCTTAGGAACTGACCCCTGGGCGTTTTACAAGTCCCAGTCCTTCTAACCAACCGATCTCACACCTTGAGTGGTTTGGTATTCTGGTTTCCAACTAAGATAGCTCTAGCAATACAAAACAATGCTAAATAATAGAGCTATCGATCTAAGCAAATATAGAGTGAATCCTACTACAACACTAGGGAAATTTGATTGCAGAGTGTTGTTTATAGTATGCTTTGAATGCTTGGATTCTTGAGAGCTTTCTCTTGGAAATTTCCCGTTCACCTTGAATGGGTGCAAGGTTCTCCATATTTATAGGCAAGATTCAAAATAGATCCGTTGGAGGAGATCAAATCAAATCTTTCCTATTTTAGGTAGATTGCAGGCTAGAAATACTGTTTGACCTACCCGCCATGCTTATTCTGGCAAGTTGTCACATCACCTGCAACTTTTTGAGACGCATTAAATACCGTATTAAATGCTGCGCAGACTCCGTGCATGTGTGTCGAAAGATCATTGGCTCTCCGCTATAACGGCTAGTTGACCTTCAGACATTTGTCCTTCCTCGTACATTCAATGCTCTGAGTCTCTTGTTAATAACTCAGTCTGAACGTGTGTTTAATGGAGTCTTACTGACATTCTTTTTGTCTCTTTGTCCCATAGCATAAATAACCTTTTGCTTTGGTCTTACATGATTCAGGTGATTTGAACCACGGCCTGAGTCATGTCCTATGTGCATTCAGCACAGCCTGATAGGTTATTCAGCCCAGTATGTGTAACCTTTTTGCTTTGGTCTTACATGATTCAGGTTAACTGAATCAAGGCCTAAGTCAGGTCTTAAGTTCATTCAGCACAGCCTGATAGGTAACACTTACTCTTCACTGACTAAGTTCTGTCCTGAGTATGCTTAGTGTACTCAGTAGAAACATCAGCCAATGGTACTTCAGGATTGACTTCAGGATGAATCAGCAGGCTTCGATCTTCAGCTTCAGAACAGACAATCTTCAGCGAGACTGACTGACTCCTTCAGGATTGATTACACTTCAGACTTCAGTAAATTGGGTCGACTCCAATATTCTTCAGTCTTCAGCATGGTCCACCTGTACTGAATCTCTAACATAACTATCCTGAATTATTTTATCCTGAACAGCTATACTTAGGCAAATTCATCAGGGTTTTGGGATCTAATCAAAACACTCAAATTCTGAAGATATATTGCTTCGGGTGTAGTCCATTTTCCTCTGACTCGGACCATGCCTGGTGGACCCTCTCCTAAAGCCTCCGCAATCCCGGGTCCCAAGATTGCTTCATCGGCCGGTGCACTGACTCCCTCAGTGCCACCTTGCTGATCGTCATCAGCAATCATCACCACCTCCATTTCAGCTTCCTTCTCCTCTCCCCTCTCTTCAGCTTTCTGAGTCTCAGGCTCAGGATACGTTCTGCGGACTGTTATGATAAAATCCACCATCTTGATCAGATGATGTAGAGAGTTTACATCAAAATGATCAAAGAGGGCGGCTTCTAAATCTGCAATGCAGTCCCATCCTCTGGACTCTCCTAGCTGGCTGAGCTCAGACCAAGTGGCATTTCTGATCATGGCAAGAGTGCAGAGTTGCACTACTGCCTCCTTTTGAGCCTCAGTGAGATCAGGGAATCTCCTCTCCACCATCTCTGCTGCCTCTCCCCTTGCTACTATCTCAAAATCTGAAAGAATATTCACATCGGGCGCAGGGAAAGGCCATGGTGTTTCAGCCTGAACTGATTCAGCAGCCTCTTGCTCAACTCCTCCTTCCTGAGCAGGCTCTACTTGACCCAAACTCTGATAAGTTTCAGCAATGTTAAGAATCAGTTGGTCGGGATCAGGGGATGCAACCTCCGGAACAGATGTAATCGGAGCAATTTCAAGAACAGCCTGCGCCTGAGCTGGTTCCTTCTCCGGAGTTGCATGCTGAACAGCTTCAGCAGCTTGCTCTTCCACAAGCTTTTTCTCTCGCTCTTCCATAAGCTTCTTCTCTCGCTCTTCCACGAATTTCTTCTCTCGCTCAGCTGACCCGGAATAGAGAAAATTCAGTTTTTGTTGCTTGGGTCTTGAGGGCTTAGATTTTTCCTCCGCTGGCTTTGCTGTATCAGACTCAAAAGACTTGCCTGCCTGAGCCTTGACTCTTTCAGTCATGCTCGCCTGGGCCTTCTTCTTCTGAGTCCGAGGCCTTCTCCTTGTGCCAGCATCATCGGAATATGCTCTGAACAGGTTGATTTTCGCTGGAATTTCGAGTGACTGGGCCTGATCCACATCACCGAGATCCAGGGTCTCCAAGAGCATAGAATTTTTGGTGCCGAAGTGCATCTTGGCCTCAAAAGTCACCTGACCCTCTGGAGAGTACTTGATTTTGCTGGTCTCAGCCACCAGCATTTGGAGGAAGTAACCCTCCCAGTCAAAGTTGTGCAGAGAGGCGTCAGAGATAGCCATCATCGTGTATAGCTTCGGTCTGGAGATCTGCTCCAATCCTCCAGCAATCCCCATCACTCCCTGACTTGTCAGGTCGAAGAAGTGACGGTTTTCAGTCCTCAAGACTGATTTATTCAGGCCAAATTTCAGGACGACATCCCCATCGCACAGGGACTGGAGAAAGTCCTTCTCATTCCCATACCCATAATCCACTGGGCTTCGTCCTGTATTGGGAAGATTAAAAACCTCCTTAATCTTCTCCCTGATGTTGAGAGTGACCCATCTCCTGATCATCTCCTCCTCACCATCCTTTCCCTTTTAACAGGTGGTCAAGGGAATACAAGTTTCCCACTCCTGGGAGTCCTTGTTTTGCGCCATCTTCAGGTAAAAGGCAGCAACAAGTCGTGAGTGGAGCCTCTGTGGCTTTGCAGTAATGAACTGCAGAAGACCTGCATTATCGAATAATTTTTGTACAGGCAAAATATCTTGGTTTTTGGAAGAAAAATCCCCATAGGGCTCATAATGTATTTCATTCCTTAAATGGAAAAGATTTCCAAAGAAGGTATCGGCAGAAGGTGAAGCCATGGAAAAATTGGAAGAATTGAAGAGAATCGGGTTTTTAGAGAAAATAAGTTAAGAAAATATTGGGTGCATAAAAGTTTTAACAACACAATCTTCTCTTATTTAGAAAAATTCGGTTTTAATCGGACGACTTAGAAAATAGTGACCTATGAGATTCAATGATCAAGATTGAGCAGTGAAAAGCATTTGACTCTTCGGTTTTTCAAACGTGATTGGTCAAAAATTTATCGAAAACTGTTCCCGCCCACAGTGCATTAAATGCACATTAGAGCATGTCCGTATTTAATTCAAATAAATTGAATTAAATAATAACCAAATATTAAAACGAATGGCTGGGAATAAAAGGCAATTAAATTGATTTGACAATACAGCAAACAGTAAAAGGATAATGCACGCAATATCAGATGACTAGATAAAAATCAGGAAACATACCAATCAGTCAGATATGTATTCTGACTGATACCACTTATTGCCCTATCAGGGTGACAAGCCCTGAGTTCAGTGTCCTGAAACTTAGTCAGTCTATACAGATCACCCTTTTTAATACTGAATGTTCCCCCTACAACCATTCACATTCTCTGAGATTCCTTCATCCTGAGTCCATATGAGTTATTCCCCCTGACCTTGTGCATTTTGATCAGAGATTCAGATAGAATCTCCTAAGCCTGGGTCAAGTAGTCCTAACTCTACTGATAACTCAACAAACCTGGTTTCAGGCAAAGCCTTAGTCAGGATGTCAGCTCTCTGTTTTTCAGTAGGGACTCTCTCCATCCTGATATCCTTCTTCTCAACATGATCTCTGATAAAGTGATGCCTGATGTCTACATGCTTACACCTTGTATGAAAGACTGGGTTTTGGGATATGGCAATGGCACTATTATTGTCACAATAAATTGGGACTTCAGTGGCCTCAACTTGGTAGTCTCTCAGTTGCTGTTTCAGCCAAAGGATCTGAGAACAACAACTGCCTGCCGCCATATACTCAGCCTCAGTAGTAGATGTTGCAACACTGGTTTGCTTCTTAGAAAACCAAGAGATCAGTTTACTCCCTAGAAACTGACATGTGCCTGTAGTTGATTTCCTATCAAGTCTACAGCCTCCATAATCAGCATCTGAATAGCCAGTCAGTTCTAGGTTGTCATCAGAGGGATACCAAAGTCCTAAGTTGACTGTACCTCTCAGGTATTTCAGAATATTTTTGGCACTCTCTAGATGACTCTTCTTTGGATCAGACTGATACCTTGCACAAACTCCAACTGCATAAGTGATGTCAGGACGACTAGCAGTCAGATATAATAAAGATCCTATCAGTGCCCTATATTCAATCTGATTTACTGAGACTCCTTCTTTGTCAGGATCCAGCTTCTCATTTGTGTTCATGGGAATACGTGAGACTTTGCTGGACTGAACTCCAAATTTCTGAATCAAGTCCCTGGCATACTTGGACTGATTAATGAAAAATCCGGAGTCAGTTTGCCTGACTTGGAGACCCAGAAAGAAATTCATTTCTCCCATCATTGACATCTCAAATTTCCCAGTCATCAACTTGGAGAATTTCTCACAAAGCTTCAGATTAGGAGATCCAAATATTATGTCATCCACATAAATCTGAACCAAGAGAATGTCTTCCCCTTCGGTGATCCGGAAGAGGGTCCTGTCCACTGTTCCTTTCACGAACCCGTGGTCTATCAGGAATTGGGATAATGTATCATACCAAGCTCTCGGAGCTTGCTTCAGGCCATAAAGAGCTTTCTTCAGGTGGTATACTTTATTACCAACTTCAAATCCAGGAGGTTGCTCAACATACACCTCTTCATTCAGTACACCATTCAGAAAAGCACTCTTTACGTCCATCTGATACACTTTGAATTTCCTGAATGTTGCATAAGCCAGAAACAACCTGATTGCTTCCAATCTTGCGACTGGAGCAAAGGTCTCATCATAGTCGATACCCTCGGCCTGAGAGTAACCCTTTGCTACTAGCCTGGCCTTATTTCTGACAACAACATTCTTCTCATCCCTCTTGTTCTTAAAAACCCACTTGGTGCCAATAACATGTTGACGCCTAGGTCTCTCAACTAACTCCCAAACCTGATTCCGCTCAAACTGATTGAGCTCATCCTGCATGGCTAGGATCCAGTTGGGATCAGCTAGAGCTTCTTCTATGCTTGTAGGTTCCTGATCACTCAGGAAGCAACAAAACATAGTGCTTTCACCAAAGGACAACCTCGTCCTGACCCCCTCATTGATATCACCAATGATATCAGTCAATGAGTGATCATCTAGCCACCGCCTCCTGCTGACTGGAGCACTGGGAGCTACTGACGTTCCATTGCCTGATCTTGAAACATTAATCTCGACAATAATAGGCAAAGAAACGGAACGAGCAAGAATAGGGGATACTGAGTCATTTCCTGAGGGTTGACCAATATCAGAGAAATTGTTTCCCCCTACAGTGTTGGACTCAGTAACTGTCTCAGGTGCAGAGGCATCATCACCGACAGTACGTACCTCAGGTTGAGTCTGTCCTTCCGTCTGAGACTCAACGTTTTCCGAGGCAGGGGCTTGCTGAGGGTTGGCCTGAAGTCCATCCTGATCTTCATCATCATCATCCCATCCCTTGGGAGCACTGACAAGTTTGATCTTGAATTCAGGATTCTTCAGACTCAGCCTTGTTACCCTTTTGGTAATTCCCTCAGTATCAGGACTCTGAACCTGTTTCCTATGCACTGATGCAGTCTCATCAAACACAACATGAGGTGTTTCCTCCACACAAAGGGTCCAACAGTTATATACCCTGAAAGCTTTACTGACTGAGGAGTATCCTAAGAAAACTCCCTCATCAGATTTGCTATCAAAGGCTTTCAGAGATGCGAGGTTTCCTCTTATTCCAAGTTTCATAGGGTGTCTGAGCATGTTGTTTGTTCAGCATAGATCGATTCTGAGTGTAGCAAGCAGTGTTGATTGCTTCAGCCCAGTACTTCTTGGGCAGTCCTGATTCAGCCAACATGGTCCTGGCAGCTTCCTTCAGGGTTCGATTCCTTCTTTCAGCTACCCCATTCTGCTGAGGGGTCCTGGCTGCAGAAGTCTCATGAGCTATACCATGGTTAGTACAAAAGTCAGTTATAATAGAGTTTATAAACTCGGTTCCTCGATCTGATCGAATCCTGACAATGTTCTGACCCTGTTCAGTACTCAATTGCTTGAGTAACTCTGGAAGCTTGACGTGTGTCTCCTTTTTGTTCAGCAAGAAAATAACCCATGTGTACCTGGAATAGTCATCAACAACAACAAGGGTGTATTTCCTACCATTTATGCTGACAGGAGTTACTGGACCAAAGAGATCCATGTGCAGGAGCTGAAGCACTCTGTCAGTAGAGAAGGCTTCCTTCACCTTAAATGAGGCTTTGGTTTGCTTGCCTTCCTGACATGCTCCGCACACGTGGTCTCTGCTAAAAACTTCATTAGGCAGACCATCTACAAGAGAAAGTCTAGAGATTTTGTTAATAATCTTGAAGTTTAAGTGACTCAGACGTTTATGCCAAAACCAACTGAGCTCAGAGGAGCTCTTAGCGACCAGACAGGTTTCAGGAGGACTGCTCTTAAAGTCAGCAAAATATACATTGCCCCTCCTGATACCTGTAATCAGAACCTGCAGTGTAGATTTGTCCTTCACAAGACACATGTTAGATGTAAATTCTACACTATATCCTCGGTCACAAAACTGACTAACCGAGAGTAAGTTATGTCTCAGTCCCTCAACATATGATACATTCAGTACACGGACAGAGCCAATAACAAGGGTTCCGAATCCTCTGGTGAAACCCTTAGAGTTATCACCAAAGGTTACCTGCGTGCCTTCTTTAGCTACATAATCCTGAAGGAGATCACGAAATCCGGTCATGTGCCTGGAACATCCTGAGTCCAAGTACCAGTCCTTCAACAGATCCTCCTTCTTCTTCTTGTAGCCCGCAGCGACCTGAAAAGAATCAAGCCTCAGGTACCCATCTAGTATTGGGTCCTACTGAGTCAGCCATACCCTTCGGGATCCAGATTTGTCTGACAATTCTGATAGCATCAGAAGTGTAGACCTGTCTCCCAGAAATATCAACATACACAGTTTTCTTCTTCCTTTGTGCCTGGGAAGTTGAGGGTGTATGGGTGTCAGTCTGAGTCTCAGGAGCCCAATATTGATTCCTGGGGGTTGGCCTCCTGTTCCTCCTTAGCCTGGGTGCATTGGGCTGAATTCTGTCCTGAGCAGGAGCAGCTCGGGCCTGACCTCTTGGCACATGAGGTCTGGCCTGAGTGTTACCGGAGTCAGGTCTCCGTTGCCCTTCAGAAGCCACCTGGTTTGTCCTTCTTCTTAGAGAATTGGGACGCTCCTGATGGGCTCTGTGCCCTGTCTGAGGAGTCTGAACCTCAGTAGTCCTAGGTCTTGCCTGAGGTCTCCTTTGTCCTGAGTTCCTTCTGTTCTGAACATTTCTAGGCTGGGCCTGAGAAGTGCTAGGAACAAAATTCTTCCCAGTTTGAGGATTCCTAGGCTGGGCCTTGGAGTTCCCTTGGTCTGTCTTCCTAGACTCAGGATGAGAAACTTTGACCTTTTCCTTAGGTTTTTGTCTTGGTTTCTCAGTCCTTTGCCTGACAGGTTCAGCAGGCATTTTCTCCTTCCCTTTGCCTTTATTCTGATGAGCAACACTTGAGCTCTTGTCATCAGTTAGGGCAGGGACAAATTTTTCTGAGAGTTGCTCCCTGAAGCACCTCTCTTCTTCTTGCCCTTTGGGTCTTTTGTGGCATCATAGCCTAACCCAGCTTTAGCACCATCAGTCAGCTGAGAGAAATTTGTCAACTCATCAACCAGTTGGGTAGACGTGTATAACTTCTTCAGCTTGACCTCAAGATGCCCATTGGTTTCTTTCAGGGCCTCAATTTCAGTGGTGTATTGAAGCACCAATTCTGAATGAGCTTTCTCTTTTGAGATCAGCTCAAGATCCCAAGCAGTTTGCTCAGCACAAAGGCGAGCTTGCCACTCAGTTTCGAGCATCATTCTTAGAGCAGTTCGCTCAATTATCAGTTGTTCCTGAGCAAGGAACAAATCAGTATCACGAGTCTCAATCAGCGAGCTGATTACACCCTTCAGTCTTTCTACCTCCAGTGGAGCTTCATCATGCTTATTCCTAGCATGAAGCTGCTCCTCCTGAAGATGTACTAATCTGAGGGCTTCCTCAGTATCTCTTACTCTGAGAGACTCAGTTAACCGATCATTCTTCTCACTCAGTTGTGCGTTCACATCCACTGTGTGAGTATGAGTCTCCTGCAGCCTTGAGAAGTCAACCATCAATTGCTCTAGAGCGAGCTGAAGGTCGAGTTCTCCCGCTAAATCTGAGCTAAACTCAGGTGCGTGATCAGGAGAAGAGGCAGAAGAACATACCTCATCATCTGCCATCAGGCAGAGGTCATCATACTCCTCGTCTGAAAAGAGTTCAGGGGACCGGAGTTCAAGGCCATCTGAATCTGAGGAATCCTCAGCAAGCAACGCTCTCCGGTCTGAAGCCCTGAGCTCTCTTTTGGCTCTCCGATCTTCTCGCTCACGAGCACTGAGCTCCGGACAATCATACTGATAATGTCCGGTCTTTTTGCAGTGGTAACACTTATCTACATCAGAAGCAAACTTCTTGTCAATGTACCTTTTATCAGATGATTCCCTCCTGCTCCCTGATGATCGTTCAGGTTTGGAGCTGGATCTTCTGGGAACATCATCTCTCCTCTTCTCATCTCTTCGTCTCTCAGGCTCGTTGAGATCCCTCCTGGAATCTGAACCTCTCCTATCTTACCTTCGGGGGCTAGATCTCCTGGGGCTGGAGTACCTGCGATCACGAGTGTCAGTATAAAATTTCTTATACCTGCCGAAACGAGAGTTCAGTTTCTCGAATCGCCGTGCCATCAGGCT
This sequence comes from Prunella vulgaris, assembly GCA_026898435.1. Lineage (NCBI taxonomy): Eukaryota > Viridiplantae > Streptophyta > Magnoliopsida > Lamiales > Lamiaceae > Prunella > Prunella vulgaris. Next base: position 395,357 of record JAPKLY010000043.1, read on the forward strand.
GTACTCCAAGGCTAGCTCATCTTTGTTCATGTCCTTCAGAGACTTGGAGCCAGATCCAGCCTCAGGCTCAGGAGTAGTTTTAAGAGCCAAGCTCTTTTCCTTTTCAGGAGTCTTCTCCTCACTAACTTCCTCACTGACAGCACCCTTCTTTTTCCTCTTATCGAGGTCAAATTCCAGAGCCTTTAACTCTGAGAATAGGTGAGAGTGAGTAATGTTTGTAAGGTCCTGAGTGTTTTTCAACAAAATTACTCCTGTGTCCCATCTTTCAGGGAGACAGTTTAGGATTTTAGAAGACACCTCCCCCTTGGGAAACTCCTTCCCAAGGGTTGCTAGCTCGTTCATCATCTTAATGAACCGAGCTTCCATCTGATCGATGGATTCTCCCTCTAGCATCCGGAAGGCTTCGAACTTTCTAATTGCAAGATCTCTCTTGTTCTCCTTGATCTTTTCAGATCCCTCACTCATCTCTCTCAAAGTATCCCAGATTTCTTTAGCTGTCCTCAGGTGCATAAGTCTGACCGAATTCTCGTAAGAAATGGTGTGGAGTATAATGTTCTTAGCAACATTATCCAGTCCGATTTGCTTAATCTGATCAGAATTAAGCGCGGACCTCTCCACCTCTTCATCTCCGGCGGCTGGAACAGGTACATTGCCAGCAACGGGCCAGGTCGTCTGAAGATTTCTCATAAATCTGATTGGGCCATGCTCAATCACCTGTGGCATCTGATCATGAATAGAGTAGAGATGTGCAAGTACCCTGAATTTCCAATAGTCATAATTGTCAATAGAGAATTTAGGAAGATTGCCCTGAGGCGTTTAGAACCGGATGCCATGATATGCAGCTTTTCAGAAATAAGATCAGTTCAGTAGACCACCAAAAGTTTCTCCTCAGAAACTGTTGGTAAACAAAGTCAGTGATCTTTTGAACCACTGCTCTGATACCACTTGTTGGTCCCGAAACGAGTTAAATCAGTGTATGGGGGGAATACACTGATGTCAGATTTTTCTGAAAGACTCAAAAAAATGCTCTAACGCACTCAGTCAGGATTCCCTGAAGTACTCAGTATGCTGAAGGTCCACAGGGGTAGCAGGGACGGTTCAGTAACGAGTCAGATAAACTGAGTGTGAGTAATGTGCTCGGAAGCTCAGTAGAGATAACAAACCTACTGACTGCTCGGAAGCGAGTCAGTTGGACCACTATCTCAGTGAGCCAGAGTACTTGCGGAAAGTGAGCCCTTAGATTCTACTCGTTTTAGTTTCTGAAAACATTTTCTCTGAGTTGCTTAGTAAATTGGTGGTTAAGGCTGAGTGCACAGTATTCAGATTCAGGATGATTGATTCAGTCCTGAGGTTAAAAACAATGCAGTATGTTCAGTTTAATATGATGACAGTTATGATCCTGAACTGAACAGTAAATCAGCACACAGGGGACTTTTTAACGTGGTTCAGAGATAACCAACTCCTACGTCCACGACCTGATTTAACAGGAAGCTATCCTCAAAACCCTGAGGATAGGTACTTGGCTTTTACGTGCCAAGGGACACGAGTAGCCAACTTCCTCTCTTTGGAACTGACCCCTGGGCGTTTTACAAGTCCCAGTCCTTCTAACCAACTGATCTCACACCTTGAGTGGTTTGGTATTCTGGTTTCCAACTAAGATAGCTCTAGCAATACAAAACAATGCTAAATAATAAAGCTATCGATCTAAGCAAATACAGAGTGAATCCTACTACAACACTAGGGAAATTTGATTGCAGAGTGTTGTTTATAGTATGCTTTAAATGCTTGGATTCTTGAGAGCTTTCTCTTAGAAATTTCCCGTTCACCTTGAATGGGTGCAAGGTTCTCCATATTTATAGGCAAGATTCAAAATAGATCCGTTGGAGGAGATCAAATCAAATCTTTCCTATTTTAGGTAGATTGCAGGCTAGAAATACTGTTTGACCTACCCGCCATGCTTATTCTGGCAAGTTGTCACATCACCTGCAACTTTTTGAGACGCATTAAATACCGTATTAAATGCTGCGCAGACTCCGTGCATGTGTGTCGAAAGATCATTGGCTCTCCGCTATAACGGCAAGTTGACATTCAGACATTTGTCCTTCCTCGTACATTCAATGCTCTGAGTCTCTTGTTAATAACTCAGTCTGAACGTGTGTTTAATGGAGTCTTACTGACATTCTTTTTGTCTCTTTGCCCCATAGCATAAATAACATTTTGCTTTGGTCTTACATGATTCAGGTGATCTGAACCATGGCCTGAGTCAGGTCCTATGTGCATTCAGCACAGCCTGATAGGTTATTCAGCCCATTATGTTTAACCTTTTTGCTTTGGTCTTACATGATTCAGGTTAACTGAATCAAGGCCTAAGTCAGGTCTTAAGTTCATTCAGCACAGCCTGATATGTAACACTTACTCTTCACTGACTAAGTTCTGTCCTGAGTATGCTTAGTGTACTCAGTAGAAACATCAGCCAATGGTACTTCAGGATTGACTTCAGGATGAATCAGCAGGCTTCGATCTTCAGCTTCAGAACAGACAATCTTCAGCGAGACTGACTGACTCCTTCAGGATAGATTACACTTCAGACTTCAGTAAATTGGGTCGACTCCAATATTCTTCAGTCTTCAGCATGGTCCACCTGTAATGAATCTCTAACATAACTATCCTGAATTGTTTTATCCTGAACAGCTATACTTAGGCAAATTCATCAGGAGTTTTTGGATCTAATCAAAACACTCAGATTGTCCCAACAAGTACTTAATGATGACGTTATGGAACCGAGCCCAAATTCCACCACCTCCACAAGAAGTTTCTCCTTCTAACTCATATACATCTCAAGATTCCTACTCCTATGAAGATCCACTTGATAGCTCCTTGAGAGTTACGTACCCAAGTGTAGGTTGATTTCAAGTAATAAAATTTCTCGGGAGACCGAGTGTCGAACCACAGGGAGATTTGGAAGAAAAAGATATTATCTAGTTGAGAGGTTTAAATAAAGTAACAAAATACTAGAGCTTCGGGATTCCACTTTAGATAAAAATACTAGAGTTATGATCTTGGTTATCTTTGATAAATCAATCGAAATCTAACAATCAAGTGATTTAAATCGGAAGATATAACTTTGAGAACATATAATACTTTTGAAAAGTACCTTTAGACCTTCGAACAAGTTTATAAAATCAATAGTTGATGTGTAAAACTAAGCATTTGTTGTGCCAATAAGTCTACAACAAATCAAAGTAATGACACATCAAAACCTCTCTTAAAAACTCTTCAAATGACTAAAGGATTGAAACTTTGAAAATCTTTATTGAATAACCAAGAACATTACTAATACTTTACTAAAGCTTCATCCCTAACTCTAGTAAAATATTTAGCTACGCATACTAATACAATAGGAACTCATATTTCTAAGATAGATACTAGACTAAGATAGAAGGATTACAAGGAAAATGGGATGCCTTCAAGGGTTGCTAAAGGGCTCTTTATATAGGCCTCCAAATAGTGAATCATGGAGACTTTAGCAACCAATTCACGTGGCCTGTAAACATCAGTAATTTAATTGCCCTTGCCGTCTGAATTTCATCTTGACTTCTGAATGAAAGTTGTAGGTCGTTGGATTAGATTTCCAAGGAGTCTAAGATCTAAAAAATCGGATATCTATATTGTGAGTTATGACCAGAATAGTGAAGTTGGTAAAACTGGATTGTTTTTCTCCGCGAATTTATGGTGGTCACTTGAAAAGCAGATATCTCAGCTTGCACAAAATCAATGCGTTTAATATTTTTACTGTGTCTTGATGAATTTCTTGGCTAAATTGGACTTTTTTGTGAACTATGATGAATTATTTCCCAACATGTGTACTGAGATGGCGGAATTCGGAAGCCCTTGCATTGATTGTCATTTTGACCATTGAAGCCGGAACTTTTGACACTTGAGACCTGAAGATAAGTTGTATAGCAACGAATTAGTGATCAAATACAACTGGAATTGGTTCAATTGGTTTAGTGAGGCTCCATATATTGTGCAAATACGAAAATCTGTTTTGAGCCCAAACATTGGACAGAAATGGAGTCTTCACTTTTTAGTACAAATACAATCCAAACTTGTAAAATTGGATCACTAAAATGTCTTAAGTATTTAGTACATTTTCTTAGGTGTTCAATATCATAAAATTTGGATAAGTATAACTCCACTTAAGACCTCAACAATATACAATAGACATAATGGTCATGTTGAATTATACATATGTCACTTATTTATATAGAAAACATAAATACTTATAACTAATTAGAAAGTGTGAAATTATATATAAATACGCTAAACAATACATTATAGTACACAAAATAATACACAAAATAGGTAAAATACATGCATACTTAAATTATAGTACACAAAAAAATACACAAAATAATACATGAATAAACAACTTTTGCCAGTGGATTTCACACGCCTTACATCTCTCAATGTGGCTAGTGTTTACGCTCAGACTCTATATCGTGAATATTTCTATCATAAGCTTGGTTATACATCTGTCAGTCAATCAACAATGCAATCAACATAAGTTAGAATGACTTTATTTGATTGTAATGAGGCTTAGGGTGAAGTTATGAAGAAAATTGGCTCTGGATTTTGACTCAAAGTGGTCTGCAACCAAATGTTGGAAGAATTATATTTAAGCTTTGATTCGCATCTTCAAATCTCTTCAATACTGTCCTTCTCCATCCTCATCATTATTCCGATAAACATCACTTTTTTTTTCTTCTATTTTTTTTTTCTTTTTTTTTTTTTTTTTACACCTTCACAAGAATAATTCACCTTATTCACACTTTGAGAACTGATAATTATGATTTTGTGGTAAAAGAAAAGGTTTTATTTAGGCTCAAAGGGGTTTACTAAGGCATTGAAAAGTTCGGTAGGTTTTATTGGAAGAGAAAGGTAAGTCTTAATTGCTTTCATCATTCTTATGTATGCATACAGAGTGACTGATACAGATTCAAAACAAGTTCTGAAAAACATAATTCATGACAGAGTATCTCACATAAAAGAATGCTCAAACATGCTATTTAGGCACAAATTCTCACAGGGTAGGTTCATATCCACTAAACAAAAGTTGCAGCTTTCTAATGTAAATCTTGTTAAAATAATTTTTTTTTTCAACAATCAATTGCAACCATTTGTAAAATAGAAAAATTAGTAAAATTATTCAATTATAGTCCATAATCTTTTGTCACAGTGTGTGTGAAATGAGGATGACTTATAAACATCTATTAGAATGTACTTAACCAAAATAGAAAAAAAATGTACCAAGTTTGTTAAATAGCATATATTAAAATTAAGACATCAGTAAATTTAAAAAGTCGTGGTTGTGATGCGTCTCAAAGGTACAAAGAAAAGGTTAATTTTCTTACCCCCTTTACTCTGCCATCTTTATAGTTTTTTTTAATATTTTTTTTTAACTCTTTATTTTTTATTTTTTTTAAAATTTTTTGGATTTTTTTAAAAAGAAGTCAACTAATCCCCACCCCCCAATTTAAACAAGACATTGTCCTCAATGATGGATAGACGAAATTGTAAAGGAGAAGAGATTATCTGATTCCTCAGAGAAATTTGTAGCAATAAACCTGAAATACACAAACAGACATATATATATATATTTTTTTTCCAAATGTAAATCTAAATCATCCTGACTTTTTATGGGTCGAGTTCCTAACCAGTTTACCTGAGACGTGATTGGGCAACTTTTAATCTCACAGGCATTGAGTTTTTCTATAAATTGTTCTGGATCTGAATCTGCGGTAAAGAGTTGACGTTCTGATTCTTCAATAAAACCTTGTTGTTTCACATGATCCAAAAAAGTTAGTAACCCATCATAATAACCATTAATATTCAGTAGTCCCACAGGTTTTGAATGAATACTTAAACATGACCAACATACAATGTTAAATATTTCTTCCAAAGTAAGAATACCACCTGGAAGGGCCATGAATGCATCAGAGATTTCTATCAATTTTGGCATTCTGTCAATTAAGGATGAAATCTGTATTTCCTCACCAATTGAGCCTTCAGAAGTATTTTCATTATACCAAGATTGAGTTTTTTCAACTAGATGGTCTAAATACTCAAGTGCATCATCTGGTTTTTTTATCCAAAAATTCACCATTACACATCATTTCCACAAATTGTTTTGTTTCAGTGTTTAAACCTTCATAGAATAGCGTTTAAACCTACGTCCACGACCTGATTGAACAGGAAGCTATTCTCAAAACCCTGAGGATAGGTGCTTGGGTTTTACGTACCAAGGGACAGGAATAGCCAACTTCCTCTCTTAGGAACTGACCCCTGGGCATTTTACAAGTCCCAGTCCTTCTAACCAACCAATCTCACACCCTGAGTGGTTTGGTATTCTTGGTTTCCAACTAAGATAGCTCTTGCAGTACAAAACAATGCTAAATATTAGAGCTATCGATCTAAGCAAATACAGAGTGAATCCTACTACAACACTAGGGAAATTTAATTGCAGAGTGTTGCTTATAGTATACTTTGTGAGCTTGGATTCTTGAGAGTTTTCTCTTGGAAATTTCCCGTTAGCCTCGAATGGGTGCAAGGCTCTCCATATTTATAGGCAAGATTCAAAATAGATCCGTTTGAGGAGATCTACCCAAATCTTTCCTATTTTAGGGTGGTTGCAGGCTAGATGTACTATTGACCAAATTGCCATGCTTAATCTGGCAATCTTTACCCCCTCCACCTGCAACTCTGAGATGCATTGAATGGTGCATTAACTGCTGCGCAGACTCCGTACATGCGTGTCGAAATATCATTGGCTTTTCGTACAAACGGCTAGTTGACCTTCTGACATTCGTTCTTCCTCGTACATTCAAAGCTCCGAGTCTCTTGTTAATAACTCAGGTTGATTGTTTGTCTTTAGTGGAGTCCACTGACATTCTCTTTGTCTCTCAGATGTTAACATAAATGTTAACTGACCCATAGCATGAATAACCTTTTTGCTTTGGACTTACATGGATCAGGTAAACTGAACCAATGCCTAAGTCAGGTCTTATGTGCATTCAGCACAGCCTGATAGGTTATTCAGTCCAGTATGTGTAACCTTTTTGCTTTGGACTTACATGAGTCAGATAAACTGACTCAAGGCCTAAGTCAGGTCTTACGAGCATTCAGCTCAGCTTGATAAGTTACACTTACTCTTCACTGACTGTGTTCTGTCCTGAGCATGCTTAGTGTACTCAGTAGAAGCAACAGCCAATGGTACTTCCGGATTGTCTTCAGGGTGGATCTTCAGACTTCGGACTTCAGCTTCAGTTCAGGCAATCTTCAACGAGACTGACTCTGACCTTCTTCAGGGCGATTTGCACTTCAGACTTCAGGCCATTGGGTCGACTCCGATAGTCTTCAGTCTTCAACACGTTCCCCCTGAACTGAATCCCTAACCTGACTATCCTGAACTAGACAATCCTAAACCATTGTACTTAGGCAAATTCATCAGGGTTTTAGGATCTAATCAAAACATTCAGATTGTCCCAACATGATGGATTATATTTGACTTGGAGTTTATGGTTAATGATGCTTATGAGTTTGAGCTTTATTATTGTGCATTGCTTGTTCTTGTCTCCACTTCTTTGCCAAACTTTTTAGACCCTTGGTCCAAAAAAGTTTTGGGGGTGTGTTCGTTTCATAAATCTCATTGCAATGCTATGCTTAGGTAGATTTTTGGTGCTTCCTTGATGTTTTGGACCATATACTTATTGTGAGGCCCTATTTTGCTTGTTATTTTTTGCCATATTGTTACTTGCTTTGAGTAGTGAATGCATGACATATGATTATTGTTGTGTGGATGAGTTGAAAGTCATGATTAGTGTAGTGGATTTATTGCTTAATTCTTATTTTATCTTTGATACTTTTGATTTCATGATTCTTGAGATTTCATTGATATGAGCATATTGATATGATTTGAGTCTTGATCACCCATTACCCGTGAGATTTGAGCCATTTATGCCCGTTTCAGTCTTGAACGGATGACATTTCTTTGATGTGAGTTACACACATGTGCATTATACTCTAAAACTTGACTTTAGTCTTATTTGAGGCTACATTAGATAATAATTTCACATGAGATTATATGAGGCATTTTCTTTGATCTATATTGAGCCACTTTGCCCTATGAGCCTACCATTGATATTGATATCCTTTGCTCACCATGTTGTGCCTATAATCATTTCCTTTGGCTAACCACACCTTAAGCCATTTTCCTTCCTTTTTGGAACTCTCTTGTCCTTATGATTAGTAGAGTGAATAGAAGGAAGGAAGATTGGTGATATGACGAAGAAATGGGTGGCCAATGTGGAAAGAAATTTTATGCATGGATTGTTATGAAAAGAAGGTTCAAAGGCAAGTGCTTGCAAGAAATTGAAAAAGGTTGACTTTTTGAAAAATTATGGTCAAGTTTGACTCTAGTGTTGTGAGTAAGTTCACAATTTTGTAAAAAGGGAAGAATGATTCTTTGAAGTGTAATTTTGAAAGAGCATGAAGAGCATGTGTACAATTGCATGAAGAGGTGAATGATCTCTACGTTGATTCCTTCTATGCTTTACTAATCATACTTTGTCACTTTTATCCATATGTTCCTTCCCTACCAAAGAGTCAACACTACAACCTTCAAAAGTCCTCATTGATGTGTGTTTGATTTGTCATTACAAGTGGTGGAGAATGTAGACTTGAGCCAAGCTTATGGTAGTATGTGTATGTGGTGTGATGAATGAGTGAGCTTAAACACTTGAGGGTTGAGCTAAACACTTATCTTGTGAGGATCATGACTCATTGATTTGATATTGTGCTAATTGATTTGATTTTGATAGTTGAGTGGATGATATTATATCTTAGATTTGCTAGATATTGAGTGATGATTCTATGGCATTGATCTTGTGCTTGATGCTTCATACATACAATTATTCCCTTATCTTATCGCTTTGTTACTCGAGGCCGAGCAACAATCTAGTTTGGGGGTGTGATTAGGGTCATAATTGCACGTTTTTGCATCCATTTCTACATGTTTTTGATGTGCTAATGTTCATATTTGACCCTAAAATGCTATACTTTGTACATTTAACTCTTTTTGGCTAAAAAGTTATGTTTTGTAGTGAAAATGAGCAAAATAGGCAAGAGACGAGCAAGTTCGTAAAATTCTAGAAATTATGAGTTGATCCAATGGAGGAAAATTATATACCATGTCGAAGGGTTCAAAGAGAGGGTCGCAACGGAAAAGAATCGAGTCAATCTGAGCTCTAGAACTCAAGATATGAAGAAAATGAGGAAGTCGAGGATCGATCGGACGAGTCGAAGCCGGGATCGTGCGCAACCAAGCCTGGGCTCGTGCGACCACAAGCCCAGATTTGTGCGACGGAGCTCTGGTTCGGGCGGTGAAGGGCCGAACGAATGCTCGCACGAACCGGATTCGTGCGACCACTTCAGTGCACTCTTGCGATGCCTCTGCTGGACCCATTTTCGAGGGCCATTTCGTTTTTTCGCGCGTTTAATGAAGGACATTTTGGACTAAACATTGTGGGCACTATAAATACTCCAAGGATCAGATTCTCAAGGCAGGAAGTCACAATCTAGTTCAGAATCAAGTCATAATTTAAGTTCTTAGATTAGATTAGAGAGAGAGAGGTAGTTACTAGTTGTGTTTTTAAGATTTCTTCTTACGATTTCATCAATAACTTTTGATCTACCGCTTTGATCGTTGATCCGTTTATTGCTGCATTCTCGTCTTAGCTAGAGCTACGTTTCTACCGATTGAATTTCAATTTCCATTGCTATATCATTTTCTAGCATTTTAGAGGTAACTTGTATCTTTTCAATTCTCATTGTAATAGGTAATCTCTTTACATTTCTTGTATGATGATGATTGTTACTAGCTTAATTGTTCTTTTGTTTACCCAATTAGCCATGTGCTAATTCCTTCATGTGTTGGTGTATGACTCCTATGGAATAATGTGGTGATCATGTTGAACTTTTCAATGCTATGAGTTGTTGTATGATCAATTCTGTACATTGATGGATTGTATGAATGCTTTGCATGTGTAGTTGATCATAAGGGCCATTAGGGAGTTAGTCTCATACGAGAGTAGAGCTATTTTCCTAAATCTTCTTGTATTAAGGCCAATGCATGCCAAATGTTTGATTAAATTCCTAAGATAGTGAGAACTATTATTAGTGAATTGGAAGGACAATTAGACGCTTTAATGTGTATCTAGGGAGACTTTTTTGCATGTTAGAGTGGGTAGCCGATTGATTGTAGAATACCTCATTGCATGATTAGGATAGTACACTAACACATATCTCTCACATTTGCTCACTTTGCAACACAAGGTGATATGTAGTTTACTCTTTTGACGCATTAGTAGACAATAGATACCTTTCCCCTTTATTGCTTTGTTTGCTTTTCGAATTGAAACAACAAATTTCCCTTACAATTCCCCATCTCCCTAGGGTTCGATAAATATTAAACTTGGTCAAACTTACTACGACAATAGCGAACATGTACACTTACGTGAGGACACATTTTCCACTGAACACCTACCCTAACCAAAGAGCCAACATTACAACCAAATGAAAAGCCCTCATTGATTTGCAATTGACTTATTTTTACTGTAGTAGAGAATATAGACAATAGGCAAGTTTATGGTAGTGCAGCTATTGAGAATGATATTGAGTGCTGAAATTGAACCCATACACTTGAGTGATGAGTGATACACTACCGAGAGGATTGTGATGAGTTGAATTGATTTGATGTGTTATTGAATCTTGATAATTAGAGTCGGAGTTGATGTGATAAGCATGCTTCATTGAACACTTGTGAGCTTGTGTTGTATGAAACTTGATGATATGATGATCACTAATCGGTTCTAATATTCCACTAGGCTTGATCGATTCATTGCTCGGGATGAGCAATACTCTACTTTGGGGGAGTGATTAGGGTCATATTTGCATCAATTTGTGCTAATTTTGAGATAAATTTCTAAAGTTTTGTATGCATTTAGGGCCTTAATTTACTATCCATTTCATTAATTGTTATTTAAGCTCCATTGAAATATTATTATTCATTTAATTAATTAAGTCAATAAATTTATTTATTTATTTGACTATTTAATTAATGATACTACCTCCGTCCACCAAAAGTTTGCGGTACTTTTGGGGGCACGACTTTTAAAGAAAAGTATAATGAGTAGAATGTATATGGTGGAGATTGTGAGGTAAAGTTTTTAAAGGTGGAGATTTAAAGGATATTTCCATTTTGGGAGTGTGCAAATTTTTGTTGGACAAACTAAAAAGGAAAGTGTGCAAACTTTTGTGGGACGGAGGTAGTATATAATATTAAAAGGTTTAACTCTATTTGATTGGGTAATTCACAGATTTGAGAGTGTTAATTTTTCTCCCCATCGACCACAATTACTTTTCCCTTTTCACACCAATGCTCCACTCACAACCGCCTACCTCCGCCTTCGTCAACAGCAGCAATGGTCACCTACATCCAAAGAAACATGCGCCGCCTCAGCCACGCTGTCGCACTGCAAATTGAGTCGAAGCTCTGAATCGCTGCTCCTCTTACCTCTGCAATTGATGCTGGAATATCTGCCAGTCTCACGATCACGTAGTGAAACTTGATTCCGTCGTACCGCCTATGCCCGATTCTCGCCGATTGGAACCGCTACCAAGCCTCCGTCAACAGATTTCACAAATCTAAATCGAGTCCCTGCTGTTACTTGAAAATTCAATTTGGGCCGTAAGTTTTCCATTCATTTATTTGGCCCAAAACGTATTTGGCCCATTTGCTGCATGAAAGATTATTTTTAGGCCCATTTGCATTGAAGGGCAGAACGTGAGTATATAATTTCTTGAAGGAAAATCACGCATCACGCTTCCGTAGATTAATTCTGTAGTTTAGATTAATTCTGTAGTTTTTCATGCACTCGAGATTTTAGGAATTAGAGAAAACATTTTTCTGAATTGCTTATTTTTTTCCTTCATGTTTTGGGATTTTTAGTTATTTGATTATTATTGTGTGATTATTTATTTAATTCTTGCTTTGGATTTTTATTAATTAGAATTATTATTGTTTAATTTCATTTCTTAAATAGATTTATGCAATTTCTTGTTCCAATTAGTTTTAGTAACCCCGTCTCATTATTTTCTCAAGTTATGTTATTTTCAATAATGCATGCTGTCTCAATTAGTCCTAGTATTTTTTATCTCATCTTTGATCAATGATTTTTTTTGTCTCAATTAGTACTGTTCACTCATTAGTTATGAGTTAAGCCTTTTTGCTTTGAGTGAAATTCACCCGAAGCATACACGTTTTAGTTTAGATTATTAGTTTAAAATTCTTTTTATTTTATTTTATTTTAGCTTCATTTTGTAGTTAGATAGAAACCAAATCCTGCATTTTCATTCTTGTTTATTTGATTTCAAGACTCACACACAATCCTTAGGATTAGACTTGTTTCATTGCTTCCCGTGGATTCGATATTTATAAATTGGTCAGTTTACCACTACACGATCCTATACACTTGTAGACTAGTGCATTTGTGTGTGAACACAAATCGCTGGTCAAATTTTTGGCACCCTTGCCAGGGAAGTAACATAGATAGTTTAATTTTAGGTTTGTGTGTTTGAGTCATTTTAGTTTCTTTTAACTCTGTGGATTTTCTGATTGTTTTGCAGGAGTGAGCTTCATTGAAGATGATGAAGGGATATGATATACACTTTATGGATTATCCATCTCACCATACTCGGATCCTCCTGATCTGCAGCCCGATTACCACCAACCTCCTAATCCATACTACTCACCATCTCCTGATCCATATCATTCATATTATCCACTACCTTGCCAGCAGTATTCTCCATATCCACCTCCAGAACCATACTATCCACCACCTGAATACAACTAACCTCTTCCACAACAATACTCCTATCCTCCTCAACCATATCAGGACTCAAACTCCTATCCATACTCGTATCCCTATTCCGATCCCTACTCTAATCCGTACCCATATTCTGATCCCTACTATTATCCTTATTCATATTCCTACTCCAATCTAGAAGCTGTTATTCAACCTCCACCAGGGGTTGAGCCGATATCACAACCTCCAAATAGCGAAGGGAAAGCCACTACAGATTAGATGCTTGCTCTAATTTTAAAGCAAATGGAGAAAATTGAGGACACTACTAACAACCTTGAGGAAACTTTGAAGGCCACAAATTCTAAAGTAAAGACCTTAGCGATTCAATTGGAGGAAATGAACAGTTTTCGGGCTGAGAATGATTTAGATGGAGAGGAAAAAGAGGGCCTAAGCGAAGTGGTTGAAGATGTCATTTCACTATCTATAGGAGATGTAGAAGAATGTCCCTTGGTGGACACGAGCAAAACTAAGGAAGAAAGTCAAGTGAAAGTAGAAGAAGAATCTGAGAGCGAAATGAGCAATCCTGAAGTTTTAACTCTTTGTATTTCACTTGATATTATTCTTGTTGATTCTATTTTTTCTCCTTACAGGATTGATGAAAAGTTGAATTAAAGATACTCTTTGGAGTCCTCGAGAAAAAGGGAGAGGAATGGATGGAGATGAAGGTGATAAGAGAAAAAGCAGATGCATGTAAACTTGGAGGTAAGAGAAAGGGAGACTTGTATACTCATAGTTTAAGCCTCATTGACTTCGAGGCTAAACGTTTGAGATGTAATGGCAAGGAGAACCGATATCCTTGGCCATTTCGATGAGCGTATGAGGTATTGTGCGGCATAGGACGTTAAAAATAGCGCTTAATGGGAGGCAACCCATTTTCTTGCTTTTGTTTATTTTCGTAGGTTTTTTTATTTCTTTTGATTTGTTAGATTGTTAATCCCTGTTTCTCTCTGATTGTGTGCTTTGTAGGTCTTGGATGGTTGCGTGCAAAAGGGAACAAAATAAAGTTATTGTGCTGGTTCGAGGAGAATGAGTAATTTGGTGCAGGCTGAGGTACCACGAACCCAAACTTAGAATTGCTTAGCAATCTCTAAGTTTGGGGGAGTGGTCATTTTTACTACTTTTATGCCTACACTGCACAGGCGCACATACTTTGTTCTTGTTACTCTTGCTGAGTGTGTGTGCTCTCTTTAAGTTGTGGGAATGAGCCTATATAAGTGTTGAGTTATTCTGTTTTGATATGAGTCTCATACGGACACCCCTGTCTCAAACTTAGAATTGGATAGCAATATCTAAGTTTGGGGGTGTATGCTTATTTGAATGGACTTCTATACATTTGCACAGGCGCACCTACTCCCGTCTTTGTTGCTGGTTTTGTGATCCTAGGTCCTATTGAGATACTTGAGTTTGTTGAAATGTGTGGATGCATGAGGATTGAATAGAGTGATATTGAATTGAGAAGTGAATATTTGTATTGTTGAGTGAAGTACATATGAGATTTCATTTGTGTTTGAGTAGAGGGTGTTAGTCATTGATGCTTTGATTCTAGGAGTTGAGATGAAATAATCTTGAGTCAATAAAACTTGTCACAATCACATTGCCTGTGAGACTTGAGCCCATTCCTGTTCATTATAAACAGATGAAGTTTTCTTGGTTGTGTGGTCCTCTTAGTATGTTGTCACTCTATGTTGGATCGGTTGCGCTGAGTAGAACTGATGTACTATCCTCGCAAACCAACACAGGTCTTTTCTAGCGTGCTTATGTCCTCACTCGCACGCACCCTGAGAACTTCCCAGGGGGTCACCCATCATGAAATTGCTCCAAGCCAAGCACGCTTAACTTTAGAGTTCTTTCATAATGGGCACCAGAAAAGAAGATGCACCTTGTTTGTATGAGTAGTACAATCAATTCCTTTAAACCCAATATCTAGCTTCAGCGCCACGGGCGGCACGCAACTACGCCTTTAATCGAGCGAACGAGTGGACTTGAGCGCAGCTCGCCTCCAAGGCAGGGACTGCTAGGATTCTATTGTTGGGACAATCTGAGTGTTTTGATTAGATCCCAAAACCCCTGATGAATTTGCCTAAGTATAGCTGTTCAGGATAAAATAGTTCAGGATAGTTAGGTTAGAAATTCAGTACAGGAGGACCATGCTGAAGACTGAAGAATATTGGAGTCGATCCAATTTACTGAAGTCTGAAGTGTAAACCATCCTGAAGGAGTCAGTCAGTCTTGCTGAAGATTGTCTGTTCTGAAGCTGAAGATCGAAGCCTGCTGATTCATCCTGAAGTCAATCCTGAAGTACCATTGGCTGATGTTTCTACTGAGTACACTAAGCATACTCAGGACAAAAGTTAGTCAGTGAAGAGTAAGTGTCACCTATCAGGCTGTGCTGAATGCACTTAAGACCTGACTTAGGCCTTGGTTCAGTTCACCTGAATCCTGTAAGTCCGAAGCAAAAAGGTTACACATACTGGGCTGAATAACCCATCAGGCTGTGCTGAATGCACATAGGACCTGACTCAGGCCGTGGTTCAGATCACCTGAATCATGTAAGTCCAAAGCAAAAGGTTATTTATGCTATGGGACAAGAGACAAAGAGAATGTCAGCAAGACTCCATTAAGACACACGTTCAGACTGAGTTATTAACAAGAGACTCAGAGTATTGAATGTACGAGGAAGGACAAATGTCTGAAGGTCAACTAGCCGTTATAATAGAGAGCCAATGATCTTTCGACACGTATGCACGGAGTCTGCGCAGCATTTAATGCGGCATTTAATGCGTCTCAAAAAGTTGCAGGTGATGTGACAACTTGCCAGATTAAGCATGGCGGGTAGGTCAAACAGTATTTCTAGCCTGCAATCTACCTAAAATAGGAAAGATTTGATTTGATCTCCTCCAACGGATCTATTTTGAATCTTGCCTATAAATATGGAGAGCCTTGCACCCATTCAAGGCTAACGGGAAATTTCCAAGAGAAAACTCTCAAGAATCCAAGCATTCAAAGCATACTATAAACAACACTCTGCAATTAAATTTCCCTAGTGTTGTAGTAGGATTCACTCTGTATTTGCTTAGATCGATAGCTCTATTATTTAGCATTGTTTTGTATTGCTAGAGCTATCTTAGTTGGAAACCAGAATACCAAACCACTCAAGGTGTGAGATTGGTTGGTTAGAAGGATTGGGACTTGTAAAACGCCCAGGGGTCAGTTCCTAAGAGAGGAAGTTGGCTACTCGTGTCCCTTGGCACGTAAAACCCAAGTACCTATCCTCAGGGTTTTGAGGATAGCTTCCTGTTAAATCAGGTCGTGGACGTAGGAGGTGGTTATCTCCGAACCACGTTAAAAAGTCCCCTGTGTGTTGATTTACTGTTCTGTTCAGGATCATAACTGTCATCATAATAAACTGAACATCCTGCATCGCTTTTCTATTCAGGACTGAATCAATCATCCTGAATCTTAACACTGTGCACTCAGCCTTAACCACCAGTTTACTAAGCAAACTCAGAGAAAATGTTTTCAGAAACTAAAACGAGTAGAATCTAAGGGCTCACTTTCCGCACTCACTCTGACTCACTGAGATAGTAGTCCAACTGACTTGCTTCCAAGCGGTCAGTAGGTTTATTATCTTTACTGAGCTTCCGAGCACTTTACTCACACTTAGCTTATCTGACTCGTTACTGAACTGTCCCTGCTGCCCCTGTAGACCTTCAGCATACTGAGTACTTCAGGAAATCCTGACTGAGTGTGTTAGAGCATTTTTCTGAGTCTTTCAGAAAAATCTGACATCAGTGTATTCCCCCCCATATACTGATTATACTCGTTTCGGGACCAACAAGTGGTATCAGAGCCGTGGTTCAAAAGATCACTGACTTTGTTTACCAACAGTTTCTGAGGAGAAACTTTTGGTGGTCTACTGAACTGATCTTGTTTCTGAAAAACTGCATATCATGGCATCCGGTTCTAAACGCCTCGAGGGCAATCTTCCTGAATTCTCTATTGACAATTATGACTATTGGAAATTCATGGTACTTGCACATCTCTACTCTATCCATGATCAGATGCCACAGGTGATTGAGCATGGCCCAATCAGATTTATGAGAAATCTTCAGACGACCTGGCCCGTTGCTGGCAATGTACCTGTTCCAGCCGCCGGAGATGAAGAGGTGGAGAGGTCCGCGCTTAATTCTGATCAGATTAAGCAAATCAGACTGGATTATGTTGCTAAGAACATTATACTCCACACCGTTTCTTACGAGAATTCGGTTAGACTTATGCACCTGAGGACAGCTAAAGAAATTTGGGATACTTTAAGAGAGATGAGTGAGGGATCAGAAAAGATCAAGGAGAACAAGAGAGATCTTGCAATTAGGAAGTTCGAAGCCTTCCGGATGCTAGAGGGAGAATCCATCGATCAGATGGAAGCTCGGTTCATTAAGATGATGAACGAGCTAGCAACCCTTGGGAAGGAGTTTCCCAAGAGGGAGGTGTCTTCTAAAATCCTAAATTGTCTCCCTGAAAGATTGGACACAGGAGTAATCTTGTTAAAGAATACTCAGGACCTTACAAACATTCCTTACTCTCACCTATTCTCAGAGTTAAAGGCTCTGGAATTCGACCTCGATAAGAGGAAGAAGGGTGCTGTCAGTGAGGAAGTTAGTGAGGAGAAGACTCCTGAAAAAGAAAAGAGCGTGGCTCTTAAAGCTACTCCTGAGCCTGAGGCTGGATCTGGCTCCAATTCTCTGAAGGACATGAACAAAGATGAGCTAGCCTTGGAGTACAGCCTGATGGCACGGCGATTCGAGAAACTGAACTCTCGTTTCGGCAGGTATAAGAAATTTTATACTGACACCCGTGATCGCAGGTACTCCTGCCCCAGGAGATCTAGCCCCCGAAGAGAAGAAAGGAGGGGTTCAGATTCCAGGAGGGATCACAACGAGCCTGAGAGACGAAGAGATGAGAAGAGGAGAGATGATGTGCCCAGAAGATCCAGCTTCATACCTGAACGATCATCAGGGAGCAGGAGGGAATCATCTCATAAAAGGTACACTGACAAGAAGTTTGCTTCTAATGTAGATCAGTGCTACCACTGCAAAAAGACCGGACACTATCAGTATGATTGTTTGGAGCTCAGTGCTCGTGAGCGAGAAGATCGGAGTGCCAAGAGAGAGCTCAGGGCATCAGACCGGAGAGCGTTGCTTGCTGAGGACTCCTCAGATTCAGATGGCCCAGGACGCCGGTCCCCTGAACTCTTCTCCGATGAAGAGTATGATGACCTCTGCCTGTTGGCAGATGACGAGGTATGTTCTTCTGCCTCTTCTCCTGATCACGCACCTGTGTTTAGCTCAGATTCAGCAGGAGAACTCGACCTTCAGCTCGCCCTAGAGCAATTGATGGTTGACTTCTCAAGGCTGCAGGAGACTCATACTCACACAGTGGATGTAAATGCACATCTGAGTGAGGAGAACGATCGGTTAACTGAGTCTCTCAGAGTAAGAGATACTGAAGAAGCCCTCAGATTAGTACATCTTCAGGAAGAGCTACTTTATGCTCGGAACAAGCATGATGAAGCTCCACTGGAGGTAGAAAGACTGAAGGGTGTAATCAGCTCGCTGATTGAGACTCGTGACACGGATCTGTTCCTTGCTCAGGAACAACTGATGATTGAGCGAATTGCTCTGAGAGTGATGTTCGAAACTGAGTGGCAAGCTCGCATTTGTGCTGAGCAAACTGCTTGGGATCTTGAGCTGATCTCTAAGGAGAAAGCTCATGAAGAGTTGGTGCTTCAATACACCTCTGAAATTGAGGCCCTGAAAGAAACAAATGAGCATCTTGAAGTTAAGCTGAAGAAGTTATACACATCTACCCAAGTGGTTGATGAGTTGACAAGTTTCTCTCAGCTGACTAATGGTGCTAAAACTGGGTTGGGCTACGATGCCTCAAAAGACCCAAAGGGCAAGATAAAGAGAGGTGCCTCAGGGAGCAACTCTCAGAAGAAGTTTGTCCCTGTCCTAACTGATGACAAGAGCTCAAGTGTTGCTCATCAGAATAAAGGCAAAGGGAAGGAGAAAATGCCTGTTGAACCTGTCAGGCAAAGGACTGAGGATTCTAGGCCAAAACCTAAGGAAAAGGCCAAGGCTCCTCATCCTGAGTCAGGGAAGACAAATCAAAGAAAATCCAAGGCTCAGCCTAGGAATCCTCAATCTGGGAAAAATTCTGCTCCCAGCACTTCTCAGGCCCAGCCTAGAAATGTTCAGAGCAGAAGAAACTCAGGACAGAGGATGCTTCAGGCAAGGCCAAGGATTACTGAGGTCCAGATCTCTCAGACAGGGCACAGAGCCCATCAGGAGCGTCCTAATCCTCAAAGGAGAAGGACAAACCAAGTGGCCTCTGAAAGGCAAAGGAGACCTGACTCCAGAAACACTCAGGCTAGACCTCAAGTGCCAAAAGGTCAGGCCCGAGCTGCTCCTTCTAGGGATCAAACTCAGCCCAATGCACCCAGGCCAGGAAGGAACAGGAGGCCCACCCCCAGAAATCAATATAGGGCTCCTGTATCTCAGGCTGACACCCATACACCCTCAACTTCCCAGGCACAAAGGAAGAAGAGAACTGTGTATGTTGATATTTCAGGGAAACAGGTTTACTCTTCTGATGCTATCAGAATTGTTAAACAAATCTGGATCCCGAAGGGTATGGCTGACTCAGTAGGACCCAATACGAAATGGGTACCTGAGGCCTGATTCTTTTCAGGTCACTGCGGGCTACAAGAACTGGAAGGAGGATCTGATGAAGGACTGGTACTTGGACTCAGGATGTTCCAGGCACATGACCGGATTTCGTGATCTCCTTCAGGATTATGTAGCTCAAGAAGGCCCGCAGGTAACTTTTGGTGATAACTCTAAAGGTTTCACCAGAGGATTCGGAACCCTTGTTATTAACTCTGTCCATGTAATGAATGTATCATATGTTGAGGGACTGAGACATAACTTACTCTCGGTTAGTCAGTTCTGTGACCGAGGATATAGTGTAGAATTTACATCTAACATGTGTCTTGTGAAGGACAAATCTACACTACAGGTTCTGATTACAGGTGTCAGGAGGGGCAATGTATATTTTGCTGACTTCAAGAGCAGCCCTCCTGAAACCTGTCTGGTCGCTAAGAGCTCCTCTGAGCTCAGTTGGCTTTGGCATAAACGTCTGAGTCACTTAAACTTCAAGATTATTAACAAAATCTCTAGACTCTCTCTTGTAGATGGTCTGCCTAATGAAGTTTTTAGCAAAGACCACGTGTGCGGAGCATGTCAGGAAGGCAAGCAAACCAAAGCCTCATTCAAGGTGAAGGAAGCCTTCTCTACTGACAGAGTGCTTCAGCTCCTGCACATGGATCTCTTTGGTCCAGTAACTCCTGTCAGCATAAATGGTAGAAAATATACCCTTGTTGTTGTTGATGATTATTCCAGGTACACATGGGTTATTTTCTTGCTGAACAAAAAGGAGACTTAGGTCAAGCTTCCAGAGTTACTCAAGCAATTGAGTACTGAACAGGGTCAGAGCATAGTCAGAATCCGATCAGATCGAGGAACCGAGTTTATTAACTCTATTATAACTGACTTTTGTACTAACCATGGTATAGCTCATGAGACCTCTGCAGCCAGGACCCCTCAGCAGAATGGGGTAGCTGAAAGAAGGAATCGAACCCTGAAGGAAGCTGCCAGGACCATGTTGGCTGAATCAGGACTGCCCAAGAAGTACTGGGCTGAAGCAATCAACACTGCTTGCTACACTCAGAACCGATCTATGCTGAACAAACAACACGCTCAGACACCCTACGAAACTTGGAACAAGAGGAAGCCTCGCATCTCTTATTTCCATATTTTTGGGTGTAAGTGTTTCATCCTGAACAATGGGAAAGACCAGCTGAAAGCCTTTGATAGCAAATCTGATGAGGGAGTTTTCTTAGGATACTCCTCAGTCAGTAAAGCTTTCAGGGTGTATAACAGTCGGACCCTTTGTGTGGAGGAAACACCTCATGTTGTGTTTGATGAGACTGCATCAGTGCATAGGAAACAGGTTCCAAGTCCTGACACTGAGGGAATTACCAAAAGGGTAACAAGGCTGAGTCTGAAGAATCCTGAATTCAAGATCAAACTTGTCAGTGCTCCCAAGGGATGGGATGATGATGATGAAGATCAGGATGGACTTCAGGCCAACCCTCAGCAAGTCCCTGCCTCGGAAAACATTGAGTCTCAGACGGAAGGACAGACTCAACCTGAGGTACGTACTGTCGGTGATGATGCTTCTGCACCTGAGACAGTTACTGAGTCCAACACTGTAGGGGGAAACAATTTCTTTGATATTGGTCAACCCTCAGGAAATGACTCAGTATCCCCTGTTCTTGCTCGTTCCGCCTCTTTGCCTGTTATTGTCGAGACTAATGTTTCAGGATCAGGCAATGGAACGTCAGTAGCTCCCAGTGCTCCAGTCAGCAGGAGGCGATGGCTAGATGATCACTCATTGGCTGATATCATTGGGGATATCAATGAGGGGGTCAGGACGAGGTTGTCCTTTGGTGAAAGTGCTATGTTCTGTTGCTTCCTGAGTGATCAGGAACCTACAAGCATAGAAGAAGCTCTAGCTGATCCCAACTGGATCCTAGCCATGCAGGATGAGCTCAATCAGTTTGAGCGGAATCAGGTTTGGGAGTTAGTTGAGAGACCTAGGCGTCAACATGTTATTGGCACCAAGTGGGTTTTTAAGAACAAGAGGGATGAGAAGAATGTTGTTGTCAGAAATAAGGCCAGGCTAGTAGCAAAGGGTTACTCTCAGGCCGAGGGTATTGACTATGATGAGACCTTTGCTCCAGTCGCAAGATTGGAAGCAATCAGGTTATTTCTGGCTTATGCAACATTCAGGAAATTCAAAGTGTATCAGATGGACGTAAAGAGTGCTTTTCTGAATGGTGTACTGAATGAAGAGGTGTATGTTGAGCAACCTCCTGGATTCAAAGTTGGCAATAAGGTATATCACCTGAAGAAAGCTCTTTATGGCCTGAAGCAAGCTCCGAGAGCTTGGTATGATACACTATCCCAATTCCTGATAGACCACGGGTTCGTGAAAGGAACAGTGGACAAGACCCTCTTCCGGATTTCCGAAGGGGAGGACATTCTCTTGGTTCAGATTTATGTGGATGATATAATTTTTGGATCTCCTAATCTGAAGCTTTGTGAGAAATTCTCCAAGCTAATGACTGGGAAATTTGAGATGTCAGTGATGGGAGAAATGAATTTCTTTCT
This sequence comes from Prunella vulgaris, assembly GCA_026898435.1. Taxonomy (NCBI): domain Eukaryota; kingdom Viridiplantae; phylum Streptophyta; class Magnoliopsida; order Lamiales; family Lamiaceae; genus Prunella; species Prunella vulgaris. The sequence goes on from JAPKLY010000043.1 coordinate 417,633, forward strand.
GGGTCTCCAAGTCAGGCAAACTGACTCCGGAATTTTCATTAATCAGTCCAAGTATGCGAGGGACTTGATTCAGAAATTTGGAGTTCAGTCCAGCAAAGTCTCGCGCATTCCCATGAACACAAATGAGAAGCTGGATCCTGACAAAGAAGGAGTCTCAGTAAATCAGACTGAATATAGGGCACTGATAGGATCTTTATTATATCTGACTGCTAGTCGACCTGACATCACTTATGCAGTTGGAGTTTGTGCAAGGTATCAGTCTGATCCAAAGAAGAGTCATCTAGAGAGTGCCAAAAAGATACTGAAATACCTGAGAGGTACAGTCAATCTAGGACTTTGGTATCCCTCTGATGACAACCTAGAACTGACTGGCTATTCAGATGCCGATTATGGAGGCTGTAGACTTGATAGGAAGTCAACTACAGGCACATGTCAGTTTCTAGGGAGTAAACTGATCTCTTGGTTTTCTAAAAAGCAAACCAGTGTTGCAACGTCTACTACTGAGGCTGAGTATATGGCGGCAGGCAGTTGTTGCTCTCAGATTCTTTGGCTGAAACAACAACTGAGAGACTACCAATTTGAGGCCACTGAAGTCCCAATTTATTGTGACAATAATAGTGCCATTGCCATATCCCAAAACCCAGTCTTACACACAAGGTGTAAGCATGTAGACATCAGGCATCACTTTATCAGAGATCATGTTGAGAAGAAGGACATCAGGATGGAAAGAGTCCCTACTGAAAAACAGAGAGCTGACATCCTGACTAAGGCTTTGCCTGAAACCAGGTTTGTTGAGTTATCAGTAGAGTTAGGACTCCTTGACCCAGGCTTAGGTGATTCAGTCTGAATCTCTGATAAGAATGCACAAGGTCAGGGGGAATAACTCATATGGACTCAGGATGAAGGAATCCCAGAGAGAATGTGAATGGTTGTAGGGGGAACATTCAGTATAAAATGGATGATCAGTATAGACTGACTAAGATTCAGGACACAGAACCCAGGGCTTGTCACCCTGATAGTGCAATAAGTGGTATCAGTCAGAATACAAATCTGACTGACTGGTATGTTTTCTGATTTTTATCTAGTCATCTGATCTTGCGTGCATTTTCCTTATACTGTTTGCTGTATTGTCAAATCAATTTAATTTGTCAAATGATCCCTGCCACTCGTTTTAATATTCGGTTATTATTTAATACAATTTATTTGAATTAAATACGGACATGCTCTAATGTGCATTTAATGCACTGTGCGCGGGAACAGTTTTCGATAAAATTTGACCAATTACTTTTGAAAAACCGAAGAGTCAAATACTTTTCACTGTTCAATCTTGACCATTGAATCTCATAGGTCATTATTTTCTAAGCCACCCGATTAAAACCAAATTTTTGTATAAATAGGGGAAGATTGTGTTGTTAAAATCTTTATGCAACTAAATATTTTCCTTACATATTTTCTCTAAAACCCGATTCTCTTCATTTCTTCATATTATTTCAATGGCGTCTCCTTCTGCAGATTCCTTCTTTGGAAATCTTTTCCATCTAAGGAATGAGATACATTATGAACCCTATGGGGATTTTTCTTCTAACCACCCCGATATTTTTCCTGTACAAGACCTTTTCAATAATGTAGGTCTTATGCAGTTCATTACTGCAAGACCACAGAGGCTCCACCCAAGACTTGTTGCTGCATTCTACCTAAAGATGGCGCAGAACAAGGAGTCCCAGGAGTGGGAAACTTGCATACCCCTGACCACCTGTACAAAGGGGAAGGATGGAGAGGAGGAGATGACCAGGAGATGGGTCACTCTCAACATCCAGAGGAAGATTAAGGAGGTTTTTAATCTTCCCAGTTCAGGACGAAGCCCAGTGGATTATGGGTTTGGGAATGAGAAGGACTTTCTCCAGTCCTTATGTGATGGGGAAGTAGTCCTGAAGTCGGGCCTGAATAAATCTGTCCTGAGGACTGAAAACCGCCACTTCTTCGACCTGACAAGTCAGGGAGTGATGGGGATTGCCGGAGGATTGGAGCAGATCTCCAGACCAAAGCTTTATACGATGATGGCAATCTCAGACGCCTCTCTGCACAACTTTAACTGGGAGGATTACTTCCTCCAAATGCTGGTGGCTGAGACCAGCAAAATCAAGTACTCGCCAGAGGGGCAGGCGACATTCGAGGCCAAGATGCACTTTGGCACCAAGATTTCTATGCTCTTGGAGACCCTGGATCTCGGTGATGTGGATCAGGCCCAATCACTCGAGATTCCAGCGAAAATCAATCTCTTCAGAGCTTACTCCGATGATGCTGGCACCAGGAGAAGGCCTCGGACTCAGAAGAAGAAGGCCCAGGCGAGCATGACTGAAAGAGTCAAGGCTCAGGCAGGCAAGTCTTTTGAGTCTGATACAGCAAAGCCAGCGGAGGATAAATCTAAGCCCTCAAGACCCAAGCAACAAAAGCTAAAATTTCTCTATTCAGGGTCAGCAGAGCGAGAGAAGAAACTCGTGGAAGAGCGAGAGAAAAAGCTTGTGGAAGAGAGGGCTGCTGAAGAAGCTGTATAGCATGCAACTCCGGAGAGGGAACCAGCTCAGGCGCAGGCCATTCTTGAAATTGCTCCCATTTCATCTGTTCCGGATGTTGTATCCCCTGATCCTAACCAAATGATTCTTAACATCGCTGAATCTTATCAGAGTTTGGATCAGGTGGAGCCTGCTCAGGAAGGAGGAGTTGAGCAGGAGGCTGCTGAACCAGTTCAGACTGAAACACCATGGCTGTTCCCTGCGCCCGATGTAAATATTCTTTCAGACTTTGAGATAGTAGCAAGGGGAACGGCAGCTGAAATGGTGGAAAGGAGATTTCCAGATCTCACTGAAGCTCAGAAGGAGGCAGTTGTGCAACTCCGCACTTTTGCCATGATCAGAAATGCTACATGGTCTGAGCTCAGTCAGCTAGGAGAGTCTAGAGGTTGGGACTGCATTGCAGAATTAGAAGCCGCCCTCTTTGATCACTTTGATGTAAACTCTCTACATCAATTGATTAAGATGGTGGATTTTATCAGAACAGTCCGCCGAACCTATCCTGAGCCTGAACCTCAGAAAGCTGAAGAAGAGAAGGGAGAGGTAAAGGCAGCTGAGCAGGAGGTAGTAGTGGTTGCTGATGATGATCAGCAAGGTCGCACGGAGGGAGTCAGTGCACCGGCCGATGACGCAATCCTGGGACCCGGGATTGCGGAGGCTTCAGGAGAGGGTCCACCAGGCATGGTCCGAGTCAGAGGTAAATGGACTACACCCGAAGCAATATATCTTCAGAATTCCTCACGAGCTCTTGGAAATCTGCACAGGAGAGTCATCCTCGTTGAGCGAAAAACTAGTAGGGTTGGTTTGAATTCTGAATTGCTGAACAAGAAACTGAACAACCTGGACCGTGACCTGAATGATATGGCCACTGATATGCATGCTGCAATAGATCTCCTTGGGGAAGCTCGGACTAAAATCAATGTAGACCTCACTGTTATTTCTGAGCAAACCAAGGATGTCATTCGGAACTGCAATCAGATGGTTTCAGATGTGCAGACTCAGCAGGAGACTAAGCTTGCCAATTTTCTGGATCAACAACTGTCTGAAAAAGTTGATCAACTGGTTGATGAGAAGTTGGTCAAGCTGAAAGCTGAACTGAAGGAGGAACTGCTGAGTGAGATGTCTGAACAGGAGAAAGATGCAATTGCCACTGCCCTGAACAATCGGATGATGAGCTTTGAAGGACGGCTAAAAGCTGAGCACAATTCAGCCGTCGACAAGCTAAGTGTTGGCCTGAGAGGGATGGCCAGGCAGATTGGGCAATTGCAAGGGAAGCAGACTGAGATGGATGGTCAGTTTACGCTATTGGCGGAGTCAGTTGATGAAGTTGTCAAACGGATAAATGACGATGATGCCAAAAAGGGGGAAGAAGGGAAGAAGCAAACTGCCATTACTGGTAAAGCAAAGAAGAAAAACTTCCCCCCTGAATTGATAGCGGCGGAAAGAAAGAGGACAAGGTCCGTCGCTGCCATCGAAGCTGCTGAAGGTTCAGAGCCGAAAAGATTGAGGTCGTCTGAGGACCCCGCTCTGGAGCCTTTGTACAAGGAGATGGAGGAACACATGCAAACTGAGCTGACCACTCAGAAGAAAATGGTGATGACTGAAGCTGAAAAGATAGCAAATATGAAGGAGATCTCGCTCCTCAGTCAGATCCAGCGCCTAAAGGAGTCCAATGAGTATCTGACTTTGCAGGTTCAGAAGAAGAAATCTGTATCTTCTGGATCTCGGATGAAGACTCAGAGGAAGATTGTGGTCAGTTCAGATCAAAGTCATCCTCCACTGAAGTTCGTGGAAGACTTCATTCCGATAGAGATGTTGGAGGTATGGATTCCGATCCGGAATAGGTGGGCCTACCTATTCTACGTGGTGGGGTTATGGGACGATCTGACTGAAGAAAAAGACGTCATACTCCATCACTGGATGGCACAGGAGCACCCTGATCTCTGGGCTGAAATCATCAGACATGCTGACACTGAAGGTGTAGAGATCGCTCCTCCGGAATTCATCAAGTACCCTCCTCCACTCTTCAGGAACTCCAAGCAACTGGACCGGAAAGCAATTTCTGAAGAAGTCGTCAGAGTAGGACGAGCAGCCGGGGCCGTTGCTGATCGGAACAGGATGAAGCAGGTCCTGAACCGGGTACTGGAGATGTACGAGATTCCACTGACTGCCTGGAATAAGGATGAAGACTAGATCAGGAGCTAGTTGTTCAGAAATTTTGTAATAGCTTCAGGATACTTGTATTTTCTTATCAATCAATGAAGTTATTTACGTTTCCTGAGTACAACTTCTTGTTGACTCCTGAATCTACTTTTCTGAATCCTTATCAAGAACTGTACTAACCCATTCCTTGTTTTCATCTTATAGACTAAGTACCTAGTTGTCAGGTGGTGCTGAGTTGTTCTCACTGACTAAGTCAGTTGATTGTATAGATGAATAGGAATTTGCTTAAGGGTTTTGGCATCATCAAAAAGGGGGAAATTGTTGGGACAATCTGAGTGTTTTGATTAGATCCCAAAACCCCTGATGAATTTGCCTAAGTATAGCTGTTCAGGATAAAATAGTTCAGGATAGTTAGGTTAGAAATTCAGTACAGGAGGACCATGCTGAAGACTGAAGAATATTGGAGTTGACCCAATTTACTGAAGTCTGAAGTGTAAACCATCCTGAAGGAGTCAGTCAGTCTTGCTGAAGATTGTCTGTTCTGAAGCTGAAGATCGAAGCCTGCTGATTCATCCTGAAGTCAATCCTGAAGTACCATTGGCTGATGTTTCTACTGAGTACACTAAGCATACTCAGGACAGAAGTTAGTCAGTGAAGAGTAAGTGTCACCTATCAGGCTGTGCTGAATGCACTTAAGACCTGACTTAGGCCTTGGTTCAGTTCACCTAAATCCTATAAGTCCGAAGCAAAAAGGTTACACATACTGGGCTGAATAACCCATCAGGCTGTGCTGAATGCACATAGGACCAGACTCAGGCCGTGGTTCAGATCACCTGAATCATGTAAGTCCAAAGCAAAAGGTTATTTATGCTATGGGACAAGAGAAAAAGAGAATGTCAGCAAGACTCCATTAAGACACACGTTCAGACTGAGTTATTAACAAGAGACTCAGAGTATTGAATGTACGAGGAAGGACAAAAGTCTGAAGGTCAACTAGCCGTTATAACAGAGAGCCAATGATCTTTCGACACGTATGCACGGAGTCTGCGCAGCATTTAATGCGTCTCAAAAAGTTGCAGGTGATGTGACAACTTGCCAGATTAAGCATGGCGGGTAGGTCAAACAGTATTTCTAGCCTGCAATCTACCTAAAATAGGAAAGATTTGATTTGATCTCCTCCAACGGATCTATTTTGAATCTTGCCTATAAATATGGAGAGCCTTGCACCCATTCAAGGCTAACGGGAAATTTCCAAGAGAAAACTCTCAAGAATCCAAGCATTCAAAGCATACTATAAACAACACTCTGCAATTAAATTTCCCTAGTGTTGTAGTAGGATTCACTCTGTATTTGCTTAGATCGATAGCTCTATTATTTAGCATTGTTTTGTATTGCTAGAGCTATCTTAGTTGGAAACCAGAATACCAAACCACTCAAGGTGTGAGATTGGTTGGTTAGAAGGACTGGGACTTGTAAAACGCCCAGGGGTCAGTTCCTAAGAGAGGAAGTTGGCTACTCGTGTCCCTTGGCACGTAAAATCCAAGTACCTATCCTCAGGGTTTTGATGATAGCTTCCTGTTAAATCAGGTCATGGACGTAGGAGTTGGTTATCTCCGAACCACGTTAAAAAGTCCCATGTGTGCTGATTTACTGTTCTGTTCAGGATCATAACTATCATCATAATAAACTGAACATCCTGCATCGCTTTTCTATTCAGGACTGAATCAATCATCCTGAATCTTAACACTGTGCACTCAGCCTTAACCACCAGTTTACTAAGCAAACTCAGAGAAAATGTTTTCATAAACTAAAACGAGTAGAATCTAAGGGCTCACTTTCCGCACTCACTCTGACTCACTGAGATAGTAGTCCAACTGACTTGCTTCCAAGCGGTCAGTAGGTTTATTATCTCTACTGAGCTTCCGAGCACTTTACTCACACTCAGCTTATCTGACTCGTTACTGAACTGTCCCTGCTGCCCCTGTAGACCTTCAGCATACTGAGTACTTCAGGAAATCCTGACTGAGTGTGTTAGAGCATTTTTCTGAGTCTTTCATAAAAATCTGACATAAGTGTATTCCCCCCCCCCCCCATACACTGATTATACTCGTTTCGGGGCCAACACTCTAGAACTTGCCTTTAGTCTGATTTGAGATTACACAAAATAAGAATTTTGCAAAAATGAGATGAGGCCTTCTTTGAATTACATGAGTCAGTTAGCCATATTTTACCTACATGAATTCATTGATTTCCTAGTCAGCCGTTTTGAGCTTTTTATCCTATTTTATTGGCCACCTGTTTTGAAACTTATATCATGCATTGCCTTTTTCACCCAAGGGGTAGTAGAGCTTGATTTTGTTGATTGGGAAGTCTTGTGAATCGTGTTGAAAAGAAAAGAAAAGGGGAATACTTGGTGAAAATCTGTGAAAAAAAAATGGTCTGGACTTGCCTAAAAATGCAAGGTGATGTTGAGAAAAGAATATAAAAAAAAAGAGTGGGAAAAGAAAAGTAAAGTAAAAAAAAAGTGAAGGGAAGTGTAGAGTGAGAAAAGTGATGAATGCAATATGTGAGTCTCAAAGAGGAAGATGTTAGAAATTTATTGCTCTACTAACCCTTTAAGTCACTTTTATCCTAAAGATTCCTACCCTAACCAAAGAGCCAACATTACAACCAAATGAAAAGCCCTCATTGATTTGCAATTGACTTATTTTTACGGTATTAGAGAATATAGAGAATAGGCAAGCTTATGGTAGTGCAGCTATTGAGAGTGATATTGAGTGCTGAAATTGAACCCATACACTTGAGTGATGAGTGATACACTACCGAGAGAATTGTGATGAGTTGAATTGATTTGATGTGTTATTGAACCTTGATGATTAGAGTCGGAGTTGATGTGATGAGCATGCTTCATTGAACACTTGTGAGCTGTGTTGTATGGAACTTGATGATATGATGATCACTAATCGATTCTAATATTCCCCTAGGCTTGATTGATTCATTGCTCGGGATGAGCAATACTCTAGTTTGGGGGAGTGATTAGGGTCATATTTGCATCAATTTGTGCTAATTTTGAGATGAATTTCTAAAATTTTTTATGCATTTAGGGCCATAATTTACTATTTATTTCATTAATTGTTATTTAAGCTCCATTGAAATATTATTCTTCATTTAATTAATTAAGTCAATAAATTTATTTATTTATTTGACTATTTAATTAATAATACTACCTTCGTCTCCCAAAAGTTTGCGGTACTTTTGGGAGCACGACTTTTAAAGAAAAGTGTAATGAGTAGAATGTATACGGTGGAGATTGTGAGGTAAAGATTTTAAAGGTGAAAATTTAAAGGAATATTTTCATTTTGGGAGTGTGCAAACTTTTGTGGGACAAACTAAAAAGGAAAGTATGCGAATTTTTGTGGGACGGAGGTAGTATATAATATTAAAAGGTTTAACTCTATTTGATTGGGTAATTCACAGATTTGAGAGTGTCAATTTTTCTCCCCATGGACCAGAATTACTTTTCCCTTTTCACACCAATGCTCCACTCACAACCGCCTACCTCCGCCTTCGTCAACAGCAGCAATGGTTACCTACAGCCAAAGAAATATGAGTCGCCTCAGCCACGCCTTCGCACTGCAAATTGAGTCAAAGCTCTGTATCGCTGCTCCTCTTACCTCTGCAATCGACGCCGGAATATCTGCCAGTCTCACGCTCACGTAGCGAAACTTGATTCCGCCGCACCGCCTATGCCCGATTCTCACCGATTGGAACCGCTACCAAGCCTCCGTCAACAGATTCCACAAATCTGAATCGAGTCCCTTCTGTTACTTGAAAATTCAATTTGGGCTGTAAGTTTTCCATTCATTTATTAAGCCCAAAATGTATTTGGCCCATTTGCTGCTTGAGAGATTATTTTTTAGGCCCATTTGCATTGAAGGGCAGAACGTGAGTATATAATTTCTTGAAGGAAAATCACGCTTAACGCTTTAGTAGTTTAGGAATGAAATAATCACAGGTTGATACAAAACTAATGCACTATTTTTAAATAGGTACAAAATTTTTGCATAGTAGTGTAAATATAATTTGAATAATAGAGTTATTTTTTTGCATATTGTACCAATCTGAAAATAGTGTTTATTTTTGTACCATTTCGCAATTGGCCCTTTAGGAATTAGGGCAGTAGGTTAGATGACAGTAGTTTAGATTAATTCTGTAGTTTTTCACGCACTCGAGATTTTAGGAATTGGAGAAAACATTTTTCTGAATTGCTTATTTTGTTCCTTCATGTTTTGGGATTTTTAGTTATTTGATTATTATTGTTTGATTATTTATTTAATTCTTGCTTTGGATTTTTAGTAATTAGAATTATTATTGTTTAATTTCATTTCTTAAATAGATTTATGCAATTTCTTGTTCCAATTAGTTTTAGTAACCCCCGTCTCATTATTTTCTCAAGTTATGTTATTTTTAATAATGCATGCTATCTCAATTAGTCCTAGTATTTTTTATCTCATCTTTGATCAATTATTCTTTTTGTCTCAATTAGTACTGTTCACCCATTAGTTATGAGTTAAGCCTTTTTGCTTTGGGTGCCCGAAGCATGCACGTTTTAGTTTAGATTATTAGTTTAGAATTCTTATTTTATTTTATTTTAGCTTCATTCTGTAGTTAAATCCTGCATTTTCATTCTTGTTTATTTGATTTCAAGACACACACAATTCTTAGGATTAGACTTGTCTCATTGCTTCCCGTGGATTCGATATTTATAACTTGGTCAGCTTACCACTACACGATCATATACACTTGTAGGAAAGTGCATTTGTGTGTGAACACAAATCGATTGTCACATTTCCAGATGTAGATTTATCTTGACTCTGACTTGTCAGGGCAGTCTGCCTTTTATCAGGTCCATACACAAGTTTGCAGCTTCTAATTGGTCGCTTAGTGATAATGATAGGCTGGTTAACTGGCTTCTGTTTAAGTCCTTTGTCTTATCTTCAGTGCACTTCATAAATACTTCGGGTGACTTGAGACATTCCCTTTGCTGTATTAAATTGGTCCTCAACCAATTTATAACGAACTCCGTTAAATGAGCAAGTCATTTAATGCACAATAGACTTCATTAGGTTAGTTTGAGGTTGCCTGACTATATGTGTAATACGCCGAACCAGATTAGGTTTTTCTGTTAATATTAAATGTTTTGTTGTATGTATATATATTTTAACTTATTGATCTTTTATTTCTTTTAGTATATTATGTTTATAAAAGGATGATTTCTACTCAACGATTGGTCCAAAACTAGAATCGGAAGCACTCCTAGCACCGTAATTGTGAAATAAATTTAGATAAATTGATGGAATGAGTAAAATAAAGTTCTAAATAGGCTTTTAAAGGCCTTTAAGTTTAAAAGAATTATAAAATAGAAAATTAGACGTTTATCGCCAAAAGTCGAATCGAAAACCCTAAATTTAAAAAATCTTCAATCCGGCGAGTAGGTATAGTTCCTAATTAAGAATTAATTAATAAAATAATTTAAATACAAGTTTTGAAATGAACTCTCCATCTCCTTCCCTCTTCTCAATTTCATGAAAGTCTCATCTTCATCTTCTTACTTAAATTCTTATTTTGTTCTAGCTCAAACAGAAGGTCTACTGAGGCTTGCCAGGGCAGTGCTATTGAAGGATGGAATAGCACTTGACTGCCCTGAAACTGTGGATTTGGAGTATGTGGCTCCCTCAGCTGATTTTGAGCTGAATGAGGATACGAGGGTGACACCTAATTTGCTAATCCGAATCCAAGAATTTTTTTACGATCAGATCAGGAATGTTGTTCAATGGAAATGTATCCTCACGCAAATGTACGTGTTCGCTATTGTCGTGGCAAGTTTGACCAAGTTTAATATTTATCGAACCCAAGGGAGATGGGGAATTGTAAGGGAAATTTGTTGTTTCAATTCGAAAAGAAAACAAAGAAATAAAGGGGAAAGGTATCTATTGTCTACTAATGCGTCAAAAAGGTAAACTACCTATCACCTTGCGATGCAAAATGAGCAAATGTGAGAGATATGTGCTAGTGTACTATCCTATTTTTCACATGGTGAAGTATCCCTTAATCATGCAATGAGGTATTGTACAATCAATCGGCTAGCCACTCTAACATGCAAAAAGGTCTCCCTAGATACACATCGAAGCCTCTAATTTTCCTTCCAATTCAATAAAAATAGTTCTCACTATCTTAGAAATTTAATCAAACACTTGGCATGCATTGACCTTAATACAAGAAGATTTAGGAAAATAGCTCTACTCTCGTATGAGACTAACTCCCGAATGGCACTTATGATCAACTACACATGCAAAGCATTCATACAATCCATCAATGTAGAGAATTGATCATACAACAACTCATAGCAATCAAAATATCAACATGATCACCACATTACTCCATAGGAGTCATACACCAACACATGAAGGAATTAGCCCATGGCTAATTTGGTAAACAAAAGAACAATTAAGCTAGTAACAATCATCATCATTCAAGAAATGTGAAGAGATTACCTATTACAATGAGAATTGAAAAGATACAAGTTACCTTTAAAATGCTAGAAAATGATCCAGCAATTAAAATTGAAATTCAATTGGTAGAAACGTAGCTCTAGCTAAGACGAGAATGAAGGAATAAACGGATCAACGATCAAAGCAGTAGATCTAAAGTTCTTGATGAAATCGTAAGAAGAAATCTTAAGAACCCAACTAGTAACTACCTCTCTCTCTCTCTAATCTAATCTAAGAACTTGAATTATGACTTGAAACTAAACTAGATTGCCTTGAGAATCTGATCCTTGGAGTATTTATAGTGCCCACAATGTTTAGTCCAAAATACCCTTCATTAAACGCGCGAAAAGACGAAACAGCCCTCGAAATTGGGCCTGTCCGAGCCATCGCACGAATGCTCCATAGTGGCCGCACGAGTCTGGTTTGTGTGGGCATTCATTCGGTCCTCCACCGCCCGAACCAGAGATCAGTCGCACGAATGCGGGCTTGTGGTCGCACGAGCCCAGGCTTGGTTGCGCACGAGCCCGGCTTCGACTCGTCCGATCGATCATCGACTTTCTCGTTTTCTTCATATCTTAAGTTCTAGAGCTCCGATTGACTCGATTCTTTTTCTATTGCGACCCTCTCTTCGAACCCTTGGACATGGTATATAATTTGCCTCCATTGGATCAACTCACAATTTTTGTACTTTTACGAACTTGCTCGTCTCTTGCCGATTTTACTCGTTTTCACTACAAAACACAACTTTCTAGCAAAAAATGGTTAAATGCACAAAGTATAGCATTTTAGGATGAAATATGAACATAAGCATATCAAAACCATGTAGAAATGGATGCAAAAATATGCAATTATGACCCTAATCACACCCCCAAACTAGATTGTTGCTCGGCCTCGTGCAACGAAATGATAAGATAGGGGAATAATTGTATGTATGAAGCATCAAGAACAAGATCAATGCCATAGAATCATCACTCAATATCTAGCAAGTCTAAGATACAATATCATCCACTCAACTATCAAAATCAAATCAATTTGTACAATATCAAATCAATGAGTCATGATCCTCACAAGATAAGTGTTTAGCTCAACCCTCAAATGTTTAGGCTCACTCATACATCACACCACATACATATACTACCATAAGCTTGGCTCAAGTCTACATTCTTCACCACTTGTAATGACAAATCAATCACACATCAATGAGGACTTTTGAAGGTTGTAGTGTTGGCTCTTTGGTAGGGAAGGAACATATGGATAAAAGTGACTAAGTATGATTAGTAAAGCATAGAAGGAATCAACGTAGAGATCATTCACCTCTTCATGCAATTGTACACATGCTCTTCATGCTCTTTCAAAATCACACTTCAAAGAATCATTCTTCCCTTTTTGCAAAATTGTGAACTTACTCACAACACTAGAGTCAAACTTGACCATAATTTTTCAAAAAGTCAACCTTTTTCAATTTCTCGCAAGCACTTGCCTTTGAACCTTCTTTTCATAACAATCATGCATAGAATTTCTTTCCACATTGGCCACCCATTTTTTCATCATATCACCAATCTTCCTTCCTTCTTTTCACTCTACTAATCATAAGGACAAGAGAGTTCAAAAAAGGAAGGAAAATAACTTAAAGTGTGGTTAGCCAAAGGAATGGATTATAGGCACAACATGGTGAGCAATGGATATCAATATCAATGGTAGGCTCATAGGGCAAAGTGGCTCAATATAGATCAAAGAAAATGCCTCATATCATCTCATGTGAAATCATTATCTAATGTAGCCTCAAATAAGACAAAAGCCAAGTTCTAGAGTAAAATGTATGTGTGTGGAACTCACATCAAAGAATATCATCCGTTCAAGACTTAAACGGGCATCAAATTGGCTCAAATCTCACGGGTTTAGGGTGATCAAGACTCATATCATATCACTATGCTCATATCAATGAAATTTCAAGAATCGTGAAATCAAAAATATCAAAGATAGGACAAGAATCAAGCAATAAATCCACTACACTAATCAATACTTTCAACTCATCCACACAACAATAAGCATATCTCATGCATTCACTACTCAAAGCAAACAACAATATGGCCAAAAATAACAAGCAAAACAGGGCCTCACAAAAGCATATGGTCTAAAACATCATAGAAGCACTAAAAATCATCATGAGAATAGCATTGCGAAGAGAATGGCGAAACGATCTCACCCCCCCAAATTTTTTTGGACCAAGGGTCTAAAAAGTTTAGCAAAGAAATGGAGACAAGATCAAGCAATGCACAAGAATAAAGCTCAAACTCATAAGCATCATTAACCATAAACTCCAAGTCAAATATAATCCTTCACAAAGCAAATAAAAAGATAAAGCTTCCACAAAGTACCAACCATCAATAACAATATCATTACAAAACAAATTAAACTAAGAATTCGGGATAGAAGCAAGTTAGGGATAAGAGAGTGTTACCCATCCTTATGAAGTTAGATCGAAATCATCACTTCACGAAGGTGGATAACGAGGATGAGTGAAGTGCCCCTCTCCGATGTGCCACTGCATCATAGCCCTCTGTGCGTCGAGGAGTTCATCCATATTAGTGCTTATGGTGGATACATCAGCACGGATCGCTGTGACGGCAAAACGAAGGGCAATCTGACTTTCCCTCAGGGTATTCACCTCCTCTCTAAGAATGGAAAAATCAGTTGCAAGAGATTGAAACTCTTTGCTCCAATCATCAACATTCCTTTTGCTATCCTCCTCGTCTTCTCCTACTTGCTCGTCATTAGACCATTCTCTCGAGTTACTCTCTCCTCTTGGTCTTCTCACCTTATGCTTACCTTCATGGAACTTCATAACAATCTCAAAATGTAACGAGCAGCACAATCTCCAATTCACTCCATTCTTTATAGTGAGAGATTCATAATCCACCAGTGGAAATGGCCACTCCACACATGATAAGCCAATGATACAATGAGTGTTTCCTTTCTTTGTAAGAATATTCGATCTCAACAAGTAGTGTGGATCAAGATATAGGCACTCTTTCCCAATTTCACTAGGCTCCCATCCAACTTTCCTTGCTAAATGGGCGATCATTCCTCCAAACGCGCAATCTCCTTCAGAGTAAAGATGGGATAAATTCATGCAAAAGTAGGCTCCAAAGTTAGCCTTCAAACCAGTGGTCATTGAGTAGAGAATAATAAGTTCCTCATGGAGCACTTTCTCTGTGTCTTTCCTAGCAAAAACTGTATTTGCTAGGATCACATAAGTGAAAATTGGATTAGCAATTAGAGTTGCTTTTGAGTGTTGGGCTCTGAACACTATATCATCATCATTAGCAATTGCTCTCCACAATGCTTGATCTTGCACAAACCTTCCCTTGTTGTAAAAGTTAAAAGGTGGAGCATCTTCTTCACAACCAATATTCGGTTTACCTCTTGCATGGTAAATGAGTGGGCTTTGTTGTCAATCTGAAAATAGATTCTAGTAGGAATACCACTTTCCTTCTTGACTTGAAAGGTACTGAGAAACTCGATATTAAGCTTCTTGTACGAGTTATTGTGGACGTTCAACAATCCACTCCATCCCACATTATTAAAAAGATCCTCAACATCGTTCCCAAAATTTAGGAACGTAGTGGTCTCCTTTAGAAAATATCTTGCGCTGTGAAACTCCATATTGATGAATCTCTCGAATTTGACGTAAAAAACCACATTAACTCTAAAGAAGATTCCAAACGTCGAAGGTTTGACATTGCAGATTTCATAGCATTCCTCCTCTAACCCAACATCATTCTCATTCTCATTTTGGCCTTCATACTTTCTTGAACTCGAGGCAATATTCTTACTTTCTTAGGCATGGCCTACAAAAGTATTAAGCATGAGCAAGATATATGAGCATAAAGTTCAACCATCCAACTCTTCCTAGAAGAATATTAGGCATGAGCAAGAGAAGATCAATACACTCAAGTCATTATTAACATCATTCATTAAATAGAATAGATTGAACATAAAGGGTCTTAATCTAGAATCAAAGGAAATCATGCAACTCATAGTCATGCTAATGTCATTTATCAATAAAACTTCAAGTAAGCAAAAATCATAGGTGAATCAACAACATTAACTCAACCTAGCATCAATATATTCATACCCATTAACAATTAGCACAACAATATCATGACAATCAAAATTTAGCATGAAATTTCCCAAAATTCGTCACTATGCCTACCCCCAAAATTTCAATCCTTAATTAAACCCAAAATTCACAAAATTGGCATATAATTGGGCTCCCAATGGATTACCCATCAACAATAAAGCATTATTCCATCATCAATTGCTCAAAAATGAGTGCAAGAGTGAAGTGAGAAGTGTGTGTTTGTGTGTGGAATAAGTGGGAAATAAGTGTAGAGAGTGAGTGGAAAAACCTAGGGAAGTGTGGTCAAAGTTTGACCAAAAGTGGTCAAAATCCGAATTTTTCAAGGCTTCGCACGAATCCATGCCTATAGCCGAACGAACCGGACTCATGCGAGCTCCCCCTTGCATTTGTTCGGTCTTTCGTCACACGAACCAGTGAGCCGCCGCACGAACCGGAGCTATGGGTGCACGAATCTTGGCCTGCGGGTGCACGAATCATAACCTCTTTGCACCACTTCGAATTTTCCTCCTTCTACACCTTTTTACAAGCAATTTTCTTCCATTTTCCTACACAACACAACTTAAAACTCCTCATAAAATATAAATGGTCATTGAACATAATCAAATTAATCGAAAAAATTAATCACGAATCACACCCCCCCAAACTTTTTCGGATCAAGAATCCTAATAAAGTTTGGAAAGAGTGATTAATTAAGAATTTCAAGCTCAATAAACCATTCACACAACATATCAACTCTTAAACCAAGAATTTCTTCAATCCTTAAATGAAATATGCTCCTCAAATCTATTCTTGCACAAAATAGCACAAAATCCACAAAGAGCAATCATTTCACAAAATCATATAGGCTAAAATGGCATTCATGCTTCTATCCCTAAAATCAAAAAGCAAAACTAACACAACAAACAAAATAGAATCAAGGATACGAAAAGGGATATAAGGATGGGTTGCCTCCCACCTAGCGCTTGGATTTAACGTCCCCTAGCCGGACGCTATAAAGCTCACGTAACATCAAAATCAATGAGGGTTGAGTGACTTACATCACTCAATTTCCTTCTCCAAAAACATCCCTTCTTCACCACTTTCTTCACCACTAGTTTTACCCACTTTTCTTCATTCACTTTTTCCTTCTTTTCAAAGAGAATCATTTTCACTAACTTCATTCTCAAAATTACAAGTTCTCATCACCTTACTTGCATTTTAACCCTCAACTCTTGGGGAACTCATTGAAGAATCATAGATAGAGAACGTATTTCTCTCATCATTCATCCTCAAGGTAACCTCTCCTTGTTTAATATTGATCAATGCATCTGAAGTCGCAAGGAAAGGTCTCCCAAGAATTAGAGGAGTATGCTTGTCCTCCTCTACATCTAGAATAAAAAAATTGACCGGATATAAGAACTTGCAAATTTGAACAACAACATCTTCCACTATTCCTCTCGGTTGCACCATCGAATTATCCGCCATAAGAAGATTACTCGACATGGGCCTCATGTCCTTTAATCCAAGCCTTTGAGCTATGGATAAAGGCATCACATTCACACTAGCCCCAAGATCGCATAAAGCCTTAATAACCTTGCTTCCTTCAATTTGGCAATCCAAAGTAAAACAACCCGGATCCTTGAGTTTTTTCTGAAGATGCTTCATGATAAGCTTGCTACTCTCTTGAGTGAGTTTGACAATTTCAGGCTCCTTTTTCTTCTTCTTCGACATGAGGTCTTTCAAAAATCTTGTATAAGTAGGCATCTGCTCAATAGCCTCTTTGAAAGGCATATTAGCATACAACTTTGTAAACAAATCAAGAAATTTCTTGAGCCTCTCATCAAGCCTTTCTTTAACTCTCTTTGAAATTTCCACCTTCTCCTTCTCATCCGCCAACCCTTCTTCCTCCAATCTATCCTCACCCCTTAAATCTATTTTCCCTTTCTTTTTCACTTCTTTTTCCTTAACTCTCTCTTCGACCCCCAAGCCTTTTTCACTACCCTTCACCAATTTCACATTCTCACTACAAAATGCTTCCTCCACGATCTCATCATGAAACAATTTCAAAGGATCATTCCCTACCACCTCCTTTGCAACCTCTACACACATAATTGAATTACAATGCTCACGAGGATTAATTTCGGTTGTAGAAGGAAATTTATCTTTGTTAACTTGTGGACTCAAGGATGAAGCAATTTGCCCAAGTTGATATTCCAAGCTCTTAATTTGGTTTCCTTGTGAAGTGTACAAGTCATCAACCCTTTTGTTCATTTCACTATTCATCTTTCTAAATTCCACTTCAAAATTGTCCATCTTCTTCAAGATCAATGTCAAGGTATCTTCAATACTCTCCCTACCCTCATTATTATGTGGCTTAGACCCCGGATCAGTCCCGGGTGGCAATTGAATTGCCCCCTTAGGATTGGAATATGAAAAGTTCTCATGCCTCCTATTCGAATTGTATGGAGGGTTGCTTTGATTTTTATACGAACCCCCTTGTTGTCTAAAAGGTGGAGCAACATATGACCTGACCTTTGATTACTTTGAAAAGAATTGTTGTATTGAGGACGACCCATGTAATTCACTTCTTCTTGAGTAGAGGTAATAGGAGGAGGAAGACTTTCGACAATACTTACTTGCATAGGAGCTAGGGCTTGGTTTTGGTTTTGGCCTCCATAGAACAAGTTCAACACATTTTTCATGTTTTTCTCAAGAAGTGCAACTCGATCACCCGTTCCACTATTATCTTCCTTTTGGAAAGCATCATTTGCAGCTATGTTCTTGATGATCTCGTTCACTTGTCGAACGGTCTTTGTCCAAACCGAGCCTCCGGCACAAGAATTCAAGTAATTCTTGTCTCCTTCATGCAATCCTATGGTAAATGTCAAAAGAATGTCTTCATCCCTCAAACCATGTTGAGGGCAAGCCAACAACTAGGTTTGGTACCTCTCCCAAGCACTTGATATGGTTTCTCTTGCCTTTTGTCGGAAATTCTTTATCTCTTCTCTAGCCTTTAACATCTTTGATGAAAGGGTAAAATTTCTTGAGAAATTGTGAACTTAACTCCTCCCATGTAGCTGCTTTCGGATTCATAGATCGAATCCATGTCTTAGCTCTCCCAATCAGGGTAAAATTGAAGAAACTGAGATTCTTCTCGTTATCAGACATCCCCTTATACTTGATCGTGTCACATAGCTCCATGAAGTTATTCAAATGAGCATTGGGATCTTCTAGATCACTTGATCCTTCAAAAGGAGATTCCTTTAACAACTTCAAGAGATTTGTATTGAGCTCAAACTTCTCAGCATCTATTGGTGGTCTTTCGATTCCATCATATTGTTCATTAACCCTCGGCTCAAAGTAGTCTCGCAATAATGGTTTATAGTTTTGAGGTGGGTTTATGATTTGTGGTCTTTGGTGTTGAGGTGGTGGTGGATATGGATAGTTATGTGGTGGTGGTGGATAGTATGGTTGGTTTATTGGGTAATTTTGGTAGTTGGGATATTGAGGTGGATAATAAGGTTAATTTGGTGGTGGATAAGGTTGGTATTGATGTGGTATAGGTTGTAGTTGTGGAACCTCCCTTTGAGCCAAGTGCTCTTCACCTTGATGCACTTGTCCTCTCAATGGTTCTTCTTCTCTAATCTCATCTCGAGCTTCATTCTTGTTATTCTCCATGTTCTCTTGATTCAATCTAGCTTCTCTCCTTCTTCTTCGTAGGCTCGTTTCAAGGTCTAAATCAAAGGGTAATATATCTCCCCCTTGACTCCTTGTGTGCATATACCTACAAAGAATTAAGTATCAAAACTCTCACAATATAATATCAAGAAATCGAAAAGAAAGAAACAACAAACAACTAAACAAAATAGTTGTCTCCCCGGCAACAGCTCCAAAAACTTGTTCAATGGAAATGTGTCCTCAAGCAAGTGTACGTGCTTGCTATTGTCGTGGTAAGTTTGACCAAGTTTAATATTTATCGAACCCGAGGGAGATGGGGAATTGTAAGGGAAATTTGTTGTTTCAATTCGAAAAGCAAACAAAGCAATAAAGGGGAAAGTTATCTATTATCTACTAATGCGTCAAAAGAGTAAACTACCTATCACCTTGGGTTGCAAAGTGAGCAAATGCAAGAGATATGTGCTAGTGTACTATCCTATGTTTCACATGGTGAAGTATCCCTTAATCATGCAATGAGGTATTGTACAATCAATCGGCTAGCCACTCTAACATGCAAAAAGGTCTCTCTAGATACACATCAAAGCCTCTAATTTTCCTTCCAATTCACTAATAATAGTTCTCACTATCTTAGGAATTTAATCAAACACTTGGCATGCATTGGCCTTAATACAAGAAGATTTAGGAAAATAGCTCTACTCTCGTATGAGACTAACTCCCTAATGGCCCTTATGATCAACTACACATGCAAAGCATTCATACAATCCATCAATATAGAGAATTGATCATACAACAACTCATAGCAATCAAAAGATCAACATGATCACCACATTACTCCATAGGAGTCATACACCAACACATGAAGGAATTAGCCCATGGCTAATTTGGTAAAAAAAAGAACAATTAAGCTAGTAACAATCATCATCATTCAAGAAATGTAAAGAGATTACCTATTACAATGAGAATTAAAAAGATACAAGTTACCTCTAAAATGCTAGAAAATGATCCGGCATTGGAAATTGAAATTAAATCGGTAGAAACGTAGCTCTAGCTAAGACGAGAATGTAGGAATAAACGGATCAACGATCAAAGCAGTAGATCAAAAGTTCTTGACAAAATCGTAAGAAGAAATCTTAAGAACCCAAATAGTAACTACCTCTCTCTCTCTAATCTAATCTAAGAACTTGAATTATGACTTGAAACTAAACTAGATTTCCTTGAGAATCTGATCCTTGGAGTATTTATAGTGCCCACAATGTTTAGTCCAAAATACCCTTCATGAAACGCGCAAAAAGATGAAACAGCCCTCGAAATTAGGCTTGTCCGAGCCATCACACGAATGCTCCATAGTGGCTGCACGAGTCTGGTTCGTGTGGGCATTCATTCGGTATTCCACCGCCCGAACCAGAGATCTGTCGCACGATTTCGGGCTTGTGGTCGCACGAGCCCAGGCTTGGTTGCGCACGAGCCCGGCTTCGACTCGTCCGATTGATCCTCGACTTCCTCATTTTCTTCATACCTTGAGTTGTAGAGCTCCGATTGACTTGATTCTTTTTCCCTTGCGACCCTATCTTCTATCCCTTCGACATGGTATATAATTTGCCTCCATTGGATCAACTAACAATTTCTGGACTTTTACGAACTTGCTCATCTCTTGCCGATTTTGCTTGTTTTCACTACAAAACACAACTTTCTAGCCAAAAAGGGTTAAATGCACAAAATATTGCATTTTAGGGTCAAATATGAACATAAGCACATCAAAACCATGTAGAAATGGATGCAAAAACATGTAATTGTGACCCTAATCAACTGTCAAGGCCACTATGAATCCTGCGAAGACGATGGCCCCCTCGTTGATTGAAACAAGTGTCCAACAGTCCATCTAGGACCAGAGGACTCAACTGATTGGCAGACTAGAAGAAAGTCTATGCACAGCCAAGTCTGAATTTTTCTTTACTCAGACTGAGTTTGAGAAGATTGGAAAGAATTATCTTGATGGAGCCAAGGCTGTGCTCAGAGCAGAGATGTCTAACGTTGATAAGATCAAGGCCTCTTTGGACAAGGAGATAGAGGAGCGCCAGAAGGGTCAGGAGCACCTGAAAGCTGAATTGGGCAAGATCCCATCTTCGCTTCCCTCTTTGTCTGCTATTGATGATATCAAAAAGGGAAAAGAGAAGAACTCTGCTGACATTGCAACTCACTCTTCTGAAATTGCATCCTTGAAAGCTGAGGTTGCTGCTCTAAAGGAGATGATGGAGACCAGCAATGGGATTATGGCAGCCAGGGTGCAAAATGTATAGGACTACATCAAGGATCAGGATATCGCAAGGCAGCGTGCCCAGGAGATGAAGGATCTCAGGCTGGTAGAGGCCATGAAAAGAGAAGAACAGACAGAGGAGGCCAGGGAAAAACAGAAGAGGATTCTTGATGAGGAGCTGAATGAAAGGATAGCTAGGTAGATGCAGATGGCAGAGAAAGAGACTCCCGAGGAGAGGAATAAACACCTTGAAAGAGAAATGAACGATCACCTAAATAGGCGCTACCTCAGGGGAATGAAGAAAGAAGGGAAGTCAATGCCCCAGAGCAGAAGACAGAAGGGTGCAGTCTTCATTCCAGACCCCAATGAGCCTCTGGTAGATGGTCCCATAGAGGCGTTTGTCAAAGACATTTCAGAAGTACAGATAGCATTGTGGAGACGGATAAAAATTCAAGCACTTATCCACTTCTATGTTATAAGGGAAGAAACCAGAGGAGAGAGCCCTGATTAAGAACACATGTGACCTGATTAAAGTAACAGTGGACTTGAAGGTCCCCTGTGAGGTAGCCTGTGATATGAATCAGATTATAAGGTTTACAGCGGATTAGTAGTTAACACCTTTTAAAGATTTTATCAACTCACACAAAAGAAATAAAGTAGGAAGGACACAAAGGATTTATAGTGGTTCAGAGTTAAACTCTCCTACATCCACTTTTCCTGATTTAACAGGAGAATTCCTTAACCACCAGGAATTCCTTGTTTTAGAGTGCCAAGGTGCACTGATCAAGAACAGTTTCTCCTGATCTCTAGGATTTTCCCTGAGTCCTAGTCCTCTCAAGATTTCAGACTGAGAAACAACTCAGCTTACTTTCTTCCAACTCTCAGCCTTGAACCTATTACAGTTTGAGGGCTTTGAGTACTCCAACTAATGTTGAGATAACCCTTTACAATGTTGATCAATATCTGGGTTGAGTTATCTCAGTAGGCTTCTAATAATAATACAGTGTAAGCCTAAAATACAGTGTTGAGCTCTAGACAGTGTAAGCCCTTGGGAAACTAATGACATTTCAAGTGCTTGAATGAGATGAACTTTTGAGAGCTTTGAATTCAGTTTAGCTTGTATGTTTCCCGTACTTAGCTTCTTCTTCAACTTCTGTATTTATAGACATAATTTGACAAACAATCCGTTGGAGAGATAGTTTTCAAATTATGCT
Source organism: Prunella vulgaris (assembly GCA_026898435.1). NCBI lineage: Eukaryota > Viridiplantae > Streptophyta > Magnoliopsida > Lamiales > Lamiaceae > Prunella > Prunella vulgaris. Next base: position 440,186 of record JAPKLY010000043.1, read on the forward strand.
ATTTTTGTAATCCAACGTTCTTCAAGGATTTTCTTCAGATTTTCAATAGTCAATTCTAAGCATTAATGGTTGAAAGCTCATTAAATGCCTGCTTAGAATTAATTCAGCCGCCTTTGAAAAGTGTGCCTTCCTAGGTTGTTGGTTGCGTCTGAACATGGTACTGACAGGTCAGTATGATTGTGTCAGGTCCGTACATAGGTGGCAGCTTCTCATTGGTCTGTCCTTAATTGTTCCTCAGACCAGTCAAACAGACATATTAATGTCCCCTGTCACTTTCATCAATTGACTTTAGAACATTTTTTTTTTTTTGCATTTAGCACTTCATTTAAGTGCTGCAACTAACTTCATAAATGTGGTGAAGTATTCAAGAGCCAGGCTTGTCATACTCAGGGGAGTTCTTTAGGTTACTTGGACTTAGTCTTCTGAGGTGTCATTCTAGAGGTGGGTGTATTTCCCAGTTCTTCATCAGGCTAGTCTAACTTGTACATGCTAGTTTAGTCTTAAGTAGCCTGTCTTTTACAATCCTATTTACTAAGTTTTTGACTTAGCCTCCTAACAGTTAGACTATTTTTCTAAGTTTATACAATTGTTACAACACAGGGGAGTCTTTGGGATTACATCATAACATTTTTACACTTCATTTCCCAACAATTTCTCCCTTTTGATAAGACCAAAGTCTAGCCTGTTTTGTTTTTGTCAGTGGACTTATACTTAGAAAATTTTGAAAATTTCAAGTTCGCCCTGAATGAATTCCTGCAGGTTAGTTAGGCAGTTTATATAAAACATGATAAAGTAGTGCAAAAGCCTAACTGATAATGAGATATTATCTTGGGCTCAAAGGATAGTGATTCTTCATTAAGGATAGAAAGATTACAATTTACATGATTTTAAACTGCATTCAGAAGATAGAACTATCTTGCCCAGAAAACAAAGATAAAATAAATATTCAAACTTTGTCCTTCCCCTTCATCAGACTTCTCCTTGCCGTGACTCCTTTCTAGTAGACTTCTCCTCACAAATTGCCAAAAGTTGGCTCCAACCCATACTGATTGAAGACTCTTTTCTTCAACTCAATCTTCCTCTTCTTGACCTCAGGGGTGTGACCCTTCAGTCCCAGCTGGTCACAGATTTGTAGCCATTCTCCAATGACTTCCTACAAGTTGAACTCCCCACTTGCATCCATTGAAGGCATGTACACAATAGGTCCAAGTGCCTTGAAAGGCTGACCTCCACTGTGTTCCTCCCAGGCATTGAGAATTTTAGGATATAACCCAGGCCAGTTTTCCACCATCTTCTGATGAAACACCACATCAGCTTCTACTCCTTCAAACTCACCTGTCACATAGTAGGAGTAAACAAACTCCCTCTTGACTTCTTCCCATTGATCATTAATATCTCTAGGAATCCAAGAATCTATGTGAGGAAACTTGGCCACCAGCTCACTAGTCTGTCTTTGGCTTCTCCTAGCCTTCATTCTCCAGTACGAGTTTCTGGGCCGTCTGAACATGGTACTGACAGGTCAGTCTGATTGTGTAAGGTCCGTACATAGGTGGCAGCTTCTCAATTGTCTGTCTTTAATTGTTCCTCAGACCAGTCAAACAGACATATTAAAGTCCCCTGTCAATTTCATCATGTGACTTTAGAACATTCCTTGTGTTGCATTTAACACTTCATTTAAGTGTTGAAACTAACTTCATAAATGTGGTGAAGTATTCAAGAGTCAGGCTTGTCATACTCAGAGGAGTTCTTCAGGTTACTTGGACTTAGTCTTCTGAGGTATCTTTCTCCAGAGGTGTGTGTATTTCCCAGTTCTTCATCAGGATAGTCTAACTTGTACAGGCTAGTTTAGTCTAAAGTAGCCTGTCTTTTACAATCCTATTTACTAAGTTTTTTACTTAGCCTCCTAACAGTTAGACTATTTTTCTAAGTTTATACAATTGATACAACAAGGGGAGTCTTTGAGATTACATCAAAACATTTTTACACTTCATTTCCCAACATGGATTTATTGATGTTGGAAAATCCCTTATGTTTTGATGACATTAAAACCAGCTAACCTTGGGAAGTCAGCTGGTGTCAGATCAGATCAGTTGAGGATGGTCAGCTAAGGATAGTCAGCTGAGGTGCAAGACATCAGCTGATGTCAGGTCAGCTGATGTCGGATCAGCTGAGGTTAGATCAGCTGAGGTCTAGGTCAGCTGATGTCAGACCAGCTGAGGTGCAGAAATCAGACGAGGACAAAATCAGCAGAGGACCACCCGGATCAGCTGAGGTCATCCTAAGCTGTTGCATAGAAGTTCTATTTACAGAAAGTCAATCATGTCAAGAGGACAAGATCACAGCAACGGCTAGAAGATTTCCAGAATCATAGGCAATCAATCAAGTCAAATCAAATTGAAGATCAAAGCCAAGATGGAAAGATATCAACCTGGAGATCAAGAATCAATCAATCACTTAGATTGATTGATTACATATTTATAGGGATTTCAAATTCTAGTCAACTCTAACGGCTAGTTTTTTATGCCTATAAATACGAGTACAAGAGAGAAAAATACATCGATCCTACGTGCGATTACACTAGCAGATAGGCTACAATATTTTCCTCTGTAAAAAAACACGTTCACACTTTTATTATTCATTTGTAAAGACTTTATAGAAGTCTAGAAGTTAGTAGCAAGCCTGCACTAACAGATTGTAAAAGAGAGTTTTCTCTTGTAAGTTGTAAGGAAGGAAGTAAGTGAGTAGATAGCCCCTCAAGTCCATTTTGGATTGAGGAGAGTGGATGTAGGATAGTTGGTCCGAACCACTATAAATCGTGTGTTTTTCTTGCTTTATTTAATTGCTCCAAATTGCTGCACTAATTAAAAGGATTTAACTAAAAACGTTTCCGCACACAAAATCACTGCGCACTGAGCTGATTGTAAAGTCAGCTATTTTCAAAATAAGAAGACTCAAAGTCTTCTTTAGGGACCAACAAGTGGTATCAGAGTTGTATGTCCTAACACAGCCTGAGAAGCTTTTAGTGGTCACCAGGGCAGATCCAAATCCTTTTTGAAAAATCCTTGTGTGTTATTTCTGCTAACACATTTTGCAGGAATCATGTCTTACAACTGTGGTGTGAATTTTGAAGAGGAGATGAACAAGATTATTCAAGATTTTGAGGAATACATCTCCACTGCTGATTCACCATCATCAGAGGATTTTTGCCTCATGGCAGACACAGAAGAGGTAGAAGATAAAACCCCATATGTTAGCTCATCTTGCACTTCTACCAATTCTATGGAGTCTGAGATGCAAAAGCTGCTCTCTGATCTCCAATCCTCTCTAAGTGTCTGTGCTAAACTAGAAGAGGAGAACTCTAGGCTAAAAGCTGAAGTCTCTCAACTAACCCTCGAGAAAGGTCAGTCTGCTGATCTATCAGCTGAACCCGCTTCCTCACAAACTCAAGAGTCAGAAGACTTAAGAGTCAAATGTGAGGAACAGGAACAGTTGGTAGCTACGCTGCTGGCTGAAAATCTGGGGTTGGAAGAGGAACACAAGCTATTAAAGGCTAAGTTCGATGAACTCTTTAAACAGCATACACAGACCAAAGAAAATGAGGATCAGCTCAAGTTGAAATTGAATCAGCTGACCAATGCACATAATGCAATGTCATCTATAGCTGCTTCCTCTCAACAAGAGCATGACAAAAGAGGTGTTGGCTTCCCTAAGTCCTCTAAAGGGAAGAAAAAGGCACAGGTTCAGGGAGCTGATAATAAGGAAAAAGGGAAAAATCAGATGAGGAGGGATCAGTCTGGACCATCCTAGAAGGGCAAGTCCAAGCAGAACCTTTCTCCACCCTCGGTTACATTTAAAGTACCACCCAAACCTGCAAAATCAGCTAAGGCTGTTATCTATGAGTCATTCAAAGGCTCCAGCAGGACTTATCCTTATAATCGGATCACAAGACCTGGTGTTCTAAGACATCCTCCTAAGAGAAACCCTCTGAAGGAGATTGTCTTTGTTGATAAATATGGGAGATGGATAACGTCTCCTAAGCCTCATAAGGATGACCTATTCCTATGGATCCCTAAAGAACTGCCTCCTGACCCTCCAGGACCCAGTAGGTACCTATTGCCTGATTTCTTTTTTAGGTACACACCAGCTCAAGAGATTGGACAAAAAGCTGATATCAGATGAGAAGATGATCAAATCAGATGAGTTGAGTGTGCTGAATAGATCCAAATGCTAACATCTACCCACTTAAGGGGGAAGGCCTACATTTATGTGGAAAATTAGCTAAGATTTGTGTAAGGGGGAACATCAGCTGAGGTGTCCAGCTGACCTCAGAGGCAGTTGATCAGCTGATCTCACATGCACAGACGACCCTTGCACATCAGAAGACTTTCCTATAAAGTGTCATGCAGTCTGCAGTTCAGAAGGACACTCAAAAATTACTCTAGATGATTTTCGATAATTTTTAGAGAAAGAAAATCAACCGTTAGAGCTGCCAGATGATGGAATTTTGATCCAGGACATCATAGATCATTTCATTGTAATGAGTTCAATCAGAATCGTCATTCCGCTTCCAGAATGGTATTATAATGGCGATTCCGAGCCTGGTGCTGGAAGATATGCCAATTTTGACTCCTGCCGACAATCACTACTGGTAGCCAAGAATTCGTCTATAAGATGCCCCACCTATGTTCTTCAAGAAGAAATCAGATGGTATTTGATCAAGGGGGGTCATCAGATGAGATTAGGCAAGCCAGCTGATTGGAGAAAGATCAAACTTTCCTTGGGTTTTAATATCATCAAAAAGGGGGAAATTGTTGGAAAATCCCTTATGTTTTGATGACATTAAAACCAGCTGACCTTGGGAAGTCAGCTGGTGTCAGATCAGATCAGCTGAGGATGGTCAGCTAAGGATAGTCAGCTGAGGTGCAAGACATCAGCTGATGTCAGGTCAGCTGATGTCAGATCAGCTGAGGTTAGATCAGCTGAGGTCCAGGTCAGCTGATGTCAGACCAGCTGAGGTGCAGAAATCAGACGAGGACAAAATCAGCAGAGGACCACCCGGATCAGCTGAGGTCATCCTAAGCTGTTGCATAGAAGTTCTATTTATAGAAAGTCAATCATGTCAAGAGGACAAGATCACAGCAACGGCTAGAAGATTTCCAGAATCATAGGTAATCAATCAAGTCAATTCAGATTGAAGATCAAAGCCAAGATGGAAAGATATCAACCTGGAGATCAAGAATCAATCAATCACTTAGATTGATTTATTACATATTTATAGGGATTTCAAATCCTAGTCAACTCTAACGGCTAGTTTTTTATGCCTATAAATATGAGTACAAGAGAGAAAAATACATCGATCCTACGCACGATTACACTAGCAGATAGGCTACAATATTTTCCTCTGTACAAAAATACGTTCACACTTTTATTATTCATTTGTAAAGACTTTATAGAAGTCTAGAAGTTAGTAGCAAGCCTGCACTAACAGATTGTAAAAGAGAGTTTTCTCTTGTAAATTGTAAGGAAGGAAGTAAGTGAGTAGATAGCCCCTCAAGTCCATTTTGGATTGAGGAGAGTGGATGTAGGACAGTTGGTCCGAACCACTATAAATCGTGTGTTTTTCTTGCTTTATCTAATTGCTCATAATTGTTGCACTAATTAAAAGGATTTAACTAAAAATGTTTCCGCACACAAAATCACTGCACACTCAGCTGATTGTAAAGTCAGCTGTTTTCAAAACAAGAAGACTCAAAGTCTTCTTTAGGGACCAACAATTGAGATTCATCATGAGCTAATATTTTTGTGCTTTGGGTGATGGATATTGAGTGAGAATTGTTAATTCTATTGTGTTTATTATTTTTATTTTGTTTTGTTAAATGATTGAACTCTTAATTTGTGGATTTCTTGGTCTTTTAATGATTGTTCTTATTTGATTATGTATTTTAATTAAGTGAACAAGTGAACAATAAGCGAGAGCTGCATTTACTTGATTGAGTGTGTTTTTTAGTGGTGCGAGTGATTAAATTATTTTGTTGAATTTCTTGAGCTTTGATGGTTTATTTTTATTCATTTGTGCATTTCGATTAAGTAGGCAATAAGCGAGAGCTGCACTAGCTGGATTGTGTGTATCTTTGATATGAATGAACTATTGAGTGCTATTATTAGGACGTATATTACACTGAGCGGGAATGATCATCGACAACACTAACGAATAGGCACTAGATTGAGTGGACAACAAGCGAGAGCTGCGTTTACTTAATTTGGTGATAATTTTTCTCTAGTTTGATTGTTTGATGAATCGAGATTAGGAATAGATGCAATAGGTTACCGAGACTCATTTGATTGACAAGCACATATCAAATCATCCTCCCTTATTCTTAGTTGGTTTAATTAGGTAGTTTAATTTTGTTGCTTAGGTTTATTTTTTGCTTTTCTCAAAAACCCCGAACAATTTATCGCTTTCATAGTTTTAATAGCATTCTATTTCTTATTATCTCCTTACACTAGAACACCTCCCTAAGGTTCGATATTTTTATAACTTGGTCAAGCTTACCATTACATGATCCTATACACTTGTAGACTTAGCTAATTTTGTGGAAACACAATTTGCATATCACACTGGTACATTGAACAACTCTTCATAAAAGAGTCTAGAATAGTTGTATAAAGAGTGTTCATGTCAATGAAATTAAGATTATGTCTCTTTCTCTCATTTGTAATCAAGTCATCTTCATCTTTGGGCCACTCATCTCTAGTATCAGCTAGTGTGGCAGCTGAGTTCCTACGATTTGTAGTCATAACAAGAAAGGGCCCTCTTATGATCACTTTTAGCATTTCATTATAAATGCATGTCAGATGGGTTCTCATTGTGAACTTCTAAAAATCATAACCCTCCACTGAGAACTAAAGTAACTTATGATGAGACATGTGTTTAAGTAGATTGACTTCCATGTTTAAGTTTGAGCTTCCCATTATATTGGTTGTGGATCTAGCAAGGGAATTGTTGGTGTTGGTGGATGTTTCTACGTTGGTACACATCTTAACCCAGAGTGGACAGTTGGATCAGTTCAGTTGACCAAGTCATTGGCACAAAAATGTGGTCTTTAGAACCCCTACTCTGATATCACTTGTTGGTACCAAATAGAACAAACAGGTATATGGGGGGAGGGAATACACCTATATTCAAAAACTTTTTAATTTGAGAGAAAAAAACACTTTACTTTACACAAGTAGCCTTAGAACATTGATAGCGTACTTGGAAGTAGTCTGTTGAAATTTCAGAGAGGCTTGTGATTGATACCTTTCCTACTAAGAGGTTAGATAACCTGCTAGTTGGATAGTTATCAACCTTAGCCTTGTTAGCAACAAAATTTACCTTAATTTTTTTATCAACCACACTTGTAGGAATTTATCACCAACACACACTAAAGAAATAAAGCAGTAAATGGCATAGACGATTTATAGTGGTTCGGAGTTAAACTCTCCTTCATCCACTTCCCTGATTTAACAGGAGAGTTCCTTTAGCTGGAATACCTTGGTTTAGAGTGCCAATGGACACTGACCAAGAACACAACTTAAGTATTTATCCCTAAGATTGCTTCGAGTCCTAGTCCTCATACGATTTCAGATTGAGTGATGTTCCCAACTTACTTTTTGATCACTCTTAACCTAATTTTTTGTTTTGACTTCGAGTGGGTTCTACCTAGGGTGAGATAGCCCTTACGATGACGAACAATTTCTGGACTGGACTATCTCTTTAGGCTTTTCTAAGGATGTTTACAATTAAAGCCTAGTTATAGAGATGAACTCTAAAGAATTTTAGAGACTCTTGGGAAACTTAGAGAAATTTCAAGTGCTCTTGTTGAATCCTTTGAATGTTTGAGTTCTTACGTGTGCTTGAGTGTTTCCCGTAGTCTTGTCTTAGCTTTGAATCTTTGTATTTATAGATATGATTTGAAAAAATTTCTTGTTTGAGAGAAAGCTTTCAAATCATTCTATTTTCATGCAGCAACGTCTCTTGAGTTTTGCATGCATAAGGACTTTGTATCATTTAACGAAAGCTTCATTAGATGTTTGCTCTGCATGTTTGCAGCTATCCTCGAATGTTGTGTCAGTCCTAGGTATTTGTCTTGACTCTAACTTGTTAGGGCAGTCTGCCTATTATCAGGTCTGTACACAAGCTGACAGCTTCTGATTAGTCGCTCAGTGAGAATGTCAGGCTGGTTAACTGGCTCCTCTTTAAGTCCTTTGTCTTATCTTCAGTGCAATTCATAAATACGTCAGGTAACTTGAGATATTCCCTTTGCTACATTAAATTGGTCTTTAACCAATTTATAACGAACTCCATTAAATGAGCAAGTCATTTAATGCATAGTAGACTTCGTCAGGTTAGTTTGAAGTTGTCTGACCATATGTACTTGCTTCAGGTTTGCTTAGCATACTTTGCGTACTGTGTAGGTAGGTGTACTTATCATTTAGGCAGCAATTTAGTTGCTCTCATATGTAAGTTGATCTTCGGTCTACAGGCTACTTTATACTTAGGTAAATTTTCTTTCAAAAACCTATCAAACTCAAGGGTGAAAATGGCATTTGGGGGTCGTCAGGCGGTCGAGTGTCACCAAACGCTTAGACCGCCTAGGCGGTGCCAAAGTTTTTAAAATTGTAATTTTATTTTTCTATTAATATAAATTTTTTTCTAAACATATATTAATAAAAATATATATTATACGATAAATTATAAATTTAAAACATACTCCCTCCATCCCGCTATAAGTTGTTCGTTGCTTTTGGGCACACGAATTAAGGTAAAAGTGAAAAAGTATAAGTGATGTGATAAAAAGAGTGAAAAAGTATAAGTGATGTGAAGGAGAAAAGTGAAAAATTAATGGAAATAGTGTAAAAAATATTGAAAATAATAATAAAGAAGTAAATAGTAGTTTCCAAAAAAGGTAAAAAAGCAACATATAGTGGGACGGACGAAAATGACAACATGAGCAACTTATAGTGGGATGGAGGGAGTAGTTAATAACCATCAAAAAATTATAACAAGTAAACAAAATGTTAAAAATTATCATATTACGATATTATCCATCTTCTAAATGAAACACAAAAAGAGCAAAATACATAATACGATCCTGAAGTAGTTCAATTAAACTTCTAACTTTTAGTAATTTACTAAATTATTTTTTATTTTTTTAATTTTGAGTTCTATCTTTCAAGTTGAAATAAAAATTAAAAAAGAAGAGTAATAACCGTCTAGGCGGCTTCGGCAGTGCCAAATATGTTGGTGAATTTTTCTCAGAGATGTGACCTTGACGTCGGCGGCCGAGTGCCGCCAAGCAGCCTATGCGGTTTCGGTGACTGTCATTTACATCTATGATCAAACTGCATAAGCCTCCTAACAATTGGACTTTCAACTAACCTATCAACTATTTAACTTACACTCTTCGAACATGGTGTTTGGGATTAGATTCAAAACAACTTTTATTCATTTCCCAACACATACTACTAAAAAAAATTCTATAAAAAAATTTATTGGTACGAAACTTATATCACAAGATGTAATTCTTGATAACATTAGTTGTATTTACAAATACCATACATATTTTATATAGTGATATAAAAAAAATAAGAGTAATGATATCAATAAATTTCATACTATGAACGAGTTTCACAAAAATATTACTCTTAAGAAAATGTCTCTAAAGAAAACAAAATCCCATTAGGTGAACACAAATGCAACTCAAAAGAATATCCAAACACTAATGTCAAGGAAAAACAGTTGCTTCGGCCCCTAGCTAGCAATCAAGTCTAACATGTGGGTAAATCTGGAGGCGGCGGAAGCATTTTAGTCTGAGGAGTGTCACCATCTTTTACTACTATTACCGCACCCATTCCCCAGCTTTGATGCCTCTCCAAATGGCAATGCAACAGCCACACCCCTGCACATCACATGACTTTCCCTTAATTATTATATATATATTCCAATCAATTTCGTTGCTGCAACTTGTATTACATGTCAATGATACAAATCAAGAAACAAAAAATAAGTATCACTTCAAAAGTAAAAGATATTCATATCGGTCATATAAATTGATGATGATGAGTAAGTTTAAGGAAGAATAACTGACCTGGATTATCTGCCCTGAATCTGATAGCAACCCAACCATTATTGGGAATACCCACCGTTGTTTCTTGAGGCGGGTCAACAAGATTATACCCGGCCGTATCCTTTTCCGGGTCAAAATTGCCAAACCCCCAACCCACCAAATAATAACCATATCCATGCAAATGCATGGGATGATTATCACTCGCCAAAATATTCGTCCCCTGCAACACCATTTCCACACTATCATTGTACTTCAAGACCAACACCTTCGTCCCGAATTCCGGCGTAAAAAGGTTTTCAGGCAGATGATCCCCTGTATAATTAAACCTCTGCGGTGGCTTTTCAGGAAAATCTCTTGCGAAAACACCCTCCAGTCCACGATAGTAAGCTTGGAGAATGTCCACACTTGGCAAGACTAAGCTAACGTTGTTCAAACTTGACGAAAAGCGCTTGCCAAACGGGCCTGTGCAGGGCTTGCTCTTGGTGCAGTTGAGGAGGTTAACGGAGACAGTGATGAACAAACGCGTGTCGATTTTGGTAGGGACTTGGATAGGGTGCTGTTTGGATGCAAGGCTTCTTAATCTCCTGGTGAAGTCGGTTGATGCTCGCGTGTCGTTGTAAGAGAACAGAGGAGGAAGCAGGGGAGGGGTGTGATGGTCATTTGATCCGTTTTCGTAGTGGAGAATGGCCGTGGTTACGGATCTGTCGAAACCCGACCCGACAGCGACTGCATACGGGTAAGCTGTGAGGTAGTAGAGATGGTTAGCGGGTTGGTTAGCTTTGGTGAGAAGGTCCATGGTCTGACCGGGCGTGATCATAATGTAATCTGTTTGGAATGGCTTTGTGTAGAAGCCGTCTGTTCCGACGACTGTGAGTTTGTGTCGTGCTATGGAGAAGAAGAGGTTTTCTTCCATGTCCGCATTCACTATTCTTAGCAGATAGGTTTTTCCTTGCTTCACTTTCATCTTGAAGGTGTCTGCAAAAAGTTAGTATGTGTTTAAAATGTTTCTCTCTCTTCCTCCCTCCAGTACTTAAAAGGGGAGGAAGGAACACAAGTATTAAGAAAAAACAGAAATAAAAAAATGTGTAAAAATATTATTTGCATACTGCGCACCCTAAAAATAAAAATAACTATTTTAACTTAATATTTACATATTTAATTAAAATATCATTAATTTTACACCCAATATAACAAATTTTATTATTTTAATATAACTTTATACATCACTCTCCATACTTTACTTTGTACAAATTTTACCTAAAAAATGTATAAAAGAGAGGTGTGAAATTTTTTTAGGGACGGATGGAGTAGTGTTTTGAGTAATAATTTGGTAATATTTTATGTATAAAATAAAAAAGTTAGTTGAATCGAGTGTCTCGTGTGACTCTAAAAATAAGAAAGTAATGATATTTCGTGTAAATATGTAAATATTATAAGTTGGAGATTATAATTTTTTTTAAATTCTATAAATTATTGTGAAACGTTTAAAAAAGTTGTAAAATGAAGGGTGTATGTTTAAGAATAGTGACGCTGTTGCTAAATGAATTCAATTTTATATAGTGAGCAAGTTTAGGTACATAGGATCCCATCATGTAATTTGAAAGTAAGAATAGAATAGTACCTTGTTTAGAGCATGGATATAAATCACCAGGTTGCCCGTTGATTGTATAAGCATCGGAAAGTACGGGTTCACCTCCTGTCTTATTTGCGTTTTTTGCTATGTCCATCACATTCCTTTTCCACCATTCCCCTGTTTTTACACAACTTCATAACTCTATTTAACGTTGTTATATATATATTTAACGGTGATAATTTTGGATATAATTAGATAATTACGGAATAGTATTTAAGCTTATCGTGTTCATGTTGTTTCAACATTTTAAATAGAATAAAATTAATAGATTACACAGATAAACTATACGACTACACGATTTGCCGTCCCATCCCTACATATATTCACTATTATAGATCATTGGATGAGCCAAATCAATCGACCAACTATAAAATGACACTATTTCTCTAGAGTAATTTTCACATCTAATTGTGTAATAAATTAAGAAAACAATAATTATTTAGTAAAGTAGTACATATACGAATAAAAATCTGTATACAAATTAATATTTTTTTTGAGTGTATAGATTCATATTGAACATTTAATAAGATAAGTGATTATATTCATATAAAAGGGAGAGAATTAATGTATTTGAATGGCTAAGTGATTATATTCATATAACATACAATATGTTATAATATGTTGTACATATAGTTGCATTGAGCAGAAGTTCCGAGTATTAATAATTATGTCAATTTTTTTTTTTTTTTGCAGTAAATGAAATTTATTCACAAAAATTAAAGAACAGGGGTCCTCCAACCCTTATAAATAACTAGTTGGCAATAATTTTTAAACTTATAATTTTAACAAATATCTAACCTGCATCATCTACTACACGGCACCGGGGATTTGTAATTCAAACACTAATCGAAACATCACCCTTGCACATTCTTTTAGTTCTTTTAGTAAATAACCAAGACCATAACCTAGTTCTAATTTTGTCTACCGTTTTGAAAGCGTTCGGTACAATATGATTAAACAAGAATTCATTTCTACCTTTTCATACCAAACAATATAAATCCATAAACTAAACCCCAACTTCCTCAAGGAACCACTCTCAAACATATCCTCATATTTAAGAAAGTGAAGAATTAATAGAGCTATTACAAGCCACCATTGTGATATTGAGATACTTAAAACATAGAGACCATAATAAGTCCATTTCAAATCATATCTTCCTCCAATCCATGCATAATCTAAAAACCTCTGCTAAAACAAATTAAAATTAAGTAGCAATCAGTCACATACATACCTAGAAGAATGGGAACCTCTGCATAAGGCTTGGGGAAAGGATATGCATCTCCTTCCTTGGGTAAAATGATAATCATTCCATGTAGGGTTGCCCTAGCCCACCCACTGTGGGCATGCCACCACACTGTTCCTTCTTCATTTGACAATTGTACCTTATAAGTGAACTTCTTTCCTGGCCTAATGGGACACTGGTTAATATATTCTGCTCCATCTGACCATGGATTTCTTGCTTGTCTCACTCCATGCCTGAAAATTAATATATAATCTTTACTTTCTTAATACCTCGTATATTATTTACCAGAAGGAGAGCGACACCTATACAAAACTAGGTTTCACAGTTTCCTTTTTCAATTGATTTCTCTATTTTGTATATTCATGGATGTAAATGGCGGTCGCAGAGACCGCCTAGGCGCTTGAAGGCTCTCGGCCACCGACGCCAAAGTCAAATCGCCGAGAAAAATCCGCCAACACATTTGGCACTATCGAGACCGCCTAGGCAGTCGCCGAGGCCATCTTGGCACCGCTTAGATGATCATTAATCTTCTTTTTCTAATTTTTATTTCAATTTAAAAGTTAGATCTAAAATTAAAAAATAAAACTAAAAAATGAAAATTTAATTGAACTACTTCATAATTTATTCGTTCTATGTCGCATTATGATTGTTTTTAACATTTTGTTGACTTTTTATATTTTGTGATAGTTATTAATTATGTTTTAAATTTATAATTTATATATAATGCATATTTTTATTAATATATGTTTAGAAAAAAATTAATATTAATAAAAAATAAAAAATAAAATAGGAAAACCTTGGCACCGCCAAGGTGTCGCCTAGGCGGTCCTGGCGCTTGAAGGCACTCGACCGTCCGCCGACCGCCAAGCGCCATTTGCACACTTGTGTATATTTCTCTCTTCAAATGGAAAATAACGTAAAAGTAACAGTAGTGTGTACCAATTGCACCGTGCAAGTTCACAATTGTAATATTTCAGTAGAAAGAACCACCACTTACCAACTAATACTATTCAATAAAAATAATTAACACTGCTCAAATAATTGCATAAAAAATAGTGTTAATTAAAGCAACCATTATTATTCAACAAAAACAATTAATTCCAATTGAAAATTGACAATTGATGTATAAATGAATTTTTCATAACATAATTAAGAAATATTGCTCGAATTTAAAAAATGGAAAGAAAAATAAAAGAAATTGAAATGTGGATATGTACCAGTGAAGGGTCAAGTTGTATTCTGCCTTGTTATGGAACTTGATAATCAACTTGTCCCCTCTATGAGCCTTTAAAGTAGGGCCAGGGAATTGTCCATTGACTGTAAGAATTTTCTTTGTGCTACACAGTCTAGTGTATGCATTTGATCTTACCTGCATCAAGTTTTCTAAATGTATATTAATAATTAATGTGTTTGTACCACCGCTGTCCTGCAGAGTAGCACACACAAAATAGTAAATTAAAAAAAAAAAAAAAAAATAGTTGTACCACAAATGTATGGTGATGAGTTCTGCAATGAGTTGGTTGAAGAAGAAGTGTGAGAAACAATAATAAAGCCAATGCTTTGGGAAATGATGAACATCTTTGGGGTTCCATTTTTATTTTGAGAGATTGGAATTGAGTTTTCTCAACTTTTGATTTGTGAAAATGTTTTATTTTTGAATCGAACTTATATCACGCTGTCATTGTATGTATGGCTATTTTAGCCACCCGTGGATTATTCCGAGTAAGTATGGCATTAATTATCAATTAAGATTGTTATAAAATAAAAAGAACCAGATTAAGATTTCTACTACAATGATGCAGTACTATCCCCTCCCCCCACCCAAAAAAAATGTAATTAATATATTTCTTCAATTTATTTGAAAAATATAATATAATTAATATGCAGGAGTGTCATGTCTGCAGACAGCTTTTTTATCTTCTATTACTGACAAAAAATTATGTAAGACCGTCTCATAATATAAGACTATATATAAATTAATATATCGACTTCCTATCAATGTGATGCTAAGTTATACACAATTAATATCTCATCTAATTGTCTCATGACCTCATACAAAAAACTTATTAAAAATACATGGCTAAAATATTAACTGAAGAGTATGATTTATATAAAAATGTTTCATGATAAATTTATCATGTAATAAAATTAAAGTATTAAATATTTGATCAAGAGTATCAAAAAATTCACCAGAAGTATAAAAATTTGGATCAATAAAATCAACAATGATAAAAATATAATGCCACTGATCCTGTTTTTTTCTACTCTTGATGGGATTTTTGATCGATGCTATCGTATATTTAAAATTTTAAGATAATTTTATAATAAACTTGAACCATTTTTTACAAAACTTTTTCGGAATGAAAAAATATATATTTTTTATAAAGTAATGGAAAATATTAATATGGTTAAGCTGTATCAAGATTTTATACCGTATTAAAAAGTCACATTGCCATTTTATGGCAATATGGCAGCGATTTTAGTAATTAAAAAGCACATTTCCATTTTATGACTGAATCATAATATGCCAGCCATTTTAATCATTTGACTAACAAAATTTTTGACTATCACATCTATTAAGGAAAGTGAACAGCAATTAACGCTAAAATGTGTTGGATAAAATTAATAATTAATGTGTTTAGATGAAGTTGAATTATATAAGATTGACGAGTAGGTCTATCGTGCAATATTGATTTAAAAAGAAAATTTAGAAAATTCGCGGGTTAATATGGTTCAAATAATAAAATTCGTAGATCTTGACCGGGTCGAGTTAGATTTGAATAATTTTCAAATTTTAGGATTTTCGCTCCCAGTTGGTATTACTGTATGAACAAATCTATGTTACTATAAGACCAAATGTGTGCTACTGTAAGAACAAATATTTTGTTTACATATATTCATTTGTTTTTATAAAAACAAACTTTTTTAATACAATGTAAGAGCAACGTGTGAGTTACTATAAGAAAAATATTAGTTTTTCATGAATATTTATTGACTTTTATAGAATTCATTATTTTTTAAGATGTAGTAACATACATTTTACCTTACAGTAACACACATATGTTCATGTAGTATACATTCTGGGATTGCCGAGATATAATAACACATGTAAGGTATTATTACATTAACAACATATTATCAACATATATAAAAATTAATAAGAAATAAAAAATAAATTAAGAAACACATATTTGTTCTTGTAAAAATACATATTATCCTTATAATTACTTTAAAAGTACAATTTTTTTTTTTAAAAATATAGTAACACACATTTTGCGTTACAGTAACACACATATGTTCATGTACTATACATTCTGGGATTGCCGAGATAGTAACACATGTAAGGTATTATTACATTAACAACATATTATCAACATAAAATTAATAATAAAATAAAAAATAAATTAAGAAACACATATTTGTTCTTGTAAAATTACATATTATCCTTAAAGTTACTTCAAAAGTACAATTTTTTTAAAGATGTAGTAACACACATTTTGCTTTCCAGTAACACACATATGTTCATGTAGTATACAATGTGGGAATGTCGAGATATGGTAACACATGTAAGGAATTATAACATTAACAACATATTATCGATATAAAATTAATAAAAAAAGAAAAATAAATAAAGAAACACATATTTGTTCTAGTAAAAATACATATAATTCTTATAGTTACTTTAAAAGTACAGAAAATTAATTTTTTAAGATGTAGTAACACACATTTTGCCTTACAGTATCATACATATGTTCATGTAGTATACATTTTGAAACTGTCGAGAATTTTTCTTGAAAATTATATTGGATCCGATTTGACCTGCTAAGGATACGCAAATTTTAATTTGGGTATATTGCACGGTGATTAAGGTCATAATTGCATCATTTTGCATTCATTTTGATATGGTTTTGACGAGATTATGTTCAGATTTGACCCCAATATGCTATACTTGTGCTATTGACCCCTTGTTGGCAAGAAAATTGTGCTTATAGGTAAAATGTAGCAAAAAGGTGAAGGGACGAGAAAGTTTGATAAATTTCAGATTTATAAGGTCAATCCAAATGGTGCAATTTATATACCATGTGAAGGAGCTTGAAGAGAGGGGCACAACACAAAAAGAATCAAGTCAATCGGAGTTCTAGAGCTCAAGATACGAAGAAAACAAGTTTACCCAAAAAATTGCACAGGGCGTGCGACCATACACTGAGAGGCGCGCGACCGAGGCTACTCGCGCGCCTAGGCGCGCGAGGCTCCAGCGTGCGGTCCAGAAACTTGGCACGCGACCTCCATCTTCGTGGCACGCGACCATTGTCTTAGGGGCACGCGACCGGGTCATTTTTATGCATTTTTAAAGGTATCTTCGTCCTTTTGTGCGTTTAATGAATGGAACTTTGGTCTAAGAATTGTGGGCACTATAAATACCTTAAGGATAAGATTTTCAAGCATTCCCTCATTATTCCATTTTCTTAGATTAGTTTAGAGAGAGAATTAGGTAGTTTTAGAGAGAGATTAGTAGTTTCTTAGTGGGTTCTTAGATAATCTCATACTTCTTTCTTAAATTACTTTCAATCTAGCCATTAGATCTTTAATCCGTTTTTTGTATTGTAATCTCCATTAAATTTCCTACATTTCTATGGTTCGGTTTATGTTTTTGAGCTTTGGATCAAGAATTAGCAATTTGGAGGTTTGTAGCTTGTATTCAATTTCTTCTACATACGGTAAGTTTTCATTCAATTATCTTGTTTTAGTTCATAATCATGATGTTTAGATTGTTAATTGTTGATTTCCATTCCCAATTAGTCATGGGCTAATCTTCTTGTTGCATTGGTGTATGATTACTATGGGTAGTTTAGTGTTTCTATTAATCCTATGAATGATTAAGTGATCTTGATGGATTGATTCTCTTAATTGATGAATTGTATGAATGTTTGGAATGTGCAATTGGATATTTAGAGCCTAATTGGGTTGGTAACAATTAGAATTGAGTTGATTCATAGAAGTTTTTGATTGAATATTGTGCATTCCAAGTGTTTGATTAAATGCTCTTAAGTCAATGAGAATTGTTTATGAGTAAAGACCTCTCAATTAGAGTATTGGATGTTGTTAGAGAGATCTAGACACTTGATAGAGCCCTTAGCTTGTGTTGTTAGAGAGATCTAGACACTAGTTAAAGTCCTTAGCTCAATTAAGACATCAAGTGACCTTTTGCATGCTAGGATAGATAGGCACTATGTGAACCATAGTATGATTACTTCAATGCACACACATCTCACATTTGCTCATCTCTAAGAGGTGATAGTTAGATTTTACTTTGCTTTGTTGAAGTAGATAGAAATCAAGACTCTTTTTCTTGTTTTCCTAGCTATTAATCTTTGTAGACATTCAATACTTGCTTAAATTCGCATCGTTTCTCTGTGTTCGATATTTTTTATTACTTGGTTAACTTGCCACGTATACTTGTGTGAGACACAAAATTGGCAAACACACGAATCGGATACGATGCAATATTGTATATTAGAATTTGTGAGGATTGACATATATAATACGAAAGTCAAGGTACAAATTTTACTCGCTCTTTGTAAGACCCTGTACATTGGTGTAATACGTCTCAAGGCAACCATCACTGCACTACAAAACGGAAGCTATTGGTGAATAAAAAATGAGTATCCAAAACTTTCGAACTCGGCTCTTACCGTGATACCTAAACTCCTTAGTAATAATTAATTATAGCAATTCATTCATTTCTGATAGTTTGTATGAAATGTTCGCTATATATGATTTTATTTTATAAACTCAATTTTAAATGTTTAATATTTTAACGAATTAGCAATTATGAATTATAGGTTGAATTGTTGATTCTAAATTAGTATAAATAAATAAACTTTCAACTATTGACATAGATCAAAGCTATTTCATGTATTATATGCTTTTTAATTTGTAAACAACTCATAATGTTTACATAAGACTTTTGGTCTTGAGTTATTTAAATATTGAAATAATTATAGAAATTATCAAAGATTGATACAAATATAATTAAATTATTTTTAAATAAGTATAAATTTTTTGCATAATAGTGTAGATATAAGTTAAATAATAATTTTTTTTTCATATTATACCTATTTAAAAATAATACATTATTTTGGACTAATTTGAAACTGAACCTTAATTATATGCTTTTACATGTTGATTCATTGCACTGCACCCCTCCACCTCAATCCCCAATCAATAAATTATATATAATTAAATTTAAATTCAAGTATTTTATTTAGCGGTGGTACAAAGATCTTAGAAAATGATCATAAAATTTATATTACCTCCGTCCCTCAAAAGTTAGCGGTACTTTTGGGGGCACGACTTTTAAGGAAAAGTGTAATGAGTAGAATGTGTATGGTGGAGATTGTGATGAAAAAATTTAAAGGTGGAGATTTAAAGAGATATTTCTATTTTGGGAGTATGCAAACTTTTGTGGGACAAACTAAAAAGGAAAGTATGTAAACTTTCGTGGGACGGAGGTAGTAGTTATTAATTGTATAGTTTATTTTGGCCCGTTTAATGCTAATCTGAAAATATTTAAGATCATGATTAAATTTAGATGGTGCTATGTTCTGAACAAAGTTAAGTACAATGTAAGTGGGTGTATTGGATTAAAATTTTAAAAGATTTTTTAGCTGAAAAATGTAATTAAATTTTTAAAAAAATTTGTAGGATTTTTATGAGTTTAATAATTTTGTGGGATTTTGTAAAACTTTTTAAATCAGGATTTAATGGATTTTATAGGATTTGGTGAACTTTACAAATTTTTTTGAATTTGTGACATATAATAAGAGTTTAAGATTTTTTTCTATACATTCGAATTTAAAAAGAGTTAAAGACAAAAGAAATTTCATGTAATATCCTCCTAATTAACATCAATCCACATTTTCACAGCTACACTAGCCTTTTAAGCATTAGCGTCATGTTGCTCTTGCTCTTGGGTTTGAATAATAAGTTCAAAGTTATGGTCTTTATTAGTTGGTAATGTTGAAGATGAAGGTTCTTCCACTAACTCAATTGAAATTCTTCAGAACAACATTCTTTGCAAAGAAAGTTAAGTAGAGCTGCATATGCTAATACAATTTCTGCTTGTGTCTTAAATAAAAAAGGAGTTGCTGACTTAAAAATAGTGAACATTTATTTAAAAAATACCGAATATTTCTCTCGATCACATGTTTAAAGACACATGATGAAGATTGAACAATTCTTTCTCATTTTCAAGGTCATTACCCTGACCTACAACATCTTATAGATGATATCTTACACCTTGAAATAGAATTAAAAACTGTCACCTGTTAGGAAATGCATAATCCACAACAAAATATTATCTAAATACATATGCATATATGATATTAGTATATAATAATACTACTACTACTAATAATAATATAGGGTGGGTTGCATAATGCAACACTTATAAGGGTGAAATTGCAAAGTGCAATACCTAAAAATCAAGTTTTCAGAATGCAACACTTTGTGGGACCCTTTTACTTATTAAATTATTGTGGATCATTTTCTCATGTAAAAAGTAGATTAGGGTATAGACTTTTAGCTGTCATATCAAATCAATTCCTCACGTCTCTTTCTGAAACTCAAATTCAAAAATTAAAAACCTTCATTTCCCTTATAGGGCAAGGCTCCTTTTTTTTTTCCCATAAACTGAATACACATTCGTTCACCCTTTTTCTGAACTCTTTCAATTTCCACTATTCTTCCATTTTCTTCAAACACTAAACAAAGCATGGTGGTTGTCGCGGCTGTGGAGAACTGCTTCCAGGCGCAACGTGGTGAACAAGAACAGAGGTGTGAGGAGCTTTAATCATCTTCTCCGGTAAGTGGCGGCGTGGTTTGCTTGTGGTGTTTCCGGCAAGCGGCTTTTTGAGAGTTCCGCGTGGAATAGAGCTCTGAAATTCTGGCAGTTTCCGGCAAGTGCCACGAATTCCGGTGATGATAGCTTCAATTCTGGTGGGCTTTTCGATTTAACCGAGGATGACTTCCGGCGGCTGATGCAAAGTAGATTCGGTGGCAGGGCAGCGGCCATGGGTGCGTGAACAAGGGCGACAGAGCTCTGATTTGTTGGGCTTTTTTCTTTGTTTTGCGTCTTCTTGAAATTCTTCTGGTTATTTGTGGATTTTTGTAGCTTTTTATTGTATTACTTTTCGAGTTGATTTTGTGCTCTTTGTTAATGATTGTGGCTAATATGTGCAAATGGCGGAACATTTTTTTCTCTTTAGTTGCTTTACATTGTTTGGATCTGTCTTTTTCCTTGATTTGATTCATGATGTAACCGACATTTGAGTGTGTGTTTCTTCTTTCTTTTCCCATTTTGACCTGAAGCTTTGTTAATGCTAATCTAGTCTCACAAAATTTTTCCTATTTTGTGAATTTGTATGGAAATGACTTGTGTATCTAGACATGATTTCGAGATTTACTTTCAAGTCATTCAGTTTCCAATAAATTAGATGTAATATTAGACACATTTACTTTTTACATCTCAATAAATTAGATGTAATGTTAGACACATTTATTTGAGAAAAAAAATATTAGACACATTTATTTTTTATCATCTCAATTGGGCTGATTTTATTTTTGCATTTGGGCCAAAAAAATATTGCATGAAATATTAGGTCCAATTTTGAAAGTTGAATATTGTTGGGACAATCTGAGTATTTTGATTAGATCCCAAAACCCCTGATGAATTTGCCTAAGTATAGTGTTCAGGATAAAATAGTTCAGGATAGTTAGGTTAGAGATTCAGTACAGAAGGACCATGCTGAAGACTGAAGAATATTGGAGTCGACCCAATTTACTGAAGTCTGAAGCGTAAACCATTCTGAAGGAGTCAGTCAGTCTCGCTGAAGATTGTCTGTTCTGAAGCTGAAGATCGAAGCCTGCTGATTCATCCTGAAGTCAATCCTGAAATACCATTGTCTGATGTTTCTACTGAATACACTAAGCATGTTCAGGACAGAACTCAGTCAGTGAAGAGTAAAGTGTTACCTATCAGGCTGTGCTGAATGCACATAGGACCTGACTTAGGCCTTGGTTCAATTCACCTGAATCCTGTAAGTCCGAAGCAAAAAGGTAACACATACTGAGCTGAATAACCTATCAGGCAGTGCTGAATGCACATAGGACCTGACTCAGGATGTGGTTCAGATCACCTGAATCATGTCAGACCAAAGCAGAAGGTTATTTATGCTATGGGACAAGAGACAAAAAGAATGTCAGTAAGACTCCATTAAGACACACGTTCAGACTGAGTTATTAACAAGAGACTCAGAGCATTGAATGTACGAGGAAGGATAAATGTCTGAAGGTCAACTAGCCGTTATAGCGGAGAGCCAATGATCTTTCGACACGCAAGCACGGAGTCTGCGCAGCATTTAATACGACATTTAATGCGTCTAAAAAAGGTTGCAGGTGATGTGACAACTTGCCAGAATAAGCATGGCTGGTAGGTCGAACAGTATTTCTAGCCTGCAATCTACCTAAAATAGGAAAGATTTGATTTGATCTCCTCCAACGGATCTATTTTGAATCTCGCCTATAAATATGGAGAACCTTGCACCCATTCAAGGTTAACGGTAAATTTCCAAGAGAAAACTCTCAAGAATCCAAGAACACAAAGCATATCTTAAACAACACTCTGCAATTAAATTTCCCTAGTGTTGTAGTAGGATTCACTCTGTATTTGCTTAGATCGATAGCTCTATTATTTAGCATTGATTTGTATTGCTAGAGCTATCTTAGTTGGAAACCAGAATACCAAACCTCTCAAAGTGTGAATCAATCATCCTGAATCTGAATACTGTGCACTCAGCCTTAACCACCAATTTACTAAGCAACTCAGAGAAAACAATTTCAGAAACTAAAACGAGTAGAATCTAAGGGCTCACTTTCCGCACGTACTCTGACTCACTGAGATAGTAGTCCAACTGACTCGCTTCCGAGCAGTCAGTAGGTTTGTTATCTCTACTGAGCCTCCGAGCACTTTACTCACACTCAGCTTATCTGACTCATTACTGAACCGTCCCTGCTGCCCCTGCGGACATTCAGCATACTGAGTACTTCAGGGAATCCTGACTGAGTGCGTTAGAGCATTTTTTTGAGTCTTTCAGAAAAATCTGAAATCAGTGTATTCCCCCCCCATACACTGATTTAACTCGTTTCGGGACCAACAAGTGGTATCAGAGCAGTGGTTCAAAAGATCACTGACTTTGTTTACCAACAGTTTCTGAGGAGAAACTTTTGGTGGTCTACTGAACTGATCTTGTTTCTGGAAAACTGCATATCATGGCATCCGGTTCTAAACGCCTCGAGGGCAATCTTCCTGAATTCTCTATTGACAATTATGATTATTGGAAATTCAGGGTACTCGCGCATCTCTATTCTATCCATGATTAGATGCCACAGGTGATTGAACATGGCCCAATCAGATTTATGAGAAATCTTCAGACGACTTGGCCTGTTGCTGGCAATGTCCCTGTTCCAGCCACCGGAGATGAAGAAGTGGAGAGGTCCGCGCTTAATTCTGATCAGATTAAGCAAATCGGACTGGATAATGTTGCCAAGAACATTATACTCCACACCGTTTCTTACGAGAACTCGGTCAGGCTGATGCATCTGAGGACAGCTAAGGAGATCTGGGATACTCTGAGGGAGATGAGCAAAGGATCTGAAAAGATCAAGGAAAACAAGAGAGATCTCGCTATCAGGAAGTTTGAGGCCTTCAAGATGCTAGAGGGAGAGTCCATCGATCAGATGGAAGCTCGGTTCATTAAGATGATGAACGAGCTAGCAACCCTTGGGAAGGAGTTTCCCAAGAGGGAGGTGTCTTCTAAGATCCTAAACTGTCTCCCTGAAAGATGGGACACAGGAGTAATTTTGTTGAAAAACACTCAGGACCTTACAAACATCACTCACTCACACCTATTCTCTGAGTTAAAGGCTCTAGAATTTGACCTCGATAAGAGGAAGAAGATGGGTGTTGTCAGTGAGGAAGTTCGTGAGGAGAAGACATCTGAAAAGGAGAAGAGCGTAGCTCTTAAAGCTACTCCTGAGCCTGAGGCTGGATCTGGCTCCAAGTCTCTAAAAGACATGAACAAAGATGAGCTAGCCTTGGAGTACAGCCTGATGGCACGGCGATTCGAGAAACTGAACTCTCGTTTCGGCAGGTATAAGAAATTTTATACTGACACCCGTGATCGCAGGTACTCCAGCCCCAGGAGATCTAGCCCCCGGAGAGAAGAAAGAAGAGGTTCAGATTCCAGAAGGGATCGCAATGAGCCTGAGCGACGCAGAGATGAAAAGAGGAGAGAGGATGAGCCCAGAAGATCCAGCTCCAAACCTGAAAGATCATCAGGGAGCAGGAGGGAATCCTCTGCTAAAAGATACACTGACAAGAAGCTTTCTTCTGATGCAGATCAGTGCTACCACTGCAAAAAGTCCGGACATTATCAGTACGATTGTCCGGAGCTCAGTGCTCGTGAGCGAGAAGATCGGAGAGCCAAAAGAGAGCTCAGGGCTTCAGACCGGAGAGCGTTGCTAGATGAGGATTCCTCAGATTTAGATGGCCCTGGACGCCGGTCTCCTGAACTCTTTTCAGATGAGGAGTATGATGACCTCTGCCTGGTGGCAGATGATGAGGTATGTTCTTCTGCCTCTTCTCCTGATCACGCACCTGAGTTTAGCTCAGATTCAGCAGGAGAACTCGACCTTCAGCTCGCCCTAGAGCAATTGATGGTTGACTTCTCAAGGCTACAGGAGACTCATACTCACACAGTGGATGTGAACACACAACTGAATGAGAAGAACGATCGGTTAACTGAGTCTCTCAGAGTAAGAGATACTGAGGAAGCCCTCATATTAGTACATCTTCAGGAGGAGCTACTTAATGCTAAGAATAAGCATGATGAAGCTCCACTGGAGGTAGAAAGACTGAAGGGTGTCATCAGCTCGCTGATTGAGACTCGTGATACTGATTTGTTCCTTACTCAGGAACAACTGATAATTGAGGCCCTGAAAGAAGCCAATGGGCATCTTGAAGTCAAGCTGAAGAAGTTATACACATCTACCCAAGTGGTTGATGAGTTGACACATTTCTCTCAGCTGACTGATGGTGCTAAAGCTG
Source organism: Prunella vulgaris (assembly GCA_026898435.1). NCBI lineage: Eukaryota > Viridiplantae > Streptophyta > Magnoliopsida > Lamiales > Lamiaceae > Prunella > Prunella vulgaris. The sequence goes on from JAPKLY010000043.1 coordinate 465,337, forward strand.
GGTTAGGCTATGATGCCACAAAAGACCCAAAGGGCAAGAAGAAGAGAGGTGCTTCAGGGAGCAACTCTCAGAAAAAGTTTGTCCCTACCCTAACTGATGACAAGAGCTCAAGTGTTGCTCATCAGAATAAAGGCAAAGGGAAGGAGAAAATGCCTGCTGAACCTGTCAGGCAAAGAACTGAGAAACCAAGACAAAAACCTAAGGAAAAGGTCAAAGTTTCTCATTCTGAGTCTAGGAAGACAGACCAAAGGAACTCCAAGGTCCAGCCTAGGAATCCTGAAACTGGGAAGAATTTTGTTCCTAGCACTTCTCAGGCCCAGCCTAGAAATGTTCAGAACAAAAGGAACTCAGGACAAAGGAGACCTCAGGCAAGACCAAGGACTACTGAGGTTCAGACTCCTCAGACAGGGCACAGAGCCCATCAGGAGCATCCCAATTCTTTAAGAAGAAGGACAAACCAAGTGGCCTCTGAAAGGCAATGGAGACCTGACTCCAGAAACACTCAGGCCAGACCTCATGTGCCAAGAGGTCAGGCCCGAGCTGCTCCTGCTCAGGACAGACTTCAACCCAATGCACCCAGGTCAAGGAGAAACATGAGGCCCATCCCCAGAAATCAATATAGGGCTCCTGTATCTCAGGCTGACACCCATACACCCTCAACTTCCCAGGCACAAAGGAAGAAGAGAACTGTGTATGTTGACATTTCAGGGAAACAGGTCTTGCAAAGTCACTCAACTGTAGATTTGGGAAATCTACAGCTGTAGAATTCGCAACAACTACAAAATTTGTGTAACTGTAGATTATCACAACTTAAGTTAAACAACTGTAGTGTTAGGGAAAGTTACAGTACTTTGTACAAATCTGACCTATTAAATGTCTACAAAATAAAAATTCAAAAACTTCAGTACTTATGTTGCACATATTTTGGATTATTCAGCATTTTAATTAATAAAATGTACTGAAATTTTGTATGATATTTGAAATGGAATTTAATATATTATGAGTTACAATATGGATAAATTTATTCCCATAAATTATGTTCCTATTTTAAAACTTATACATTTCAAAAATAGAAAGAAGATTGTTTTGCAATCTTAGCTGAGCACGTGTATGGAAAGGTATAAAAAGAGATTGAAACCTCTTTACACTTTCATGCTCTCAAATAACTTCAAACACTTCATACCCTAAACCTAGAATCTTAGAAAACCCAGTGAAAATCATGAAGATTAGAGTTATCTTTGGTACTTTGTTCGATTTTGATGAACTAACAAGAAAATACGACACTAACGCGATGGAGAGAGTCTTGAGGAAGATTACAAATCAACGTATGAGGTATTGCTTGTAACATATTCCATCTGGATACGATGACAAGTTGCTTATTGAGTTCTATCAAAATGTCGAAGTTGATGTAGAGAGAAAAAGGTTGGAGGTCACACTTAAAGGAAGAAGGAAAATATCACTAAAATGGACATTTGCAGAGCGTTGAAGCTTCAGAATGGAGGAGAAGCTTATGACAACCTCAACTTTGCAAGTGAAGATAGAACATACTTGAAGAAATTTACAACTTGAAAGTGTTTGCCAAAATCGTTGTTGGGAGAAATCCTAGTAGTCCCTGCCTTGGAGGCGAGCTGCGCTCAAGTCCACTCGTTCGCTCGATTAAAGGCATAGTTGCGTGCCGCCCGTGGTGCTGAATCTAGATATTGGGTTTAAAGGAATTGATTGTACTACTCATACCAACAAGGTGCATCTTCTTTTTCAGCACTTCAAAATTTGAACCAACCCTACTAGTTTTTCTCTCGACGAGGATTACCCTTCTGTGAAGATTGGCAAGAGCTCGTGAGGAGTTCTTAACATATAGTGCCTCGGGGGTGATCCATTTTCCTCCGACTCGGATCAGACCTGGTGGACCCTCTCCTGAAGCCTCTGCAGTCCCGGGTCCCAGGATTGCTTCATTGGCCGGTGCACTGACCCCTTCAGTGCCACCTTGCTGAGCATCATCAGCAATCTCAATCATCTCCTTCTCAGCTTCCTTCTCCACATCCTTCTCCACTTCAACTCTCTGAGGCTCGGGCTCAGGATAAATGCGACGGACAGTTCTGATAAAGTCTGTCATCTTGATCAGGTGATGTAGAGAATTAACGTCAAAATGATCAAAGAGGGCAGCTTCTGATTCAGCAATATTATCCCATCCTCTCAACTCTCCGAGCTGACTGAGTTCAGGCCAGGTGGCGTTCCGGATCATAGCAAAGGTGCGAAGCTGCACAACTGCTTCCTTCTGAGCATCTGAGAGGTCAGGAAACCTCCTCTCCACCATTTCAGCAGCCGCTCCCCTTGCCACTATCTCAAAGTCTGTCAATGTGTTCTCGTCAGGCGCAGGGAATGGCCACGGAGCTTCAGCCTGAACTCCTTCAGAAACCTCCTTCTGAACTGGTTCCCCCTGATCCTCACCCGAGGGGGCCTCCATACCCTGATAAGTTGAAGTAATGTCAAGAATCAGTGGGTTAGGATCAGTGGATGCAACATCCGGAATGGCAGAGATAGGGGCGATTTCAAGTGCAGCCTGAGCTGATTCCCTCTCCGGATGTGCGTGCTGAATCACTTCTTCAGCAGCCTTCTCTTCCACAAGCTTTTTCTCTCGCTCTCCTGACCCTGGATATAAGAATTTCAATTTCTGTTTCTTGGGTCCTGAGCGCTTGGGTTTGTCCTCCGCTGGCTTTGCAATATCGGACTCTGAAGATATGCCCGCCTGAGCCTTGACTCTCCCAGTCGTGCTCGCCTGAGCCTTCTTCTTCTGAGTCCTTGGTCGTTTCTTGGTGCCAGCATCACCGAAATAAGCTCTGAAAAGATCGATCTTCACTGGAATCTCGAGTGATTTGGATGATCATGATGGCAATAGCACTTCTTTTGTTTCCAATTCCTACAAAACAAAGCAAATCAAACAAGCAAAACTATCAAAACTAACAAGGAAAATTAAACAAGCAAAAAGAAAAATATGAGAAACGAAAAGGATGGGTTGTCTCCCATCTAGTGCTTAGGTTTAGCGTCCCTTAGCCGGACGACACTTAAAGCTCAAGGATGATCAAGATCAACAAGTCTCAACCGACTTGTTACCCCCTTAGGTAAAGAAGAATGATAGTGCTTGAGGCGATGACCATTTGCGTAGAATCGCTCTCCCTTGCTTCTCACGTAAGCACCACCCCTATCAAACACATATTTTTTCTCTTTCGAATCCACTAAAGCAATCTTCTTCATTTTCTCAAAATGCTCTCTCACACTAGCATCATACTCAAAATCATGAAATTGTGACTTCACATCTCCTTTCTTTCTAATCTTCATGTCATCCAGAATTAGATTAATGACATTATCACCCTCCTTACTTGGGGAACTCATTGAAGAAACATAAATAGAGCAAGTCGTTTCCTCTTCATTCATCTTCAAGGTAACCTCTCCCTTCTTGATGTTGATCATCGCATCTGATGTTGTAAAGAAAGGCCTCCCAAGAATAAGAGGTATATCATCATCTTCTTCAATGTCTAGAACAATGAAATCCACGGGATATAAGAATTTGTCGATTTGAACAACCACATCTTCTAAAATCCCTTTAGGTCAAACTTTCAACCTATCTTCCAAGTGAAGATTGATCGACGTAGGCTTCATCTCGAAAAGTCCAAATCTATGAGCAATAGTAAGAGGCATCATGCTAACACTAGCTCTCAAATCACACAAGGCTTTTATCTTTTTAATACCTTCTATTTGGCAAGACAATGTAAAACTTCCCGGATCTTTGATACGTTTGCTTTCTACTCTTGGAGTAGAGAAATTTAATGTATTAATACTCACAAAACCAATTAATGGTGAGTGAGAAATTGAGTCAATAAATCAAAGTTTGAAACTTTGAATTAGGGAGAGAATTAATTATGTTATTAATTCTCATCCCACATTGAAAAATGTGAAGACTAATATACATAATATTAGTAAGAAGTCAACGAAGCTAATCAAACTATAGTTGATTGACTGGAAACAAGATGGCCACAGGCGCACGTGCGCGCCGAGCTGAGCCGAGCCTGAGCCTGTGGGCTTGGACTTGGACTTGGACTTGGACTTGGATCTTGGCAATTGAATTTTGGATGGACTTTGGGTGTACTTCAGCCTTGGGCCTAGTGTCCATCTAATTTTTTAGAACACAAAAATTTTGTGGTTCAGCCCAATTAATTTGGTAATGGGTCAAGCTGATAACGAAAGTTGACTTCATAGTATGTTGGCATCAAGATGACTCAGCACTGGCCAGGTTCAATGAACCTAAAGCTGACTCAGCTCTAACTGTCACGCCCTAAATTTCTATACATCTCATTGCAACGGAAGTCTTATTTTAATTAATAATTTGAAAAATGTTTTTTAGAACATGAACTAACATGCTTGGAATAAAATTTTCTTTTCTTTTAAAAACCTCTAGGACTAAAAATCAGAATGTCTTCATGAATTAAACATTGAAATCCTAAACATAGGACACATGCCTTCAAATAATAAAATTCTATCTATCATGCGACTTTATTTCAATTAAATATAATTCATATGCAAACCTAACTTATTCTACTATCATGCAGCATATATGACATCAATTAAACATATAATATCATATAAAATATTCGTGAACAGTAGCAATGTTGAAAAACTCAAAAATCATGCAGTGGGTGTATTTATCAAAAACTGGTGTGCAAAAACAGCCCTCTAATTATTTCAAAATCTTATTTATTTAATACTTCTTATCTTGTCATGCTTTTTTAACTACTAAATATTCAAATAAATCATATAACACATTTAAAAAGGATTTACTCAAAAAAGTTCCACATATCTCATATAAATTCATACCGTAGGAAATTAAAGGACTAAAAACAAACCCTAGACTTCTACTATGAACAAATTCGTGAAATTAGGCTAAATTCACATAATATTTCATCTCACATAAACTGCAAAAATTAGAAACTCATGGGGTTTTAACATCAATAACATATAGAACATGAATTTCAAGGACTAAGATTAATTATAGGACCATAAATCATCTTTTCACGTGCGACTTGAACTAATACACTATTAAACATCAAAATCACATCCCAACAGCCAGTTAATAACATTAACTTCTCAAATTAATCTCTAATAATTATACAAATTAACACATGATGCAATTTTACATGAATTAATCTCTTCATATAAATCTAATTCATTCAACTAATATAGAACCTAAATTAAAACTAAACTATATTTAATAATTCATAACATTTTAATCACTCCAAAGACATCAAGTAACGATAAGACAATTAATCATGCGTCCATTACTAATAATCTAAACTCACAAATTCATAAACAATCAAGGATTTCATACTTTTAGCATAATTTTAGTAGTGCGTCATCAACGAAATAAATTAATTAAAAATACTTAAGCTACTAGAAAAATTCCACAAAAATCCGTACAAGCTACTGACTTCATATAATTTTTATCTATGATTTTTACCACATTTATCCGTAACTAATTTTAATAAAAAATTCACGAGATTCGGAAATCTCAACAAACTGCCACATATTTTTCAAAAAATCATAACTAATTCGTTCTAACTCCAAATATCATAAAACTGTAACCGAATATCATAAAAAATTTACGATATCCTTGAATCACGAAACCGTATAATCCCTTAAAACTTACTAGAAAACAGAAACACATCAAACCGTACACATGCAAAATACTAAAACTTATATTTAATAATTTCATAAAATTCCTAATATATATATATATATATATATATATATATATATATAACATGCATCCTAAACCTACAGAATTCATCATAATATAAAAATTTCACCATTCATGATTCATCAAATAAACCAAATAAGCATAATACTCAAAGAAAATTTACCTTGCAATTTACTAAAATTCATATACTTCATATTAATATCAAGGAAACTAACTTAGTCAATTACGTGTCCATGCACTAAATCAAATCATAAGCATGCAATCAAAATCCTCAAAAAAATCAAGAAGTATCATAACTTAAAACAAAATCTTGCAAAATAATTAAACAAATAACTTGCAATTTAATTCTTGTCCATTATCTTATTAATCCTTGTCTCTCATCCACCCGCCTCCATCGCTTGCCATTCACACCCTTTACTCAACATAATTTGAAAAATATTAATTTGGTGAAAGGGGTGAGTAATCATAAAATAATCACTCAGTGGGAACGTTAGTTCGAAATCTAAATATAATGGACATACATACATGAAAACATACCAAACATTTACATTGTTGATACGACTTTAGCGTATCCATGGTTGATACTACATAAGAGCATCCATAGTTGATATCACATAAGGATATCCATGGTTGGTACTACATAAGAGCACCCATAGTCGATACTACATAAGAGAATCCATAGTTGATATCACATAAGAATACCCATGGTTATTAGCATATAAGCATATAAACACATCGACAAAACATTTAAAAATCGAACTATAAAATACCACTTTTCACTGTTTAATCCTCACGTTTGTTTTCTTTGAAAAAGAGATGATGTGTGTACGTCCGACCTTGCTAAAACCTTTCGTTGAAACCTCTACTCTTCTTCCTCAAATATTTCTCTCGAAACTTACTCTCTCTCACTCTCTCTAATTCTCAAAAATATGGTGTCTAAAGGGTGTGTATGTGGTTGCCGAAAATATGAATGAAGAAGGGGGTCTTTGATCCTCTATTTATAGGATGAAAAAATAATGGGCTGGCCGAAAATAAAGATTGGGAAAAGATCTTGGCCCATAAATCAAATCTTGGGAAAATCTTGGCAAATCTAATCTTGGAAAATATCTTGGTTCAATCTTGAGGAATATCTTGGATCAAATCTTGAAAAATATCTTAGGTCCTCAATACAAAATAATATATCTTAATCAACTCTAATCTTCTTGATTCAAATCCTCATAATAAAATCTAATCCCAAAAGATTCATTCCTAATTTGTTTTGATCCTAATCTTTATTCATATAATAAAGTCAAGATCTCATATAAGTTCTTTATAATCTCTAAAATAACAAACTCACTAAAATTACTTCCATACCCTTATTAAATTGGTACTTAATAAATCCTAATTTTCTTAACCCAATTTGAATTATAACACTTAATAAGCAATCAAATTAAATCCTCTTAATCCTTATTAAATTAAATACTTAATTGGATCATATCTTAATTTGGCTCTCTAACTTTTAATTCACAAACTAAGGCCCAAAATAAATTATCAAGAACTTAATTTTAATTCTCAAATACTTAAATCAACTTTACTAACTTAATCATCAGAAAATTAATACTTAAGGCTCGTGAAAAACTTAAAGAACTAAAGCACAATATTTAATCCTACGCGCAACTTAACTTTAAAACCTCAAATGACGACTTATAAACTATAACTTGAATCTATTTATGCTGGGCGTTACACTAACAATCTCGTAGCAGCACAAAAAATGTGCTAAATTTGTTTATGGCAGGTCAACACAGATTGATTGCAATCAATCTCGTAATTGTTGACCTTCCTCAAAATCTGTCTAATAGCATTAATGCTGACACGATTTTCCCCCGTTACGAGTGGAGGTTCACCTATTAATAGGTGTCCTCATATCATTCAGAGAACACACTTCACATTTCTCTCACTGTTCAACTCTGCATAAAGCTTTTAGGTGCAGTTTAGTCTTAACATCCTTTTGTTTGCCGGAACTTCAAGTCCTGTGATGCTGCACACTTGAAGGCATACATCATTTTACCTTTGGGAGCTCTATTCCACACCGAAGAGCACCACCGTGGAATATTCGCTTTGCAGGAAGAGGACTCCTCGACTCGACGCTTATTTTTAAATTTTATTGTAATCTTTTATTTTCTGTGTATTTTTTCTTCCCCTGCTATATCTATTTTTACAGTTGTATTATCCAATCGACAAAATCTTTTATTATCCAACAATCGCAAAGCAAATATTTTTTTCAATGTCGACTAGAGATAATACTTATGTACCCCCTGTTGAATCTCATGTTGGCGGTTCTTCAAACCCTCCCCCTGCCACCATTGGTACTGTTCCCTCTGTAACATCCGAATAGGACAACCCTCTAATCACTCAGTGGTGGACCCCTTTCCTTTTCCTGATACTAGACCAATTATGGTCCATAGCAAAAGACCCAACAAGTTTTCAGGTAAAACTTTAAGAGGTGGCCACAAAAGATGCTTGTTGATGTAATTTTCGTAAACGTGATTATGCGGCTATAATAACATCGATTACACCAACAATATGCTGAAATAGACGATTATTCGAGGTTTTATGAGTAAGCAGGTAGGTCGTATATATAAGCTCGTCATTCGGGCAGAACATCGATAGGGTAAAAATTTTGTAACCTATTCAAATGAATTCGATTACATTATATAGGAAATACAAGCTGCTGGATCGTCACCAGCCTGCTTCATAATAAGCTGCTGATCAGCAGCCTGCTTCACTTAGAAGCTGCTGACTCGTCACCAGCTTAACAATTGTTGACTCGTCAGAGCGTTCTTCGATCTGATTCTTTCTTCGTGCTTGATCAATTATCTTGGACATGTCAATCCGGACTTGATTAATTACTTCCTTAAGCACGCACGTCAAGTAGTTCATTAACAGTTGCCCCCTAGCCTGATCTTTGTTTGAATTGTTGGATGAATAACGGGCATCAGGCTATTTGGATCTTTGCGAGATTTCTCAAGTGCAAGGAAGTAGATTGAACTTGAATCGATCTGTCTTCCGCTTTGTTGGCTTCTTTGTTCTTGTATTTCCTTGTATTCATGCATAGATGCATCAGATGTGGCTTCGCAGGATTCCATAACCGTATAACGAATACATAGAAGGACGTTACAGGCCTCATTAAAAACCTAGCCATAAACTACCCTTGTGGATAAACCGGTCGTAGGGAAAAAAGAGTACCGTGCAATCCTTCCATATACCCGTAGGTTATTTTGAATGCCTGCGTTCATTGCTCCATTCGTGCGAGTTGAATGGGCTTTGACTTCCTGTGTTTCTTTATACCTGCAAGTAGATGCATTTGAAAAAATAGTTTGCAGCTTTTCGATCTTTCTGGAGACACTTCATGTTTTGCTGGAATATTCAATGTATGATTTCTTGGCGAGCGCTTCCGCTTGGTTGCTTTGCGACTTTCGTTGTAGTATTGGGCCCTGCTTCTTTCAAACTGATGGATGAGATTTAGCCAGCTGAGATGTCATCATTCACTCTGGTTGAAGGATGGATTACTCCTGCCGCTGGTGAATGTGCCCCAACTGTTTAGGCTTGTTCGCTTTAGCATTCTTGTATTGTTTGCCTGGTGTCTGAAGTATTGTACATGTCAGTTTTGCCTCCTTTTGTGGCTCCTTTTATTCTTCCGATCAGGATGCTCTTGATGTGTTTGTTTTAATGAACTCTAATGAAATGCCATTTATGTCTACTGTTATATATTGCCTTTCGCGTCTGTTGGGTCTTTAATTCGTTTCGCTTCGCCTCTTTCTGGGCACGAGACGAATAAGACACTCGCGCAGAAATGGGCCATCAGGAAGCGTTCACTTCGTCCTGGAGAGCGTATCCGCGTCCCTTCGGTGGACATGAAGCGCTGTCCTAGTATTACCGGGTACATCCACTCTGCTATCCTCCGGATCGTATGTAACGTCCCCTGGAGGAGCATCTCTGATGCACACTCAGGTCCCTCTCTGAGTGGTCTCTCGGGGTTCTCACGCTCGGTTCTTATTCGGGAGTGATTAGGCATTTTAACGCCATTACCCAAAGAAGAGCGTTGGCATGCTTGTGCCCTCTCTAGTGCTGGACATACAGGCATCATACAATGCAATTTTGTCTCTGCACGAAGAGCATGCTCGACCATTAGAGCCGGGGCTCTAACTGGAGCGCATTTCGGCCCTCTTTAGCCACTTAGCAGTTAGGCAATTTCAGTTAGACTACGAACTTCTCAACAAAAGACCGTCTATAGCATTCATAATCTGTTCTGAAACAAAATGCACATCGTGAGCATCCTGATCTTGAGCTGCCTGCTTGAGTCAGACTACCAGCTAACGGCTTTTTATCAATTTGGCCAAAGCTTCCTTTGACCGATGCTTGTGATCAGTATAAATATAAGCTTTTTGCTTCTTCATAATTTTGTGTGTCAGGGTCTACCCCCCGTATAATATTGGGGTATCAATGGTTTCGCGCTCGTATACCTATTCGTCGTCTTTGATCTACCTGTCTCCTGGTAATTTATTGTTTTCTCATTGTAGATCAAGGTGTTACAGTTGCCATTCTTCCAGAATTCAATACTTTCTGTCAAAGAGTAATGGCTCTTGATACCGGACTGAACAAACGCCAGATGGACCCTGCCATCTAAAATGGTGGTGTTACGAAAGAAGAGAGGAGCTCAAATCCCGGCACCACCGGCGCCTGCGTCTGGCCCTGTTGTTCCTGCTGTTACATCCGTTGCTCGGAAAAGTCCACCGAGGAAATTGAAGCAACAGAGGAAAGATGGTGGCACTTCTGTTGGTGCCGTAGTTCTTTATCAACATTGCCTCCTGCTTTCTTCCTTCCTGCCCCCCATTCAACTGTTGATCAGGAGTTGACTGACTTGAAATGTTTCGGGGTATTGTCAACCTGCATGTTGATAAAGAATAGTATATTCTCTTTAAAGAAGGATTATCGCTTCAAGAAGGCGCATTGCCTGTATAGAGAATAATCATGCCTTCAAGAAGGATTATCACTTCGGGAAGGCGCATCGCCTATGGCGGCATGTCTCATAAAGATGGGATAATTATGCCTTCAAGAAGGATCATCTCTTCGAGAAGGCGCATCGCCTATACAGGCGGAATCATGCCTCTGGGAGGCGCATCGCGGCATCGTCTATAAAGATGGGATAATCATACCTTCAAGAAGGATCATCGCTTCTAGAAGGCGCATCGCCTATATAGGCGGAATCAAGCCTCTGGGAGGCGCATCACCAATACAGGCGGCATCGTCTATAAAGACGGGATAATCATGCCTTCAAGAAGGATCATCGCTTCGAGAAGGCGCATCACCTATATAGGCGGAATCATGCCTCTGGGAGGCGCATCGCGGCATCGTCTATAAGGATGGGATAATCATGCCTTCAAGAAGGATCATCGCTTCTAGAAGGCGCATCACCTATATAGACGGAATCATGCCTCTGGGAGGCGCATCTCCTATATAGGCGGCATCGTCTATAAATATGGGATAATCATGCCTTCAAGAAGGATCATCGCTTCTAGAAGGCGCGTCGCCTATATAGGCAGAATCATGCCTCTGGGAGGCACATCGCGGCATCGTCTATAAAGACGGGATAATCATGCCTTCAAGAAGGATCATCGCTTCTAGAAGGAGCATCGCCTATATAGGCTGAATCATACCTCTGGGAGGTGCATCGCCTATGTAGGCGGCATCGTCTATAAAGACGGGATAATCATGCCTTCAAGAAGGATCATCGCTTCTAGAAAGCGCATCGCCTATACAGGCGGAATCATGTCTCTGGGAGGCATATCTCGGCATCGTCTATAAAGACGGGATAATCATGCCTTCAAGAAGGATCATCGCTTCTAGAAGG
>JAPKLY010000043.1:485702-527223 GCA_026898435.1 Prunella vulgaris
TGAAGCGTTGACAATTTGTAAGAGAGTAGTACTCTCGAAGTGTGTAACTGAGTAAGTGAGTGAGTTAGTGGAGAGCCCCACAATTCCAGTTGGATTGTGGAGAGTGGAGTAGGACCTTTTGTCCGAACCACTATAAATCCCTTGCGTCTCGTCTTATTTCTTTCTGTTCTTAACTTGTGCACATCACCTAAAACTGATTTTCATTAAAAACGTTTCCGCACAATTCACAGCGCACAACTTTCAAATTTAGACTACCTCAAGTAGTCTGCTGGTTTTCTAAATAAGCAAAATAATTTGAAAAAGGTTTTTGAATCCTTACAAGTCTATTCAACCCCCCCTTCTAGACTTGTTCCAAGGTATTCTTCACTAAAACCTGCCTTTGGGACCAACATTGATTCCTCCGTGTTCTTCAATTGTATCTGCTCTCTTTTATTTGCTTGAGAAATATGGACCGGAGCGTTTGATTTGGAGCCCTGGGCACTTCTTCTTGAACAAGGTTCGCCAGTCGATGCTTTTGAGTGAAGCACGATGCTTCGGATCATAACTTCCTTCATATGGATTTGTTGTCGGGTACTAGATCTTCGGCTGGATCTGTGCCGAATGAATCGATGGTGACAATGGGATTTACAGGGTTGAATTGTCCTCCGGGTGTAGTGACACCTTGGCCTGAAGGTCTTCAATTGTCTTCTTCATAGACAGCAAGATTTCATCTGAAGTCTCTCCGCTAGGACGTGGAGGCCGTTCCTCTCGCTTAAAGCGAGCGGAGCCGGACACTCTGTCGCCTGGGTGTGACTTTGTAGAAATCTTGGTGGCTTCTTGAGCACCTTCAGGGCCTAATCTTTCCATTTCTGGTCAACGTAGTCGTTCACGAACTGACGGTTGCTTTCCCTTAACCTGTCTCCTCCTTTGCTCGCTATGAGTTTCATTTTCTGGTAGACGCTGAACAATTCGTTCATAGACAGGTTCTGGTTCTGGTCGTATCTCAGATGGACCTACTGTTCTTTGTTGCTGTTGTTGTTGCTGTAGTATTTGGGTAGCCGGAACTCCAGTGTGCTCCAATTGTTGTCTGTTTGTTGTAACATTATGTATCGCCGTTGATTGCTCTGGTGCGGATGCTTCCTGGGTTGGATGATTATTATTCCTCCTATGAAATGTTACATGAGGTTGAGGCACTTTACGAGATATTTTGTGTAATATCAACTGTTTTCTGATGAACAAGCGAGCAGGTGAGCAGGCGAGCAGGTGGCGAGCAGCTAGTGTAATTCTTCGCAGGTCCGCTAATTTTTATTTTTAAATTCTTCCAGTTGCGAGCGAAGGTCTTCAAGGACGATTGGCAATTCTTCTGGAAATATGTCGGCAATTTCTTTGCAAGCAAATGTATTCTTCGGCATGTTACTGGAATTGATCTTCGAGGCCGCCGATTTTCTGCACTTCTTGGACTGTGATTGATCTTCGTTTCAAGGGCTCCACTTCTTGATTTTAATTGCTTTAGTAAGCAATTCTTCTTCTCTTGCTCCGTCACTTGAATAAATTGCTTTAGCAAGCAATTCTGTTCTTCTGGACTTTAATTGCTTTAGGAAGCAATTTTTGCTCTGGGAATTTAATTACTTTATGAAGTAATTGTTTCCGCTGGGAATGTAACTGTTTTAATAAACAATTTATTCCTTTGGAATTTAATTGCTTTAAGAAGCAATTTTTCCTCTAGAATTTAATTGTTTAAAAATAATTGTTTCCTCGGAGAATTTAATTACTCGAAAAAGTAATTTTTTATTCTTCCTAAATTAATCTTGCAAAATAATTAATTGAATTTAATTGCAAGATTAATTTATTCATTTGGATCAATGATTATTGAATCTAATTAAAATTAGGCCCAATTTTCTCTTTTTTTAGTAATTAAAGAATTGGGCTTTAAACCATAGCTCAGCCCAATCATTAATCAAATTGGGATACTCCACCTCATTGCATCAGTCGTTCCCACATTTTTTTTTTCTTTTCTTTTTTTAATTGGCAATACAAACTGGCAGCCACAATATTTGAATGAGTTAACCTTCTTTAACAGTGGGTGGTTATGTATTTTGCACATATCCACCCCCAACTTCCACCCCTTTAAATTTGCCATGCGAACGTATTTATCTCCCCCACAACCAACTCTTATCAGCAAATAGAGGAAGCTACACGATCTCTTAGCTGGGTTAGGCGACCAGCTCGTGTAATTCCTCATGGAGCGACCAACCTTCTTAAACGAACAACTCATAACGGCGAGCAGGTGTGCTTCCGCGAGCAGCCCGCGTAGCGGCGAGCAGCTTTCTATTGTGAACAATCTTTTGGCGAGCATCTCGCTCTGGCGCGCAGCAGCCGTTGGCGAGCAGCCGCCTCTGGCGAACAGTTCTCACAATCTTCTTCCGGCGAGCAGCTTAATTTGAGGGGCCAACAGGTACGTGAAGGAGGCGACCAGCTCTTTTCAGTGACGAACAGCTAGGCGCGCGGATGTCGGCGAGCAGGCGTCGTCGGCGAGAGCAGCACCCGGCGAGCAGCAGTCGCGGGCGAGCAGCAGTCCCAGCGAGCAGCAGTTGCGGCGAGCAGGTTATTGCAGCGACCAGCACATCCGGCGAGGCGAGCAGCGGTGTCGACGACCAGCTCCTTATGGCGAGCAGTCCGTTTCGGCGAGCAGCCCGTTGTGGGGATCCCGCGGCGAACAGCTGTCATTATTTTTCTGTCGGCGAATGATCTTCACTTCGTTGACTGGGTCAATATGTGCGGCTCACATATATCTCTGGTAAACCATTGCATGCCACGTATCCATAAGGCGGTGCTTGGGTCGGCGTATGAAGGCAGCGGCGTTGAAGCACTTTCTGATCTGCGGCGGAGATTGTGGCGGCGAGAGTTATCTCATGAACGGAAGTCCGGCGGGGCAGCGGAGCCCAACTGGTGAGGTGGCGACATGCAATAACATGGCGGAAGGCGGCGCCTGAGCCCGTGTTGCAGCCGTCGCGTGCGTCGCAAACTATTTCTGGAATCCATAAATTCTCTATACCCTTTTTTTTTTTTTTAGCGAAGACGAACGATGATGCGAATTTCCAGCTTCAATTCAATGAAAACAGGGGCGAAGGTGGATGAGCTTATTCCTCAAGGATCCAGTGCTTCCATGGCTTCTCTCTTGTCGCGATGCCGGCAAGTGGGGCTTGTGGCGGTTGACAATATGGGCGGCGGTTGCTTGGCCGTTAAGGCTTCCATCTACGTGCGAAGGCGGTGGCGCTGCTCCGTCGGTAACGGGGGTCGACGCGGCGCGGTTAGATGAGTGGAGTTCGACGGCAGAAGCGGCGCTGCTCCATCTCCGGCTGACAAAGTAGGCGTTGGCGAGTGTCCAGTGAAACTAGCAGTAGCTTGATTCCGAAACCAACCTCCATTTGTATCAATCCAGTTATACATAAATTTGAAGATTCATGCATAAATCCATGACCAATCCTCTGTAACTTCAACTTCTCTTCGAATTTCTCAAATCGAAGGATCGACCGCCCTCCTTCTACCGCCAATTTGTTGATGTAATTTTCGTAAATGTAATTATGCGGCTATAATAACATCGATTACACCAACAATATGCTGAAATAGACGATTATTCGAGGTTTTATGAGTAAGCAGGTAGGTCGTATATATAAGCTCGTCGTTCGAGCAGAACTTCGATAAGGTAAAAATTTTGTATCCTATTCAAATGAATTCGATTACATTATATAGGAAATACAAGCTGCTGAATCGTCACCAGTCTGCTTCATCATAAGCTGCTGATCAGCAGCCTTCTTCACTTAGAAGCTGCTGACTCGTCACCAGCTTAACAACTGTTGACTCGTCAGAGCGTTCTTCGATCTGATTCTTTTTCGTGCTTGATCAATTATCTTAGACACGTCAATCCGGACTTGATTAATTACTTCCTTAAGCACGCACGTCAATTAGTTCATTAACAATGCTGTTTTACCTCACAACCATAAGTTTGGCGAGATTTCTCACTGTGGATCCGCCTGCGATCGTTGAGAACGATCCGCAAAATGAAACTGTCAAAAGCCAATGGTCGCATTCTGATTTTCTATGCCGAAATTATATTCTGGGTGATGGTTTATATAATGTCTATCAGAAGATCACCACGGCTAAGGAATTATGGAATTCCCTATAAGTCAAATATGTGGCTAATGATGTTGGTACTAACAAGTACCTTGTTGTGAAGTTTCTAAACTTCTAAATGATAGACTCTAAGTCTGTTGTTGAACAAGTGTAGGACTTTCAATTAATTCTGCATGACATCGCTACAGAAGGAACGACACTGCCAGATGCTTTTCAAGCAGTTACAGTTATTGAAAAATTGCTTCCTAGCTGGAGGGATTTCCAAAGTCACTTGAAGCTTAAAAAGAAAAGCATGACTCTACAAGAAGTCATTGGAAAGCTTCAAAACCATGAAGGCGGCTTGGTAAAAACTAAAAATACTGGTGAGACCAAAGACAACTTAATGGAACAAAGAAAAGAAAAACGCTATCAAATGACAAGGGGAAGAAACCAGTTAGAACAAACTCCAAATTTAACGATGATTGTTAGAACTGCGGAAAACCAAACCATATGGCCAAACACTATAGAGCCCCAAAGAAAGAAAACATCAAGGGAAAACAATCGAGGGCAAATGTGACCCAAATGGACATCACTGAAGATGATCTAGCTGTTGTGATCACTGAAGTTAACCTGGTGGACAACCCGAAGGAATGGTTCATTAACACTGGAGCCACCTGTCATGTCTGTTCTGACATGAATGCTTTCTCGACCTATGAGCCTGCTGGTGGGAGGAAGCTGGACATGGGAAATCAAGCCACGTCTGAGATGGCTGGGGTTGGCAATGTCATTCTGAAGCTGACCACTGACAAGAACCTCACTCTCCGAGAGGTCCTGCATGTCCCTGACATACGCAAGAATCTGATCTCTGGATCTGTGCTTGTAAAGAATAATTTAAACGTGTATTAGAGTCAAATAGGATTGTTCTTAGCAAGTACTCTGTGTATTTAAGTCGTGGCTATCTCCACGATGGTTTGTTTAAGATGAGCACTGTGATTGTACTCCCCAAGGGGAAAAATAATGATAAGAATAAAGAAGCTTCTACTTCGTCTTATATTGTTGAGTGCTATAACTTATGGCATTGTAGATTGGGACATGTAAATCTAAAGTCCATAAAATGTTTAGTAAATTTATATTTACATGACATTAAAAATGTTTAAACAAACCAAAGATGCAAAATATGTGTAAAAGTTAAAATGATGAAACTACCCTTTCCGTCAATAGAAAGAAACACTGAACCTCTAGACTTAATACACACTGAACCTCTAGACTTAATACACACTGAACCTCTAGACTTCATCACGTTCATAGATGATTGTACTAGGTTTTGTCACCTTTATCTTTTGCATAGTATGGATGAAGCATTGAATACTTTTAAACTATACAAGAATTAAGTGGAAAAGCAGTTAAGCAAATGAATCAAAATGGTTCGTAGTGTTAGAGGTGGGGAATATGTAGCACCATTTGAGAAAATATGTGCCGATTCTGGTATCATACATCAAACAACTGCTCCCTATTCACCTCAATCAAATGGTGTTGCAGAATGCAAAAACCGAACACTAAAGGAGATGATGAATGCAATATTAATCCACTTTGGTTTGTCGCAATATATGTGGGGCGAAGCCATTCTATCGTCTAACCACATATTAAACAAAATTCCACACAAAAGTAAGGACACTACTCCTTATGAATTGTGGACAGGGCAGACACCATCGTATAAATACCTCAAAATGTGGGGGTGTTTAGCAAAGGTAGAAGTGCCACTACCCAAGCAAGTTAAGATTGGACCAAAAATAGTGGACTATATCTTTGTAGGTTATGCATTAAACAGTAGTGCATATAAATTCCTAATTCATAATTCAGAAGTTCCTGATATGAGTGTAGGAATATTTATGGAATCGAGAAACGCATTATTTTTCGAGAATATCTTTTCTCGTAAAACTAAGGAAGATAAGATCTCAACTAAAAGACCTCGTCAAGAGGAGGTTGATGATGAAGTTGGTCCTTCTACTCAAGAAAATGAGGAGTTGAGACATAGCAGAAGAGCAAAGATAGCTAAAACATTTGGTCCTGACTTCATTACATTTATGTTGGAGGATGAACCAAAGAATATAAAAGACGCTCTTTCAAGACCAGATGCTCCACTCCGGCAAAAGGCGATACATAGTGAAATCGACTCCATTCTACAAAACCATACATGGGAATTGGTTGATCTCGCACAAGGTTGTAAGACATTAGGATGCAAATGGATCCTTAAAAAGAAGTATAAAGCATATGGGTCGATTGATAAATACAAAGCATGTTTGGTCTCAAAAGGGTTCAAACAAATCAAAGGGTATGATTTCTTTGATACCTATTCACCAGTAACAAGAATTGCATTTATTCGGGTGTTAATCGCGATTGCTTCCTTGTACAATCTCGAGATTCCTCAATTGGATGTTAAGACTGCATTTCTCAATGGTGAGATGGATGCAGAAATTTACATGGATTAACCCGAAGGCTTTATAGCACCTGGAAATGAGAAAAAAGTGTGCAAGCTTGTGAAGTCATTGTATGGACTTAGACAAGCTCCGAAGCAATGGCATTTGAAATTTGACAATACAATGTTGTCAAATGGCTTTCATATAAATGAGTGTGACAAATGTGTATATGTAAAGTATACACAAAAAGGATTTGTCATATTGTGTCTTTATGTTGATGGCATGCTAATCATGAGCAACGATCATGATCTTCTTTGTAAAACAAAGAACATGTTAGGACGAAACTTCGACATGAAAAATATGGGTGTAGTTGACGTGATTTTAGGAATCAAGATCAGTAGGACATCAAATAGAATATCCTTAACACAATCTCATTATGTGAAGAAAGTGTTAAAGAAATTCAACGCCTTTGATGATCCACCAGCTAAAACACCTTTGGAAGTGAATGTTCACTTGAAGAAAAATACTGGTGAAGCTGTAGCTCAACAAGAATATGCTAGGGTCATTGGGAGCATTATGTACATTTCAAATTGTATGCGTCCTAATATAGCATGTGCCGTGAATAAACTTAGTAGATTCACGAGCAACCCAAGTCACGAGCATTGGATAGCTCTGAAAAGAGTTCTGAGGTACTTAAAGTACACTCTAAACTTTGGACTACAGTACTAGAGATGTTAAACGGGCTAGCCCTAACCCTATAGGGCCAGCCCTAACGGGTTTCGGGCTAAACGGGTTAGGGCCTTATCCGGTTCATTCTTAACGGTCCTCTAATATTTGAGACCTAACTCTAACCCTAGCGGTCCTCGGGCTAAACGGGTCATAAATGGGTCATGTCATAAATAATAAAAAAATCTAAATTTTAACACATAATCTAAAATAATTGTCATAAAATGTTAATATTTAAACTAGAACCTAAACATGGTCCATAATTTCATTAAAATTATTAAAAATAGTTTAATATAATTACAAAAGTTCAAACGTCAACACTTAAATATTTAAAAGTTCATTGGTATTTAAAAGTTCAAGTATAAATACTTAAAATTAATATAACACCTAAATATAAATTGGAGATAACTTCAATTAATAATAATAGTAACTAATAAGTATATTATATATTTAATTGATATATATAAAATTAAAAAATTATGCGGGCTAACGGGCGGGCTCGGTTAACCGGCGGGCTAGCCCGTTTAGCCCGCGGGCTAATAGGGCCGGGTCAAAAAAGTCCGGATTTAAACGGGCCAATGAAAGCATGGCCCTAACCCTGCATTTTTCAGGGTTAAACGGGCCGGCCCTATTAGCCCAGCCCGGATTAACATCTCTATACAGTACACTAGGTATCCAGCTGTACTCGAAGGGTATAGTGATGCCAACTAGATCTCAAACAGCAAAGAGTTGTTCTCAACTAATGGATATGTCTTCACTATAGGAAGAGTTGCTATGTCCTGGAGGTCTTCAAAATAAAAATGTATAGTCCGATCCACCATGGAATCAGAGTTCATAGCTTTAGATAAAGCTGGTGAAGAAACTAAGTGGCTTCGAAACTTCCTTAAAGATATTCCATGTTGGAATAAACCAATACCCACTATAATTGTACATTGTGACTGTCAAGCCGCAATTGGTAGGGCTCAAAATGATATGTATAATGGAAAGTCTAGACACATCCGTCGATGACATAACACCGTTAGACAATTGATCTCGAGTGGTGTAATATCGATAGACTATATTAAGTCTAAGGATAATCTAGCGGATCCTCTAACAAAGAGTATAAATCGAGATCAAATGTCCAAACTGTCAGAAGGAATATGTCTTAAATCCACCGAACAAACTAAAGCAGTGGTAACCTGACCAAGTTGACTGGAGATACCAAGATCTTGGTTAAACGGGAAAACAAAGTTGTGGAAGTTAGATGAAATGCTTGGTATTCGACCATTCCTTAGAAGATAGTACACCAAGTATAGAACTCGTAGGTGGTGTAGGTTAAGTCTGAAGACTTTTAATGAATCCTAGAAGTCCTAGTAAGGATAGGGTACTATGGTATACTCAATAGGGTTTCACCTATGTAAGTGTGAAGTGAGAGGCTGCTTCAAATATCATTGAATATTAAACACTTATGAATCCAAAGGGTGTCCATGGCCAAAATGGACAAAAACATGAGAACAAGAAAGGACGTAGAAATTGTATTGTGTCACTGCTCACTATCTTGGTACACACAAAGGTGGAATAGTTCAAGGCATTATGTCTACTAGGCCACCGATGTATCCAGTTAGCTGAACTATGCAAGGTTCAAAGCTCCAAGCTACCTGTCCAAATACAATATCGTCTCACTTGGACTGGGCTGTGTATCTGCATATTTATGGGTGTAATTTCCACTAATGTGGGGGATTATTGGAAATATTTAATATCTAATTAAATATTAAATATATTAATTGGTATTGTATGACCATAAAATAAAGAAAATAAAATTAATTTCTTGAAAGTTAATTGATACGAGTGCGTTCTACTCTTGGAGTAGATGAATTTATTGTAATAATATCAAAAAATCAATTAATGGTGAGTGAGAAATTGAGTCAACAAATCAAAGTTTAAAACTTTGAATTAGGGAGAGAATTAATTATGTAATTAATTTTCATCCCACATTAAAAAATGTGAAGACTAATATACATAATATTAGTAAGAAGTCAACGAAGCTAATCAAACTATAGTTGATTGATTGGCAATCAAAATGGCTACACGTGCGCGCGCCGAGCTGAGCTGAGCCCGTGCCCGTGGTCTTGGACTTGGACTTGGACTTGGATCTTGGCAATTGGACTTTGGGTGGACTTGGGCCTTTGGCCTAGTGTCCATCTAATTTTTTAGAACACAAAAGTTTTGTGGTTCAGCCCAATTAATTCGGTAATGGGTCATGCCTACCGAAAAGTTGACATCATGTCAGGTTCAATGAACCTAAAGCTGACTCAGCTCTGAGAATCTCGTATCAGCACAAAAAACGTACTAAATTCATTTATGGCAGTTCAACACGGATTGATTGCAATCAATCTCGGAACTGTTGACCTTCCTCAAAATCCGTCCGTTAGCACTAATGCTGACACGGTTTTTCCCCCGTTACGAGTGGAGGTTCACCTATAAATAGGTGTCCTCATATCATTCAAAGAACACACTTCACACTTCTCTCATTGTCTAACTCTGCATATAGTTTTTAGGTGCAGTCCAGTCCTAACGTCCCTCTGTTCGCCGGAACTTCAAGTCCTGTGGGGCTGCACACTTGAAGGCGTACGTCGTTTTACCTTTGGGAGCATTATTCCATACCGAAGAGTACTACCGGGGAATATTCACTTTGCGGGAAGAGGACTCCTCGACTCGATGTCTGTTTTTTAATTTCATTGTAATCTTTTATTTTTCTTGTATTTTTTCTTCCCCTGTTGTATCCCATTTTTAAGTTTTATTTTTTACAGTTGTATTATCTAATTGACAAAACCTTTTTTATCCAACAGGTTATACATAAACTAGGGTGTACACAAGTTTTTGTCAAACTTTAACCCTTATAATAACAATCCATATATTAGAGAAGAAAATATAAAAAATTACACTTGTTGCAGGAACACTGAGGGGGCGCTTGTTTCAAATTCTTCAATGGTAATGGGAATGAAATATCATTTTTTTCCTTTACCCTTACATATGTTGAATGAGAGTTTGTGTTCGTGGTGGTACATTATTAATGTTGTGCTACAATTTTGGAAAAAAATAACAAAAAAAAATGTTGTTGGTTGTGATACGGGGGATTGATTGAGGAGGATGATTATAAGATGAGACTAGAGATGTTAATCCGGGCTGGGCTAATAGGGCCGGCCCGTTTAACCCTGAAAAATGCAGGGTTAGGGCCATGCTTTGGTAGGCCCGTTTAAATCCGGGCTTTTTTGGCCCGGCCCTATTAGCCCGCGGGCTAAACGGGCTAGCCCGCCGGTTAACCGAGCCCGCCCGCTAGCCCGCATAATTTTTTTATATTTTATATATACATATTAAATATATAATATACTTACTAGTTATTATTATTATTAATTGAAATTATCCCCAATTTCTATTTAGGTGTTATATATATTAATTTTAAGTATTTATATTTGAACTTTTAAATACCAATATTTTTAACTTTTTAAGTGTTGACGTTTGATCTTTTGTCATTATGTTAAACTATTTTTATTAATTTTAATGAAATTATGGACAATATTTAGGTTCTAGTTTAAATATTAATATTTTATGACCATTATTTTAGATTATGTGTTAAAATTTAGATTTTTTATATTTTTGTGACATAACCCGTTTATGACCCGTTTAGCCCGAGGACCGCTAGAGTTAGGGTTAGGTCTCCAATATTAGAGGACCGTTAAGAATGAACCGGATATGACCCTAACCCGTTTAGCCCGAAACCCGTTAGTGCTGACCCTATAGGGTTAGGGCTAGCCCGTTTAACATCTCTAGATGAGACGGAGGTAATCAAATGAGGGTGATGATTAACTTATTTAAAAGAAAAAATAATGTTATATACCTTATTTGTTCTCATTATATACAATAATTACTATGTGTATATCTCATTCCCATTGCATTAAAGAATTTTCATTCCAAGCGCCTGTAAATACCTGGGCTTCAATCAAACCCATAACGAACAATTCCACTAACGTATATTTATAGTATAGATAACACTAGCGTTAATTGAATATAATATTGATGTCGTGGTCTCACGAGTCAATATTAAATAACCCACTATTTGTTATAGCACACATTTTATTTGGAAGGAAAAATTAAAAAATGGTACACAAAATTAAGAATAACATTTGTATAGAAATAGAAATATTTATTTTTAAAAAATTCGCAGGTCTAAACCGGGTTGGGTCGAATTTGGATATTTTATTTTTCGAAATTCGCACAATTTGTAATTTTAGGTTTTTTCGCTTCAATATATGTTACAATTTGGGAAAATGCATGTTACTATTAGTTTAATATCTGTGTTACTAATTCTTTAAAAAAAATTGTACTTTTCAAGTAACTATAAAAAAAATATGTATTTTTGTAAGAATAAATATGTGTTACTTAATTTATTTTTTATTCTCTTTGTTGATTTTATATTGCTAGTATGTTGTTCATTATTAGTACATCTTTTAATACCTTGCATATGTTATATAAAATACAATATATATTTTTCTAAGGACAAACAAATATTTGTATATACAGTAACACACATTTGATCTTGCAGTAACACACATTTACTCTAATTGTAACATAGATTTGCAGTAACACACATTTACTCTAATTGTAAGACACGTTTTACTCTAAATGTAACACACATTTGCAGTAACACACATTTACTCTAATTATAGCACATATTTGCTCCTGATTTTGTGTTATTATATGAGCAAACATGTGTTATTATAGGATAAAATGTATTTTTATTAAAAACAAATATGTATTACACATACAATATAAAATATGTATGTGTGACACTGCATGAAAAATATTTATTTCTACAAAAACAAATGAATATGTGTAAAAAAACAACATTCAGTGTAATTGTAACATACATTTTGCCTTAAAGTAACATTAATTTCGCCAAATTGATAATACAAGTTGCGAGAATTTTGAAAAAAAATGCTCAAATCCCACCCGACTCAGTTTAGACCCGCGAATTTTCAGAAATGAATATTTGTATGGTAGAGATTTGTATATAAGTTTTTGTCCAAAATTAATACTAGTTACTAATTAATTTTATAAAAGAATTATATTTTTATATAAATATTTTAAATCAATTAATAAATATAATACTTTCAACTGCCCATATTTAGAAATATACATTTCATTGGTCAAAAAGGGGTACGTCTTAGCTTTTGTACACATTTCCTAGAAATCTCTGCTGACTTTTGACTTTCTAAACATCAAATTCTTAAATATATAATTTGTATATATATTTTCCTAGACACCTCTGCTGACTTTTGACTTTGTAAACATCCCACACACACACTTGCATATAAATAAGCACAAGGCAATTAGTCACATACCATATACACCTCAACCATGCTTTCGAATATTGATGAAATGTTCGACCTCGACTTTGCACTGGCTATGCCCGACCTTGATTCATCCACTGCACGGCATCTCGAAATGCCGACAGTAGAGGTTTCCGGGCAGCAATGTGTGGTTTGTATGGAGGGATTTGGGTTAGGCGACGGCGGCGCGGCGGCGGCTAAGCAGCTACCTTGCTCCCATGTTTTCCATGGCAACTGCATATCTCAGTGGATTTTTATGCAAAACTCATGCCCTTTGTGCCGTCGAAATATCTCCTGATTCTTTTTTATTAATGTGATATTTTACTCATTTGTAATATCTTTGTTGTCAAGTGGATCAATTAAATGTTTACAATTTGTCAAATTTCCGTCCTTTTAATAGTGACAACCAAATCAGTTTCCAGCGAGGACCAATTGTGATATAATTTTGATGCTCCCTCACTCGGTTCTAACTTTATTTTCATTTAAATTTTTCATCACTTTTTAATAGAGTTAATTTACAGTATTCAAATGGATAAATTTAGCTTTTTGTTAAAATAGTGAATGAAGCTATAGGAATTAATGTTGTATAATTAATTATTAGTTGAATGAAGCGTTATTTAAGGATATATGTAGAGAGTGAATAATTGCATGAGAAAATAATATTGGATCGGAAGACGGTATTAGTTGTTTTCACTATAAAGTATTAGTGTTAAATAATATTAACTGTTTCATTAGGAGTAGTACAAATCATTTCATTAAGGCTGCGTTTATTTTAATTGTTAGGATTACTGTAGATAATACTAATGTAGTAGGGAGTGTTAAAATAAAAATAGATAACACTTATTTACTTCATTGGACAGTAGAAATGTTAAAATTTTAATATTCTATTTACTTTGATGGTTAAAACTAACAGAACATTAATAATAATAATAATAATAATAATTTAGAATATAATTTAATAACTAAAATAATAAAATCTACCATTTAATATCTGGTAATCCATCCCAGCAACAATTTCTTTTGTTACAAAGATAATAATGATTTAGGGCAAGAAAAAATTGGTAATTTTTATTTTGTTTTGAGGGTAAAATTGGGAGATCACCAAATGAATAGTACCCTGGTATTTAAACCCGAGGAAGAAGTCAGGATAGAGAAATTAGTAGACCTTTATCCCGGGTCAGATTATAACCCGCAAAAATTAGCTATCAAAGTAATTAAACAGGTTATAAACTATGTTATTTAACATGTGTCTTTATATGCCAAAGTAAACACATCTTTATTTTGGAAAAATTGCTTAGAACAACACTATTAAACAATTATTTGCAAAATGCCCTATGAAAAATCTTATCTTACCAAATTGACCAAAAATTAGGCCGGCCTCTGAAAAAGTGGTTGATCCTTCAGCTTTTGCTGCACAATTTTTTTTTTTTAAGTTTTTAATTTGAATTTAATATTGTATATAATTTTTATTTCTTAATTCTTTTCACAAATTTTATTATTAAATTTAATTTTTTTATTATTTGTTTTTCAAATTTTAAAATTTTGATTTGTTTTTATTGAATTTAATTTTTCGATTCACTACTCTCATATATATATATAGTTTTCATATGCATATATGTAATTCTTCTATGCATTTTTTTTTTTCATATATATCAAGAATATTGCATATAAGGTGTAACGCCCCGAATCCAGAATACTAGCCTTTGACGTTTAAAGCACTCTGAACTCGGACCGTCACTTAGTAACTAAAAATCCGAGCTTAAAATTTTCTTTTTGAAGTAAAATAATATGCGGAAAAGAAATACTTTGCAGTGGAAAATCGTATATAAATTGGTTAATTAAAGTTCTTTAATAAGAAAAGTCATGACTTGAAGATAAAGAGTTTCTTACAACATATTCATCGAGTAATTTATAAAGGTCCATTACTCGGCATCATATTTTAAATTTGTCATTGTAGAAATATTACATATTTATTTTAGTAGTTATGTATATATATAGCATCATACGTTATAGGGAGGTTTAGTGTCACTACTGCAGCTCCAGCCCCTCTTCCTCGTAACCTGAAAGGATTATAATTGGGGTGTGAGATAAAATCTCAGTAGGCAACCCGTACGCACTTATACAGATTGACATGATCCTGAAATAGTTAAGAGTTTTACCCCTTCCCAGTTTAAGTATTAAGATTAGTTTAAGCTTTTGGTCATCGAAGATATCTTGCATTTCGTACTGTGACAACTTACCATAGTCGTACAACTTGGGGTACACTAGGCAGTATTGTCCCAACTGGCGGTTCTCATGTTAGTATTGTGACAACTTACCATAGTCGTACAACTCGGGGTACGCTTGGCAGTATTGTCCCGACTGACAAATTTTTCGTACTGTGAGAACTTATCGTAGTCGTACAACTTGGGGCACGCTAGGCAATATTGTCCCAACTGACAAAATCATGCTCGTATTGTGACAACTTACCATAGTCTTACAACTTGGGGTACACTAGGCAGTATTGCCCCGACTGACGAGATTAGTAGGCTTGTATTCTTATAAATATGTTCCAGATTCATATTTGGTTAGTATGCTTCAGGAATATCCCAACAGTCTATATAACATTATCAGCTAATACGGATAGTGTCACCCACCTTTTAAGTTTTAAAGATAAAGTTACAAACTTCTCGAAATAGGTTAAAACTTAAGAGCATATAGACACGTCCGAGCTCTGACTTGTGTCGCACTTCACCTAGCATGATTTTCTTACATCTTTAGTGATCATATTTATTTCACATAGTTGTTCTTTAATTATGTTAATCCATTTACAAATTCCGATTGTCTTTTAATTCAAAGACTTTTTATAAAGCTTTACTTCTTTCTTATAAAATGTAATGTATAGTAGGTCACAAATATTCATAAGTTTAACAAGGACATCAAGCTTTATTTCTTCAATGGTTTTAGAAACTAAAATGTTGATTTAATTGTAAATCAATTATACTTTGAAATTATAAGTTCTAGTACGTTTGTGTTTATTCAAGAGCACCATAAAAAATCACATACTTAGGAATATTTGTATTTAAACATGAATATAACAAAATTACACACTTATATAACAACAAACATTTACTAGAATAAGTATTCGTCAAAAGGTTAATTAAATAGTTTATAAGTTCAACACGTTTTTTTTTTTGATAAATAAATAAGCTTGTATATAACTAATAAATTAAACACTAAAGTAAATTGAAGCATGTAGTTTATAAATTGACTTAAAAACAATGCGAATAAATTTAGTTTGTGAGATTCTTTTAATTTTAGTCCTTTAACTTTTCTATAACTTTCACAATTTTATTACAAGCGTTTAAACTACAAAATAAAACACAACAACTTGTAGAATTGTAAATTAACATACATGGAATAAGAATATATATTTCGAGTCTTAAAAGAAAATAAGTTTAAGTATAAGTCTTATCAAATTTGACATAATAAATAAAGTAACGTCGCAACTTGTTTTACAGCTACTCAGACACTTCCAAAATTCATAATTTTCGTTATAATAACACATAACCATATATTCTACATTAATATGATTTGTTATAATACTAAAAGAATAAGAAAAAAAGTTATATCTTCTTTCTTTCTTTTTTCTGAAAATGGGACAATGTTTCCTGGCATTTTATTCCATTTTCAAGCATTTATTTCTCCTAAGATATGGATCCTATGAATGTCAAATTTCGCAGACTTATACTACTCCAACTCAAGGTTATCAGCATAATTTTATTTTATTTTATTAACAAACGAGGTAAGAGATATACGTGTTCAAAGTAACTAGTTTGGACCTTACGAAATTTACCCCTAAAATCTTTCCGCATATTTTCAGCTACACCATTGCCTCTTAGTCTAAACAAAATAAAATTAAAAATACTTATAAAGTTCTAAAAATTATAAAATTGAACATGGTGACTCTTTGACAAGTGTAAATCATGATAAAAGTTTTACTTCACAGAAAAGGATTCATTCAACATGATAACTTAAGCAAAATATTGACAAGGTACAATCTGGACACATGTTTTTCAAAAATCGGTATCTCTTCAGGATCAACTCTAAAAATCACAAAACTTTGCAAGAATATAGTATACTTCAATTAGAACATCTACATAAAATTTCATAAATTTCTGATCGCTAAAAATATAGAAATCAAGTCAATTAATCTAGGCATCACATAATCATTTGAAGCTGAACACATCATTTTCAGAAAATTATTTCTCTCTATTCCTAAGTCTGATTATCACGAAAATTTCACAGGTTGTAGTTCATCACTAATATATTACTCAGTAAAAATATCATAATTTTATCATGACTAAAAATATGAAAAACAACAGCTTAAAGTTACTGCTCACCAGTCTATTCAGTACAGGACACCTTAAATTAGAAAATTTGTATCTCCTTTATTTTGACTCGAATCATCTTAAATTTTGGATATGTTTTCGATGAATATGTTGTAAGAAACTGTTTATCTTCAAGTCATGACTTTTCTTATTAAAGAACTTTAATTAACCAATTTATATATGATTTT
This sequence comes from Prunella vulgaris, assembly GCA_026898435.1. NCBI lineage: Eukaryota > Viridiplantae > Streptophyta > Magnoliopsida > Lamiales > Lamiaceae > Prunella > Prunella vulgaris. The sequence goes on from JAPKLY010000043.1 coordinate 502,865, forward strand.
CCGCTGCAAAGTATTTCTTTTACACATATTATTTTATTTCAAAAAGAAAATTTTAAGCTCGGATTTTTAGTTACTAAGTGACGGTTCGAGTTAAGAGTGCTTTAAGCGTCAAGGGCTAGCATTCTAGATCCGGGGTGTTACAGGTGGTATCAGTGCCTAGGTTTCAATCATACGGACAAAACAACTCATTTTATTTTTATCCATGTTCTTTTCTATAAGAAAATATAAACTTTTTAAAACTCTTCATTTAAAAGTTCATTTTTTTTATCCAAGTATAAATTTTTTTAGGACTTACAAAAACATATTATGAATATTAAGATGATTTCAAAGTTTTAATGGGAAAACGTGTCTACTGTAGCAAGCCAAGCACCTCGAGGTAATGAAAGTTATTCTTTTTATATAGGTTATAATTCCACAACATGAGCTTTCTTTTGAAATCATAACTATGGCACCTGTGACACCAACACAAAGGTGTTGAGATCACATCATTCATAAAGTTACGAAGGGACAAGAAATTTACCTTGCGTGACGAACAACAAAAGAGGCAATTGGGATAAACAAACCCAATGAAGCATAACACAAAAGCACTTTTTGAGTGCTATGCATAACCAAACTTACTTATGGGATTTTTTTCACTTATAGTTTATAGAAACTATATTACCCTACCCACCCCCTACGATTCTAACATTAAAACCTTTTCTGTACTGTGACAACTTACCATAGTCGTACAACTTGGGGTACACTAGGCAGTATTGTCCCAACTGATGGTTTCATGTTCGTACTGTGACAACTTACCATAGTCGTACAACTCGGGGTACGCTTGGCAGTATTGTCCCAACTGACAAATTTTCGTACTGTGAAAACTTACCGTAGCCGTACAACTTGGGGCACTCTAGGCAGTATTGTCCCAACTGAGGAAATCATGCTCGTACTGTGACAACTTACCATAATCGTACAACTTGGGGTACGCTAGGCAGTATTGCTCTGACTGACGAGATTATTAGGCTTGCATTCTTATAAATATGTTCCAGATTCATATTTGGTTAGTATGCTTCAGGAATATCCCAACAGTCTATATAACATTATCAGCTAATACGGATAGTGTCACCCACCTTTTAACTTTTAAAGATAAAGTTACAAACTTCTCGAAATAGGTTGAAACTTAAGAGCATATAGACTCGTCCGAGCTCTGACTTGTGCCGCACTTCACCTAGCACGATTTTCTTACATCTTTAGTGATCATATTTATTTCACATAGTTGTTCTTTAATTATGTTAATCCATTTACAAATTCTGATTGTCTTTTAATTAAAAGACTTTTTATAAAGCTTTACTTCTTTCTTATAAAATGTAATATATAGTTGGTCACAAATATTCATAAGTTTAACAAGGACATCAAGCTTTATTTCTTTAATGGTTTTAGAAACTAAAATGTTGATTTAATTGTAAATCAATTATACTTTGAAATTATAAGTTCTTACATGTCAGATTAGAAGACATAGAAGCCACCGCTGAGTATGGCATATAGGCTCCGCTACCTCACGATATCTCAGCTCGAGTTAGAAAGCATGGGTGTTTATGCTGCCCGATTCCAAGCTTATCGTAGGACCGCCGCAGAGGAAGGCTATCATGACACTGAGTGGGCAGTTGTTATACTTTTTAGTGATGGTTTGCATGCCGAGTGGATAACACTTGCTCGAGAGGTCTTCAACCTCCTATCTGTGATGGATTCCGAGCTGGGGAACCATATCTATCTTGACGAGTTCATAGATGAGGTGATTAGAGGAATTACTGCTGCTACTTTTGCATGTCATCGATCTAGGGATGCGACTGCCACAACAAATCATCGTGAGGCTATGGCCGCTTCTCATGATGAGGAGGCCCGTATTTGTCAATCGCTCATAGCCAGCCATCGAGAGAGCATTCAGAGCCACCAGGAGAGCATCGCCTTACATTATGAGAGCATCGCCCTACAACAGCAGGCACTTATCACAGCTATACAAAGGGCCACTGCTCAACGTGAGTCCCTGCGTCTTGACCATGAGAAGGTCATTATCCTTTGGGAGTCGACTGGACTACCAGGAGGACCCGGTGAGTATGATCCAGAGGGGCCGCCAGAGAGACTTTTTCCTAATGCGGAGTCAGGCACAGGTTACCCTCACTCAGTCGTTGGTGCACCTATAGACTTAGGGTATGAAGATTTGGGAGATGAGGTTTTTCCCCAGATGGACTTTCCACCCAGTACCAATGAGGCGGGACCCAGCCACCCACCAGGATTTTAGATCGACCTTACTCACCTTAGTACTATTAGCCTGACAGTTTCTTGACATTGTATAGTAGTCAGATGATCGGCCTATTTTGTATAAGACATAACCTAGTTTGACCCTTTTTTTGTCGCTCGCAGTCCGTACCAATGTGAGGATATGTTGAGTTAGATGTATATTATAGTCGTTATCTTTTGAATGTTTAATATTTTGTAAAAGGGAGTACGCTCTCCGTAAACTTTATAACTTTCCATTATATATAAGTATGCTTCACTCGTATCTCATGTAACTTGAGTACGTTTTATTCTACCTATTATTTTTACCCAATTATCACAATAATTACATGCATTACTAGTTCACAAACTTACAAATTGTTGAGGACCGTCATTGTGACATTGAATCATGACAGTGGATTGCCAATGTTCTGAGTACTCCAAAATGCATAACTGGTGCTAAGTGCCTTGTTAATTACGATTTGGGTTATGTTTTTGTATCTCACCTATATGATATAACATATATTCTTTTATCTTTTAGGATGGCACCTAGGATAAGGACTCGTGTGAACCGTGGAAAGAATGGTGGATCTCAAGAAGAGACAGTAGAGCAAGACCCGTCTAATGAAAGCATAGGAGCTGACATGGAAAGAGAGTTCTTCAACTCTCTCTAAAACTTTATGCACCAACAAATGCCCCCACCTGTTGTACTTGTGCCTCCACCCCCACCTTTCTGAACTAATGATTTTGTCGAACAATTTCGACGCATGCACCCACCTCGACTAAATAGGAAGGAAGGACTTGTAGGAACTGAGGAATGGATCGCTGGACTCGAAAGAATTTACAGACACATGACATTATCTGATGCCCAGAAGATCTCATGTGCCCAATTCCAACTAGCAGAGGATGCTGCCCAATGGTGGGAGTCCTATGAACGGACCATGGATGTCGGGAAAAGGCAAGATCTACTATGGGAAGACTTCAAGCAGGCTGTGATGTATAGGTATTTTCCACAGGCTTTACGTGATCAGAAGGACCGTCAAGGGACACTCTCGGTATCTGAATACGATAGAAAGTTCAACCAGCTATCACGATACGCTACCCATCTGGTAGATATCGATTCAAAGAAAGTAAGGTGGTTCGAAAGGGGTTTAAGGCCTGAAGTAGAAGGGATTGTAGGTGGGTTGAAACTCCCCAGTTATAGTGAAGTATTTGATCGAGCATTGATCATTTCAATTGGCTTAGGGTTGGAATTCAAGACAGCCCCCACTTCGTTATCTGCAAATCGAAATGGGCAATCTAACTTTAAGAAAAACCCAAACCCACCACCAAAAGGAAACAATTTCATCACCCATATTGGGAATGGATCTTTACCACCCTGTCGAAACTGCAGAAGGTAACATTCTGAAACATGCTTGAAAGGAACAAGAACCTGCTATCGATGCCACCAACCAGGACATAGAATCTTAGAGTGTCCATGGGCACCAAGTGATCGACAACCAATGATGACCAATAAACGACAACCAATGGGTAATCACCAAGCAAGGCAACAGCCTGTAGCGAACTACCAAGCTAGACAACCACCTAAGGGAGAAAACTATCTACCAGGACCTCCGAGGAATGCCTTGTTCAAGGCTAAAGGGGGCAAGCCCAAGTACATGTTATTCTAGATGTTGAAGGAAATGATGAAGGGCCTGTGTAGCGTGAGCAACGAGAACAACATGAAACCCTAGCAGGTACATTACTAGTTCATGGAATACCTGCACAAGTGTTGTTTGATACAGGAGCATCCCACTCCTTTATATCTGAGAACTTTAAGGAGAAACTAGGGGTGAAAGCCACGAATGTGGATCTTTAATTGTGAGTGTCCCATCTAGTAGTACCACAAAAATTGATACATGTGTAACAGGATTAAATTTAGTTTTAAACGAACACCATATAGAAACTGACCTTCATGTACTTAAAATGAGAAACTTTGACATAATCTTGGGAATAGACTTGCTGACTAAGAACAAAGCGGTGATTAGATGTGCGGAGCGAGAGTTAGACCTTGAGACAAGAGAAGGCCACTGTTTTACTTTTAGTGGAATAAAAGCTAAGTCGGGAGTCCATGTCATCTCTGCAATAAAATCTGCAAGGTTGCTACGAAAAGGAAAATGTCAAGGATACTTAGTCAGCATTTCAGCACAAGCAAAGGAGAAGAAGTCACCAACTAACGTGCCAATTGTAAGAAACTATCTTGACGTATTTCCTGAAGAGCTATCTGGAATACCTCCCGATCATCAAATAGAGTTTTCAATTGACTTGATACCTGGAGCAACACCGGTATCCAAGGCACCGTACAGAATGGCACCAAAAGAGTTACAAGAATTAAAGAAGCAATTACAGGACCTGTTGAAAAAGAAGTTCATCAGACCGAGTGTGTCTCCTTGGGGAGCTCCAGTCCTGTTTGTGAAAAATAAGGATGGATCATTTCGGATGTGTATCGACTACAGAGGGTTAAACCAGTTAACAATAAAAAAACAAGTATCCTCTTCCCCGAATCGAGGACTTGTTCGATCAATTAAAGAATGCCACTGTGTTCTCAAAGATTGATTTGAGGTCTGGTTATCACCAACTTAAAGTTAAGGAAAGTGATATTCCCAAGACAGCTTTCAAGACTCGTTATGGGCATTACGAATTTACAGTAATGCCCTTTGGAGTAACGAATGCACCAGCAGTCTTTATAGATTTGATGAATAGAGTCTTTCATCAATTCCTAGACCAGATAGTCATTGTAATCATCGATGACATACTCGTGTACTCGAAGGATGAGAAACAACATGACGAACATCTCAGAACTGTCCTAGAGATAATGAGGCGTGAGAAGCTATATGCTAAATTCAGCAAGTGTGAATTTTGGATCGATCGAGTCATGTTTTTGGGACACACAATCTCAGCAAAGGGAATCGAGATGGATCCAGCAAAGTTGGAGGCCATCGTTGATTGGAAAAGGCCGACTAACGTTAACGAGATTCAGAGTTTCCTAGGGTTAGCTGGCTATTACAGGAGATTCATACAAAACTTCTCACGGATCGCTAAAGCTTTAACCCAATTAACAAAGAAAACTGAGAAATTCATCTGGACACCTGCTTGCGAGGAAAGTTTTCAAGAATTAAAGAAAAGGTTGATTTCCTCACCAGTGTTAACTATCCCCGATGGGTCAGAAGGATTTGTTATTTACACTGACGCATCTTTAACTGGACTAGGATGCGTTCTTATGCAGCATGGTAAGATCGTTGCATATGCATCTCGATAACTAAAAATACAAGAACAAAATTACCCAACTCATGATTTGGAGTTAGTTGTTGTGGTCCATTCATTAAAAATCTGGAGGCACTACCTTTACGGTGGAAATTGTGAGATCTATACAGACCACAAAAGCTTAAAATACTTCTTCACACAGAAGGAGTTAAACATGCGTCAGAGGAGATGGTTAGAGTTGGTAAAGGATTACGACTGCACCATCCATTACCATCTTGGAAATGCCAATATAGTATTGATGCTTTGAGTAGAAGAGAAAATGTGCAACTTAGCGCATTACCAGCCACTCAAAGACCTTTGATCAAAGATTTTACCCGAATGGGGTTGAGTTTTTCAAAGAACTGTTGTGCTGAAGCCACAATCCATGCACTATTACTGCAACCAACTTTGAAAGAAAGAATCAAAGATGCGCAAAAGGATGATAAATTCCTCCAGGGAATAAAGGTGCGAGTAGAGAAAGGAACTATCAAGGATTTTAAGATAACAAACAATGGGACCTTGATGTTTGGAAACAGAATTTGTGTGCCTAAGAACGAAGAGTTGAGGAATGAAATTCTCAAAGAAGCACATAATACACCGTACACCGTACATCCCGAGGAGACAAAGATGTACCTAGGATTAAGAGAAAATTTCTGGTGGAGAGGAATGAAACGGACAATAGCTCACTTTTTCAAAAGATGTTTAACTTGTCAGCAAGTTAAAGCAGGCTATCAGCGACCATCAGGACTACTACACCCTTTGGAAGTGCCAGAATGGAAATGGGAAAATATCACTATGGATTTCGTTACTGGATTCCCAAGGACAACAAAGAATCACGACACCATTTGGGTCATCGTGGATAGACTCACAAAGACAGCTCACTTCATTCCCATAAGAATGACTTATTCTTTAGATAAGCTCGCAGTTGTACATAGGAGAGATAGTTAAACTGCATGGAGTGCCCGTTTCAACAGTCTCTGATAGAGACCCTCGTTTCACTTCGCGATTTTAGAAGAGTCTGCAACAAGCCTTAGGGACAAATTTAAAATTTAGCACCATGTATCATCCATAGAAGGATGGACAATCAGAGAGAACCATTCAGACATTTGAGGATATGTTGAGAGCATGTGCTTTGGATCTTGTAGGAAACTGCGAGACTCACCTCCCCTTGATTGAGTTCGCCTATAACAACAGCTACCAAGCTATAATCCAGATGGCACCATTCGAAGCACTCTATGGAAAGAAGTGCAGGTCGCCTATTTGTTGGGATGAAGTAGGAGTTCGAAAGATTTTAGGGCCAGAACTTATAGAAAGGTCAGTAGAAATCGTTTCAAAAATCAAGAAAAAGATTAAGGCAGCATAAGATCGTCAAAAATCTTATGCTGACATTCGAAGAAAGGATTTACATTTTGAAGTTGGTGAAAAAGTATTTCTTAGGGTTGCACCAATGAAAGGCTTATTTCGTTTTGGGAAAAGAGGTAAGTTGAAGCCCCGATACATTGGACCGTTTGACATTTTAAACAGGATTGGGGATGTAGCTTATCGTTGGCATTGCCACCAGAAATGTCCCAAGTACATGATGTTTTTCATGTGTCAACCCTCAGAAAATACATGTCGAATACAGATCATGTTATTAGTCACGAAGGATTAGGACTGAGCAGTCACCTAACTTACGAAGAAGTTCCAATGACTATCCTGAGGAGGAAACTACATTTACTAAGGAATCGAGAAGTACCTTTAGTTTTAGTCCAGTGGAGCCAACACGGGAAAGAAGAAGCTACATGGGAAAGAGAAGATGAAATCCTAGCTAAGTACTCACAAATGCCTAGAAATTGAATTTCGGGGACGAAATTCATTTAAGGGGGTAAGGATGTAATACCGCGAACCAAAAATTGTCCTAAGGAATTAAATAATAAAATTATTTATTTTATGAGCAAATATATGTTTTCAAGTTCACAATTTTCAGGTAAACGGACGAGCATCCTGAGCCGGAAGCACTCCTAGCACTTTGATGATGGACTATAACATATCCGAATTTCAGGGCCTTCGGAGTTGATATGGAGGAGAAATAAAATCCTAAAGTTGACTCATGAAAAATTGGACCAAAAGTGTGACACCTGTATACTAATATATTACACAGGTTGTAGTTCATCATTAATATATTACTCAGTAAAAATATCATAATTTTATCATGACTACAAATATGAAAAACAACAGCTTAAAGTTACTGCTCACCAGTCTATTCAGTACAGGACACCTTAAATTAGAAATTTTGTATCTCCTTTATTTTGACTCGAATCATCTTAAACTTTGGATATGTTTTAGATTTCTCACTGGAGGATGAACACAAAAAATTTCATAATGTTCTGCATTGTTTAAAATATAGAAATTGGGTCCTCATATACAGGTGTCACAGTTTTGGTCCAATTTTTTATGAGTCAACTTTAGGATTTTATTTCTCATTCATATCAACTCCGATGGCCCTAAAATTCGGATATGTTATAGTCCATCATCAAGTTGTCATGTAGTAAAATTTTCATAATTTTCCTACGGCTAGAACCATAAAAACGAATTAAAGAAAATCACTCATCACAGGTTCAATCGGGAAAAATACTATGACTTCAAAAATTCATAACTCCCTAATATTAATTCAAAACACCACAAAATTTGGACAGAATGTAGTTAAATCATACATCACAGAACATTTGTAGGTGTTACCTTTGTAGTTTTCTTCTTAGTTTGTTGTCTTGAGTGAAAGTTCCTTGCTAACTACTGATGGTTTGGCTAGAAAGATGATGGAGGAAGGTTTCTTCAATCATGATTTTATGGAGAGGAAAAAAGAGAGAATAGATCGAGAGAGAGATACTGCCATGGTGATAAGAATGTCATTGTTTGAGTTGTAGGTATATTTATATAGGGGAGTAGGTTTGCATTTGCTAAGTGAGCATGTAAGATATGTGCACTTGCTGACTGAGTATGTAAGATGTGTGGCTAAGAAAAGAGAACGTGAGGTAATTCCCTTTTTTTTATTTCTTTATTATTAAACCCTCAGATATTTTTTACTTTTGTATAATATTTTATTTACCACTTGTATTTACTACATGCATTTGATATAAACTGTATTATTTGGTCGTAAAGGGAACGCATTTTGAGGATACGAAAAATATCATAAATATCGGCTATTTTAAACGACCGTATTTATACGTTGTAATAATTATTTCGTAAGTATTAATTTTTCCATATTTGTTTTAAATGCTTCGTTTGACTATATTTTGATATAGTAAAATTATTTAGACAAGATAAGATTGTCATTATCGACATTTGTTATCATATTTTATAACATGTATAAATTTCGGATTGAAAGAAAATAGATATATATATTCTTTACTTTAAAAGTCTGGCATTTAGGAAAATATATTTTTATCTTTAAAATTTTATTTTTAAAAGTGCTATGAGTGCTTCCGGCTCAGGATGCTCGTCCGTTTACATGAAAATTGTGAACTTGAAAATATATATTTACTCATAAAATAAATAATTTTATTATTTAATTTCTTAGGACAATTTTTTGTTCGGGGTATTACATAAGGTAAAAAAATTCAATAGAAAGAAAAAAATTAAGTAAAAACTATATTTTCACTACTTAACTGCAATCAATAACAATTTTTTCATTATGATAGAAAAAATTAAAAAAATTGAACATAAATATGAAATATGTAATAAGGTAGAACTCAAATTAAAAAAAAAAAAAAAAAAACCATGAGCATCCTGAACATAAACATTCAACAATACCATTCACTGATAAAAAAATTAACCAAAAAAATAAACAAAAAATATAAACATGCCTGAACATCCTGAACATAAACATTCAACAATACCATTCACTGATAAAAAAATTAACCAAAAAAATAAACAAAAAATATAAACATGCCTGAACATCCTGAACATAAACAAATTCGGTCAGTTTCTAAACAATTCAATCAAGAGCAATGTCACCACAGAAAGAATAAAACCCAAATAAAAAATTTACAAGAAAAGAAAAAATTTAATAAATGAACAATCTTATCATTAAAAAAAAAAAAGAACAATCAGAAAATAAAAGAAACAAATAAAGAAATTTGTACCGAAATCTGGAAAAAAAAATCTAAACCCCAAAAGGAACAAACCAAAAAAAAAGGAACAATTTGAACCCAGATAAAAAAATCAAAGAAATTGAATAAAAAATTTATTAAAAAAAACCCCTGGAAAAAGAAAATAAAAAACAAAAGGGGAGCCCTCAAACCTTCACAATCCATTAAAATTTTAGGCCATCTCCAACCGTTCGCGTCATTTTATAGAAAAGTTTGCACTACTTTATCACAAAATTCGCACTATACTTAAATTCATCTCCAATAGCTCGTGCTATATTATGCGCCAATATATATTTTTTTCTTAATTATTCAACCTAAAAATATTAAAATTTAATTATTTAACCTATAAATATTACTCCCTCCGTCCCATAATTGTTTTCACATTTTCCTTTTTCGTCCGTCCCACAATTATTTTCACACCTTATAAATGGAAACTATTACTTTAACTTTATCCTCACAATCCAACTAATCTCATTATTTTATTAATATAACTTTACACAACACTCTACTTTTTTTAAAAGTTGTGTCATCCCAGAGGTGAAAACACCTCTGGGACGGAGGGAGTACTACAATTTAATTGTCCAACCTAAAAATATTACAATCATATAACATAAATATAAAAAATAAAATAAATAAGTGCAAGTGAACAGTGTCAGCCACTTTAGTGCGGCACTGTTCACATATATATGGTAGCGTCTAGATGTGGCGTTGGGTTGAAGATAAATTCCAACACCATATTGAAGATTTGCGCTGAACCACAACTGCGTTGGAGATGGCCTTACAACTTGGCTTTCAGGAGACATCTTTGCGGTGAAGATGTCGGGGTGGAGAGGGCGTCATCGCGTGAGGGTATGCCGTCGTGAAAGGCAGGATAAAGAGGGAGACAAAGAGAGTGAGGGTGTAGATGGTGGCGGTGGGGTTGGGTAGACAGACGGAAGCGGACTTGTAAGAGTGAGGATAGAGAGAAAGAACGAGAGAGGGAGGTCGAGAAGGTGAATCAGAACGGTTATAGTGGTGAGAAAAATGAGGGGAGTGTGATTTTATATGTATTGTCTTGGTGGGGTGGAACTCATTTTTTGCGTATTTTATAAGATAAGTTTTTTTGAGTGGTTATATGCAATTGGGGTGTTATATTAGGGTGTACATGTAATACACCCATTAATTTATTTTTTTAATTATTTGGACTTCTCAACTCTACATTCACACACAAAAAAATATTTTACACTTAATAAAGTTAATAAGATACATTTTTCTTATATTATTATTTATCTTTATACTATATATACACTTATTCTTTATTTATATGCCCCATGTAACTATGAAAGTTGTCCAAAATTGTTTGGGGGAACAAAAAGAGTAATTTTTGTGATAAAATTAGTTCACACACTAGGAACTCTAAAAATTAAGTGGTTATACAAGTTTCAACAAGTGTAGTTAATTAATTTATGGATGTGTGGGAATAAAAAAACGCCAATTAAATTTGAGCATGTGCATGCAGCCAGAAATTAAATTCTGGTGAGGGCAAGGCAATTAGGTTTGTTCCCAAGATGGTTCAATTGGTGAACATATATATTCATGGGTGGGGATAGCACAGTGGTGCACATCGACTGGTTGGTTACTACTTACTATGCACATCACCTTTTTTAATATCTTTACAAACCGTAGCGCAAATCACATTATATAAAACTCTGGCCCTTTCTAGCAACGGACCCACTTGACTTGACAATAATAATTCGGCAAACTTTGCCGTCATCTCCATAAACCAATTTCATTGTAAAACTTATTTTATTATTATACATATATTTTTTAATAATATTAATTATTTTATTAAAAATATTAATTTAACAATAAATATTCCATCTGCCCACAAAAAATATGCATCTTTTTCTGCACATGGTTTAATGCAATATGTCGGAGAATATTTTAGAAAATTATGAGGCCCGTTTATAAATAAAGTGAATATTTTTTTAAACTATATTATATGTATTTTCCAAAAATATTTGTTTTATTCATAAACGGACCTCAAAATATCCTACGACATATTACATTAAACCACGTGCAAATAAATGTGCATGTATTTGATAGACAAATAAAATATTATATAATAAAAATAACTACTACTACATTTTTTTAATTGATGAGGAAATTGATTATTTTACTCTAATAATTGTGTGTTAGACATTTTTTTTCCTTATATTGATGGGAGATTATTGTTTTTTTTTCTTGCATATTTTTTTAATCACACGTTAGATTATTACTCTTTCCGTCCCGAAACTATTTTCATAATAGTTCCAGGCACGAGAACTAAGAAAAAATAAATATGTGAGTGTAAGTAAAATAAGAAAAAAATGTATTTTGTTGACTTTTGTGGGAGAGAATAATTTCCTTTTTAAATGTGTAAAATAAGAATTGGGACGTCTAAATAAAAATAAAATGTGAAAGTAAATTTAGGACGGAGGTAGTATAACCGAATTGATGACCATCGCATGCCGAATGCAATGATTACGTCCTAACTGACGATGAAGTTATATATTCTCCTTCCTTATCTTCGTCGAGAAATAGAATTGATTAATCGATCATAAGTTAAATGAATGAGAGAGTAATTGCGAAAAGAAAATATGACCTTTAAATTTCTTTTTTTTTAAATAAATATATATTTATTTACAGCTCTAACCTTATGTATTGTAAAATGTCAATTTTATTGGGTACAGCCTCATTTTGAATGGGTGGTCTGAATTATTAAAAGAAAAAAACATCATCATTATATCATTTGACTCTAACACTACGTCATCAGTACAACTTCAACATTACTATTAATTTAATTATAGAAATTTGGTGATAAACATCTTTTACTTTGCTTTTTAGTTTTGATATTACAAATATTGACTAAGTTTTATACAAAAACAATTTATGAGTATAAAATATTTTATCAAGAGTGTTAAATATTTTATCAAAAATATTAATTACTTTATTAAAAATAATTATGATTTGAATAAAAATCAACAATAATTAAATTATAATATCACTTAATAATTTCAATAAAAAAATGTATACTCTTAATTAAAATTTAATATTTTAAATAACTTTTAAAAAATTTATTATAAATAATTTTCATATAAAACTTCACATTTGGGGATTAATAATTTTCACATTGGAGACCCACCTAAAAGGATATTAGCACAAAGAGTTGATGTAGCTTTTGGCTTCCGTGCGTGTCATTCCGTTCATATTTTGATGGCGGTGAGTGGTGGAGCCATTCCCGTTGGTGCAATTTGACATGCTTTCTTAACTTTTAGATTATGTATATCCGTAACCCAATTCAATCAAAGTCAAAATAAAATATTAATTCCTCTATTCATATATTCACTTATAACTCAACTCAACTCTATATTTTTTATACTCACATTCACGATCCAACACAATCTAAAATAATAATTATTATTTATTAATTATATATAATTTTAAATTAACATTTAAAATATGTAAAAAATAAACTAATTTATTATATATTAATAAAAATAATTTATCATAAATTTAAAAAAAAAGACACAATAACAAGAGTTATTTTCCAAGTCATATATTGTAAACTTTTTTTTATCGATAATGATAGTTGTTAATAGTTAGATGTTAGTTCACCAAGTCCCTAAATACTCCAAAAATTATCTCCAAATTACAAATATAAGAGATAAAATATAATTTTGAAAATTTGAAAAATAATCAGGATGATTGGGATCCATGGTAGAAATTAAAAGATGAAAATAGAAGATATCAAATTGTATTTCAAAGTATATCAATATTGGTCTCTATTTATAAAGAATTGAAAAACATGAATTTTAATATATTTTTTAATTACATATTATTCATAATATTTCCAAAATATATTTTATATTTATAAAATATAACTAACCAATCAAATAATTACACATGTTATTATTCGATTAGATAACCAAATTAATGGAATGGTTGGGCAGAAGGGTCAGGTTGCAGCTGGTCGAATTTTTTAAATTTTTTTCCTTTTTTTTTTCCAACCTATTGTAAAATGGAAGCGATGGGTAGTCTTAGTGGAAGTTTTGTAAACTAAGTATAATTGAAGTGAAAAAAAAGTATAATTCAAGCATATATTCAAACAACTGAAAATATTTTATTAAACATGATTTTTAAAGGATTTTTATTAAACAGTTAGAATTATTTATATTGTGATTAAACTCTTATAACCGTCCAATATAAATTATAAATAATCATAACTTTTTAATTAAAATAATTATAATTATTTAAAAAATATATTTGAATTGTATGATACATCTAAAGTATATACAAAATTTTGGATAACCTTTGCTATTCTGCTAAATTTTTTTGATGATTTATATTATTTCTCCCTACCATATAATATAGATTTTTTTTTAATTCAGAAGAATAATTTATAAATTAATTACAAAATATAATCATTTTTAATGCATTATTTGTCAACGGGACCACAAAAAGTCAAATCTAACAAGAAGGGTCAAAAAGTGAGATCCACACTTATTTTTGACACATGAGACTGGACAAGCCCATGTGAGTGACAATTTTTCGAATTCAAAATTATTTTGGTATTTTTTATATTTATTCTTTCATAATTTAAATTTAATTTCATTTCTCTCTTTTTATTATTTTATTACAGATTTTGTATTTTAAAATTATTATTATTTTATTAATATTAATTTTTTTCTTATGCTATAATTTTAATGTTTCACACTTTATTTTTTTCTGATCTTAAATTTTCATATTTTGATGGTAGTAAAATCTCGATTCAATAGGTACATTCATATATGCAATTTTTTTTATTCTGCATATACACATATATTCAAAATTTTGATTTCGAATAACAGTAATTCACGTCTGCATATTAACAAAATATTATGCTTACAAAGTAAAAAAAGTATGCATATCACACCCAAATTTCACCACTATTTTTCTAGGAATTTCATATTTATTCTCCAAAATTTGAACCAAAAAAAATAAATCAATTACAGTGGGAATCAAACCCAAAATCAATTCTTTTGAAGAAATAAAAATTCCAGAATTAACAAAAACAAAAATTCAAAATTTACATTAATCAATAAAAAACTAAAAATCTTTGAATCTTCCTAATCGAGCCATTTTTGGAAATCTGCCCAAATTGAGCAATGACGTTGTGACTGGGGCGGAGCCCTAGGCGGAGGCAGAAAAAAAATAAAAAAAGAGTGAGAGTGAGAGCGAGAGTGAGAGTGAGGGAGAGAAATTGACTAATGTATGTAATATTACCTTTGATGCACATCTTAGACCACGGAGGCAGTGGTATGGGGCGGCGATCGGGGAGTGGGGGAGAGATCAACCCATCTGCAAAATGGAATATCGACGGCCATTCATCGATGTGGCAGATAGACGGTCATTCACTGGTGTGGAGGCGGCGGTTGTTCGCTCCTGCATAGATCGATGACGATGGGCGGCAGATAGGTCACGGGCATGAGACGACATCTTCTGGAAATGATCGTGAGATTGAGTGGGAGCGGCTTGCTAAGAAAACAACCATATGTTCTGGGGTGGGGGCGGTGGTCGTGAGACGCGCACGACGGTTATTTTCTCCATGGTGGAATGTGTGTGTGTGAGAGAGAGAGAGAGAAGAGGGGTGAGGAGAGAGAGAGAAATTAAATGAAAATGGAGAGGAAATGGGGTGAAATTAAACGTGGGGTGGGGTCCATTTTCGACCCTATTTGTAACACGAGATTTTTGGTATTCCTATTATCAATTATTCTATTAGAATTGACCCCATATGTAATTTACCTATTCTATTTTCAAAATGTATTATTAATTAAAAATTACCACTAATATTATAAATATTAGTTAATAATTCAAATTTACAGACACTTAGAATGTAAAGAGAATTCACATGTGCATCCAGTACATATACAAGTTAGATGTATTATTAAATAGTCAAAACAAATATAATCACTATATATTTGAATTACACAGTATATTAAATGTTATATAATATTAATACTCCATATGATAATTTTGTGAATTTTGTAACATTTAGTTGAAGACTTTAGTCAAAATCTTAAGTAAAAGATATTTTAAGATGTGTTGTAGAACATATTTTCTAGTTATTAATTTTCACATGTTTTTTTTTTCTTATCAAAGGAACACCTACACAGGAACAAAACAATCAAATCAGTAGGTCAATCCTTAACCCATTGCGGGATCTTTACCCCTAAACAATCTTGAGGAATCGGGGATTGCATCGTCTTTCTTGCCAACTCGTGAGCCACCCTATTCTCCGTTCTAGAGATGTAATTGATAGTCCTGACTAAACTATTCCTCTCTACTAATTATTACTACCATTGCATCGATAGAATTCGACCACACTCTAAATTCTTGCAGTCCCAATTCCATACCCCTTGTCAGCCCTTCGTACGCTGCCATAAGTTCAGTCTCCATTACCGTGTCTAGGTACCTAATCCACCTTGAACCAGCCCTCATCAAGCTTCCTCCTGGATCGAAGACAGCGAAGCCTACAACTGCTACTCCATGCTCTTCATCCATGCTTGCATCAACGACAATAGTCGCCCCCTTAAAGGGATCCCCCACCGGAGCAAACTTGGTACAAGACCTCTTGTTTGCATCAATTTCCAGCAGCTTTTCCCATGCTTGTTGGTAATTTTTTAAGTATCCCAACACCCAATGAACCTCAATACCTCACTCCTTTCTACCTCCATGCCCAACACTCTTTTCCCTATGTTTAATTTTGCAAATTTTATCATATCCCAGATGCCCCACATAGTCATAGCTACTACGTTACCATTTTCCAGAATTCTTGTATCTAAAATATATTTCAAAAATCAGCAGTAGACATATACAGCCCTTTCCGAACAACCTCCCATATATTCATAGTTCTCCACACTACTTTAGCCAATTGACACAAAAATATAGCATGTATTGAAATAGGCATATACTTCCCACACGACCAATAATTAGGCTCAACAAGAACATGATGATAAGCTAAATTACCCTCAAATGCGATGGTGTTATTATAAAATTTCCATATGAAAATCCATACCTTTGGGGGTATATTTAGTTTCCAGACCTTCCTCCACCATTAACGTTGCTTTTCTTCCGAGGTTGAGCTTCCACTTTCGTGTCTCTCTAACTTGCTACTGACTGCAACTTTATACCCTGATTTAACGAATATCGTCCTTTGTTGTGATAGTAAAGCTACGGGATCCCTCGACATTTGATTACAAAGTAAATCAAACCTCGAGTGGGGAACAAGAAGAAGACGACGACTGGCGAGCTCTTATTAGAAAATGCTTGGAGGATGGATCACTTCCAGAATATGTTTGGGTAGCTAGTCAGCTAGTAAAACAGGCAGTCAGATACACACTTATAAATGGCCAACTGTACAGATGAGGATTCTCTCTACCCCTACTCAAATGCTTAACTGAAAAATAGGTATTAGAGGTGTTAGAATAAATTCATCAAGGGATCCGTGGGAGTCACGTTGGGGGGCAAGCTTTAGTATACAAGACAATCAGGCAGGGGTACTATTGGCCCACCCTATGCAAAGATGCTATTAACTTCGCTCGAAGATGCTGAAAGTGCCAGCTGTTCGCACCAAACATTCGTACTCCTGCAAATCAGCTCAAGTCAGTCTTCAGTCCATTGCCTTTTGCAAAATAGGGTTGTTGATAGAATTTACTAATCGGTGTTTGTTTATGTGGCTCTTTATAACGGATTAATTCTACCAAACAATAATCTTGTGATTTTATGTTCTCGGGGAGGGAGAGAGTTTAGAGAGAGAAATATTGCAGTAGTGATTGTATTAATTGTGTGAGAATTCTGTGAATAGTACAAGAGAGGTCTTATTTATAGGTGTGTGAGTGTGAGACGACACCTTATTAGCCTATTTGGCTTCCGGTGTGGACGAAGGTCCGTAACCTTCGTCCTGGTCCCTCACACTGCTCCCTACATCGTGCCTCGTCCTACTACAATGCCTTGGATTAGATGGGCCTCATTAAAAACCTCGCCGTAAACCACCCTTGTGGATAAACCGGACGGAGGAAAAAAGAGCGTGCCATCGGGGTCCTATTGACCAACAAGCGAGCTCCTAGGCGAGCTCGAAGGTGGATTTCACTGGTTTGGGCGAGCTATGGGGCGAGCTCCAATGCCTTGCGTGATTGACCAGCGTCGTGCGATGATGGACCTCGGCGAGGTCTTCAAGGAGACAGGAGGCGAGCTTGGGGCGAGCTCCAGAATCTTCACGGGGATAGGAGCGAGCTCCTTTGGGCGAGCCATGCAGATATGCCGCCCCCATGCGAGCGAGCTCCGCACTTCCGCAGATCTAGATGAGTCCCGGCGACCTGCCAAACCTTTTAATTATCCACATGTCAATGGTGTTAGTTCGCCAGATCAACATCTGCACCCCAGCTTGCATGCACCATGACCTCGTCAAATGTGCAAGCGAGCTGGAAAACTCAAAACTCGGCGAACTACCTATGGGTGATTGTCGGGCTAGCAGGCGAACTCGACTGAGGTGGTCGCTTCTTGCCGACTTGGTGCGGGAATCCAGGAGTCATGCACGCCTTTTGAGGCCTCGGTTCCCGCCCACCATCATGTCAACTTTCAAATTTCTTGCAAGTAGGTCCCTGTACTTCGTGAATATCGCACCTCGCCCCGACGTCTATAAATAGGGGAAAGTGGGTTCATTTCCTTACTTTCTGCATTTCGAATTCTCAGAGCTTTCCCGGCGACCGACTTTTCTTGTGATCGATGGATTTTCGAAGGCTCTTCAAGGTAGGATTCGAACTTTCTTCCCTTCTCTTCTGCCTTTTACGTGATTTTTTCCATTTTTTCAGGATTATTTTGGACCGAGAATCTCTTGGACTCCCTTGACTTTGGACTATTAGATTTTGGACTGAGACTCTTGAACTTCTCTGAGACCATGTCGACACATTCCTCGAGCAGGACTCTTTCGGATCAGAACCCTGATAAATGGCCAATAATTGAGGAGGAGCCACCTCGGGTTTCAATTGTGGAAATTGGCTCCAGCTCCGAGGCAACCTCGGCAGCTCGCCAGGTCTCCGGCGAGTGGCGTAGTGAACTGCCTAGCGAGCTACGTCCCGATCCGGAGGAAGGAGCCTCCAGCTCCGTATACCGCGAGGTATGGGAGAAAGGAGGCGAGGTCGCTCTAGAGGAAAGATTTGCCAGTGGCAACGAAGGACCCGAGGAGGTTGATGAGGGCAATGCCGAGGTCGGCGAGGAGGGTGGCGACCTGGAGGAAGTTACGCTCGAATGGTTCCGCCGTATCGGTTCCCGGAACCCCAGCTGGTTGAGTACCAGGTTCCCACCCAGGTGGTTCATCCATTCGATTGGAATGAGTATGTCGCCGAGTACACTGTGAGCTTCCCCTGTCCGAGTCGGATACCTCCCGCCATCCCCGCCGACCTGGAGGAAGTTGCCCCGTCTGAGTACAAAGCTGGCGAGGTGATGAGCCTTATTGATGAATGCGACCTGCCCATCATACGCAGGGAATATCGCATCCCGCTCGACATCTTCATGTACGCCCCAATGAAGGATGAGCGAGCCGACGCGCCTCCTGAGGGGATGACTGCCTTGAATATTGATGTTCTAAGGGCCGGGCTTACATTGCCACTGCACCCGATCATCGGCCAATATCTTGCCGACAATAACTTGGCCATCACCCAGCTCACTCCAAACGCGTGGAGCAACCTTCTCGCCGCCCTGTCTGTTTTTGGGCTGGAGGGCTATGAAAATGCGACGACCTCGGTGGACCTGGGCGAGCTCTTCGCCGTGACCAAGCGGGCGCAAGATGGAGCGGGGTATTATTATCTGAAAGCTCGCCCGGGGGAGAAATTTCTCGGGGACTTGCCAAATAAAGTCTGTGACTGGAAGAAGTAGTTTTTCTTCATCGGTGGAGACTGGTGAGCTTCCATCACGTACCATGGACGAGGTGGCCGTATTCCCACTCCGGAGGGATACGGGGAAGCCAGCAGTAGGTCGCCTATTTCGGTGTGTGTGGGTCGAATTGGATATACTAATTCTAATTTTTTTTCTTTTTGCAGTTCCGAAACGCCACAAATCCAGCAGAGGCAGGCCTAAGGTATCGGCCCAGTTTGACGTGGTGAGCGCAATCTGCTGTTTGAGAAGCGAGAAAGATAGGCAGGTCGCCCACCTGTGCGAGCACCATTGCCTGCGGCTCGTCGAGCTCCTTACACTGCCGCACCACCTCGATATTCAAGATCCCGAGCTCCCAGGTTTAACTCCTTGAAGCTCGCCTATGGGGGGTGTAGCTCGCCCATTATGCTGACATTCGTAGTTTTTTGTGCAGGTGGTAGCTTCGTCGCCATCCCGATCGCCGAGGTCCCCGAGGCCTATCAGATCGTCAAGGAACGTTTCGAGATGGGCCCACCTCACCCCAACAGACTTGCCCCACCGTCCGTGCTCGCGCTGGAGGCGAGTAAGGAGGCAGAGCTTGCCTCCAAGAAGGGCGAGGCAGGGGGGTCGGGAGCCCAAAGGGAGAAAGCCAAGGCTCCCGAGAAGTCCAAGGCTCCAGAGGTCGCTCGGACCGGTCGAGGTGGGGGGCGAGCTGTCGCCCCCTCCGAGCGAGGTCGAGGAAAGAAAGGGTCCCAAAGGGGGGACGGATCCCGAGCTGGCGAAGAGGATCCCCCAGCTCGCAAAAGGACTAGGTACACGAGCCTGGTCGATGAGGACTCCAACCGAGTAGAGAGGACCTTGGCGAGGTCCGGGCAGGGGGGATCCACTCAATCCGCTACCCCGCTCGTGGCCACGCCTATTCGGAGCTTGCCACCCTCGCCGTCTCCATTCGGGGTGCAAACCAATGACTACACGATCCTTAGTTGGGACCCCGACTGAGCTCAGTAAGTAGTTCGCCCAACCGACTCACGTTGCTCATTGTTTTCTATTTTTCTAACATTTTCTATCTGTTTTGGTCTCGCAGTTATGCCCCAATTGCCTTCCCGAACCGCCACGAGGCCCTGCATGCCTTCGAGCGATCCCGCTCCCTCACGTCGATGTGGAACCTCCCTCCGGGCGTAGCTCAGAATGCTGTGAGTGAGATGCCCAGGCATTGGACGACTCCATCGGTGGCGAACATCAATAGCCAGGATCTGAAAGAGAACCTCCTCCTCTCGGCTCATCATGCGAGTAGATTGGTGCTCGCCAATCAGAAAGCTCTCGAGCAGCTAGCAAAGTTGGAGGCAGGTCGCTCCGACAGGAATAGAAGAATGTTGGCGTTGGCGGACACCGCTGACAAGGCGAAAAGGCAAGCGCAGCTTGCCGAGGAAAGGGCTGAGGCATCGTTGGCCGCCGAGCAAAGTGCCCTTCAACAGCTCGAGACTATCCAACGCCGGCTCGCCAGGCTCGAGCAGGAGACGGAGGCGAGGATAAAAGCCAAGGAAGAGGAGCTCGCTGCCCAGCTCGCCCAGGAGGTCGGCAGCCATGGGATTACAAAGAAGGACCTCGCCCTGCAGCGAGGTCTGGTGAAGAGCTCTAATGCAGAATGCGAGAGGCTGAGGGGCGAGCTGGAGGCGAAAGCCAACGAAGTTGCCGAGCTGCGGCATACCGCTTCCTCCTCGCCGGATCTGGCGGCCGTGAAGGCTGAGGCCTCTGACAAAGGATGCGTCCAATGTTATGCAGAGGTTTTGCGGACTCTTTGGTGGGCTAGAGCTCAAAAGGATGACGAGGTGGAGGCAGTTGTGGGCGACTTCAAGGCCTGCCTGGACCAGGTTCCCTTTCCCGATGGTGCCGAAAAGGACATCGGCGACCTCCCAAAGCTCGGCATACCCCTCGACTTCGTGCCCGCACGATTTCAAGTTATCAAAATGGTCGAGGTGCCGGAGCTGGGCATTGTTGAGGAGGAGGTCTCCGGTGAGGAGGAGCAGTTTCCTCTTACTGTTGCACAGCTCCAAGAAGCCTGCGGGGATGCTGTGCTGAACCTCAGTGAGTTCGACACCACCGGGCTTACTGGCAATATCACTACAGAGGCCGAGCTCGCTCTCTCATCCGACCCGGTGGCCCCTGGTTCCAGCGAGGTACCCGCTGACGCCCCTCCTGCTGATCCAGATGTTTAGGCTTTTTCTTGCTTTCTTAGACTAGCTTTTTATTTATCAACTTGTGGTAGGTCGCCGGGTTGCGGAGCTCGCCCAGAATGAGCTCCATTTTTGTAGCCTTTGCTTTTTTGTTCAAGTAGATTTAGCTCGCCGGGCACGTGCAGCTCGCCCAGAAGGAGCTTTTTGCAGTTCAAAGATGGCCAGCTGGTCGGCCTTTGTGGCCAGCATAGCTACTCATACTTAGGATTTTTTTCAAGTATATTTTGGACTTGAAAATCTCTTAAGTATCTTTTGAATATAAGTCGAGCATTTTTTGTCCAACTCTTTTCATTTATGTATTTGCGCTTTTACGTTATAGTTTCTTAAATAGCTCGTTCTTGTTTATTTTTCTGGTACATAATTGTTCGTCTTATTCTACTTTGAGAAGCGAATTGTTCGTTTTACGTCACTTACGACTACGAATTGTACCTCTATTTTGAGAGTGCGTATTCTTCGTCTTATGCCACTTAGGGCCGTGAATCGTTCGTCTTAGACCACTTAGGGCGGCGAACTGCACTTCGATTGATTCACGTTGGGCCATTGGGTTTCATGAACCTTGCCTTAGACGTTTTTTCGTCTTTTTCACGAATTTTTCTAACTTGTGGCAGTAGGCGCTTAGCAATCCTTTAAGGAGGGTACCTTCGCGACCTTGGACACTTTGACCTTTGCCTTCGAGCTATTTAATTACAATGCTTGGGACCTTGATCCTTGCGCATTGTGGATTTTTGAGCATGTGGGCGAGCTGAGTTTGGCGAGCTCCCTGGAGCAGTGGGCGATCTGGTGCAGCTCGCCTGGTTGGAGAGCTGCACAGGTCCAAACACTTGGGAATTTTTCTGAATTTTTTCTGACTTTTCATAGCAGTGTAATTTACATCAGTTGCCATCGACATTTCTGATGCAAACCTTCGACTAGTCTATTACAGGATTCTAGTCTATTGGTAGAACTTTTTTAGATGTGCCGAGCTCCAGGTGTATGACGAAGCTTTGCCTTCTGTGTCTTCTAGATCATAGGTACCGTTTGGCCAGGCTGCGGTGACCCGGAATGGTCCTTCCCAGTTTGAACCGAATACACCTGGTGGGGCCATCAATTTCTTTTTTAACACCAGGTCTCCGACCTTGAATTTTCGGTCTCGGATCTGAGAGTTGTAATATTTTTCCGCTCTACGCTTGTAGGTGGCGTTTTTCATTTCTGACGAAGCTCTGGTCACCTCAATCAGATCCTTCTCTACTGCCAGGACTTCATCATTCTTTTCTTCATCATACCCCACCACTTTCCAAGTCTTGTTCTGGATTTCAACCGGAACTACGGCATCAGTCCCGAAGGCTAGGCAAATGGGGTCTCCCCGGTGCTGGCCCTATAGGAAGTTCTATAAGACCATAGGACCTCCGGGAGTTCGTCCGCCCAGCTCCATTTCTTTTCCTCGAGGCGGAGCTTCAATATGTGTTTCAGAATCTTTTTCACCGCCTCGACCTGGCCGTTCGACTGGGGATGGTACGGAGTTGAGTAGTGCTTCTTGATGTTCCATGAATTGCAGAAATCTCTCAACTTTTGTCCGTCGAACTGCCTTCCATTATCCGTGATGATCGGCTGCGGGAGCCCGAATCTGCAGATAAGGTTTTTCGATATGAAGCCGATGTTGGTCCCGAAACAAGTATAATCAGTGTATGGGGGGAATACACTGATGTCAGATTTTTCTGAAAGACTCAGAAAAATGCTCTTACACTCTCAGTCAGGATTTCCTGAGTTACTCAGTATGCTGAAGGTCCACAGGGACAGCAGGGACAGTTCAGTAACGAGTCAGATAAGCTGAGTGTGAGTAATGTGCTCGGAAGCTCAGTAGAGATAACAAACCTACTGACTGCTTGGAAGCGAGTCAGTTGGACTACTATCTCAGTGAGCTAGAGTACGTGCGGAAAGTGAGTTAGATTCTACTCGTTTTAGTTTCTGAAAACATTTTCTCTGAACTTGCTTAGTAGACGGGTGATTAAGGCTGAGTGCACCGTATTAAGATTCAGGATGATTGATTCAGTCCTGAGGATAAAACAATGCAGAATGTTCAGTTTATTATGATGACAGTTATGATCCTGAACAAAACAGTAAATCAGCACACAAGGGTCTTTTTAATGAGGTTCGGAGATAACCAACTCCTACGTCCACGACCTGATTAACAGGAAGCTATCCTCAAAACCCTAAGGATAGGTGCTTGGTTTTACGTGCCAAGGGACACGAGTAGCCAACTTTCTCTCTTAGGAACTGACCCCTGGGCGTTTTACAAGTCCCAGTCCTTCTAACCAACCAATCTCACACCCTGAGTGGTTTGGTATTCTGGTTTCCAACTGAGATAGCTCTAGCAATACAAAACAATGCTAAATATTAGAGCTATCGATCTAAGCAAATACAGAGTGAATCCTACTACAACACTAGGGAAATTTAATTGCAGAGTGTTGCTTATAGTATGCTTTGAGAGCTTGGATTCTTGAGAGTTTTCTCTTGGAAATTTCACATTAACCTTGAATGGGTGCAAGGTTCTCCATATTTATAGGCAAGATTC